>WOFM01000212.1:1655621-2146948 GCA_011428145.1 Ericerus pela
AAAGGTGAATGATAAGGGTGTGAGTTTTGATTGTTGTTAAATACAACGAAAAAACGGAAAGTGCCGCTAACACACTCCCCCAGGATGAATATGGATACTTATTCATAAACAAAATAACAAAAACTATGGAAAGAAAAAGAATTACAAAAATTATTCATCTAACGGTAATGGAATTAATGATGAAACAGCTCGCTTCTCGGTGTCGTTATTAAAACAGACGTCGACGACACGGACCACATCATCGGAACTGGTGTAGACGTTGACTACCAGCCCAAGAGGCCACTCGAAGGGTTTTGTAGATTCGGATTTGACAAATACCATTTGGCCGACTTCTAGGTTGGGTAATTTTTGCTGCCATTTATGACGTTGTTGCATTTGGTTTAAGTAATCCTTCGACCAAACAGTCCAGAAGGAATTGATCAGCTGGTTGACCAATATCAATCAACGAGAGAGTGTAACGTTTTGATCATTACAGACCACAGGTGGAGTGACGAGTGATTGGCCTAAGAGAAAATGAGCTGGTGTAATGGACTCAGATTCTTGAAAAGGCGTCATACGGTGACACAAAGGTCGGGAATTCATCACGGCTTCGATGGTTGTGAACAATGTATTGTATTCTTCAAACGATAACACACTGCCATGCGTAATTTTGATAGCGTGTGTTTTGGCGGAGCGTACTGCGGCCTCCCATAGGCCCCCAAAATTAGGCGCACGAGGAGGGATGAATTCCCATTGGAATTGTCGATTGGTGGCAAACTGGATGCATTTCTCATGCTCAAATTTGAAATATGTGTTGGCGCGACAAAGTTAGTGCCATTGTCGGAATACAGCTTGCTGGGTATACCGCGCCTGGAAATGAATCGTAGAACAGCTTCTAGGAATTTAGCAGTCGACAAATCAGAAACAATCTCTAGATGTATGGCTTGAACAATGAAGCATACAAATACTGCTAAGTACACCTTGTAATAACGAGTGGTACGGTGAGCTACACATTTACACGTGAAGGGACCAGCAAAATCAACACCGACATGAGTAAACGGACGGGATATGGAGACTCGACTCTTTGGCAATTGACCCATTAGTTGAACACGGTTTTCTGCTCTTAAACTGGTACAGGTTACGCAATTTCGGACTACCTTCTTGATTAGTTTGGTGCTACCACCAGTGAACCAAAATCTGCCAGCAAAGAAGGACGATAAAAATGATTTGGAAGCGTGCAGATATTTCTCATGTACGTGGCGGATGAATAGGTTTGTGAAGTATGATGAGGAACTGAGAATTATGGGATGCTTCTCCTTATATGGCAAATCGGAATTTTTTAAACGTCCACCAACGCGCAAGAAATTTTCTTCATCAAGGAATGGTGCTAACGAATTAAGAACACTTTTCTTTTTCATTTTAGGTGAAGATTTTAAACGGAAGTAGTCTTCGTTAAATGAACACATTTGGTCAATACGCACAGCTGGAGCAAATGAATAATTCTTCAGGAAATGACGATTACATTCTTCGTCTTCGTTATGAGCAATAGCGACAGCATTCACATCTTCGATTTCCCAAAATTTCTGGAGTTGTGACTAAATATTGACAACTGACAGATTGCAAAATTTCGTAGTTACGATATTGGACACCATCTAATTTAGAGGACCAGATACAGTCCAGCCAAAGTGAGTATCTCGGAGGAAAACGCCTTCAACTTCTATCTTGCTGCTCTTAGTACACTGCTTATAATATTCAGCGCTAAGCAAGATATCAGCACCAGGAATGTTGATTTTGGAATTTGTGTACGCTATGTCTGCCATATCAAACTTTTTAAAATTTTCGTACAGGATTGGGACGGACAGCTGCTGAATACGATACCCGATAGCACTTGGCGGAACGACATCGGCTTCAATCTCTATTTGAAAATTTTCAACTCGAGAAATGAGGCGGATAATACAGCCTTTTCGAGTAGAAATGGACGAACCACCAAAACTGGAAATAGACGATTCAGAAGCTAATGCACTAGTAGGCAATTTATATCGGTGTACGAAACTCTGGGATACAGTAGTAGCTTGAGAACAGCCATCTAACAGCACACTTCCTACCCCTTGAATTTCGCCACACTGGAATTTAACTGTAGAAGAGGGAAGCAAAACGACTTTCTTTTCAAGCTGCGCAAAATTACAGGATTTATCGGAACTAGGTTTATCGACTTCTTTGCTAGAAGTAGACGTCGGGCTGGAATAATTGTTAGCATTATCTGTCGATACGCCAGAATAGGATTGCAACGGTTTACGATCAAAATGTAGCAAAGTATGATGCTTTTTATCGCACGATCTACAGGTTTTTGAACTGCGACAGTCCTTGGATTGATGACCGATGTAGAAGCAATTGGCGCACATTTTGTTTCGACGAATAATTTCAAAACGTTCACTTGGGGTGAGATTCAAAAATTTCTCACATTCGATGATTTTGTGACAACCATTACAAACGACGCAGGGCAGGGATTTAGCGATAGGACTAGTAGAGGTGTTGAACGATTTTTTCTCTCGATCTTTGATGGGTTTTTCCGATTTTGGTTCGGGTTCACGATCTTCGATCAAGATGGCACGTTTGGATACAAAATCACGGATTGCTTTGTACGTGTAGAATGATTTACTACCGCATTCAGAGGAATTTTCAAAGTCGCATTTTGAAATGGAATCTAATTTGGAATAGAGCATATACGCTAAAATAGACGACCAGTTTTCGGTAACTTCGCCTAAAGCTTTCAAATTACGGATTGGCAGATCGAATTTATCAAGAAGATTTGGTAATTGAGATTCATTCTTAATTTTTTCGACAGAAAACAAATCGTTAAAGTAGGATTTTACGATGGCGCAAGTATTGTCGAAACGTGATAACAATCGATTCCACGCTTCAATATAAGACTCGTCACGCAGGTGAACGTCCTTGACATGCTATTCAGCTTGGCCTACCATGCTCTGCTTCAGATATGTCAACTTTTGAACATTGGTTAAATCAGGATCATTATGAACTAAATTCAAGTATAGTTCCTTGAATTGAGTCCAATTTTTACAATCGCCATCGAATTTCGGAATGTTTAATTTTTCAAGTTTGGGCTTATGGAAATTACTAGAGTTACCACTCGAAAATGAAGAATTTAATATGGAATCACGATTCACAGCTTCACGGAGTGTGCTATTTTCAGTTTTAGCTTTACCGGACAGAGAACAAATGGAATTAGTTACCTCACTTATTCTTTAAGCAGGGCATCTTCAACGGAATCAGCTTCTTTTTCCTTTTCATTAGTTGTACGATCTAAAGAGTCAATAGCAGCATCAACAGCATTGGAATATCTCACTTTGGAATCTTTGAGTTCTGCTACGAATTCTTCAATGGTACAGGCTAATTCAAGACTAGGTTTCTTGAGCAGATCAGTGAGGGAATTTTTCAAACTAGAGAACTTACGTTTGGCGGTTCTTACATCTCTCAATGTGGTTTCTGCCATGTTCACGAATTTGATTAACAAAACAATTTACAGAAAGGAACAAACGCACAGATAACTAGTAGAAATTATCCCGCCCGAAGGACCATTTTGTTAGTGTTAAAACGAATTATCATTGTTGAAAAACGAATTATTATTCACGAATTACTGGAATATAAATCATTTTATTGAATTAAAAAACAACTCATTGTAAAACAGTAGAAAAAACAAATTTCAGTGATTACTAGGTTAATGGAAGTGAATAAAAAGGTGAATGATAAGGGTGTGAGTTTTGATTGTTGTTAAATACAATGAAAAAACGGAAAGTGCCGCTAACAAGGGCATTTATTTTTGTAATGTCCTGTTTGGTTACATATGAAACATCTTTCTTCTTCTTTATTTTTTCTAGGCAATTGATTATTATTTCTGTTATTATTTTGATTTTTGTTATATTTATTTTGATTATTATAAATATTATTTTCATTTCTTGGATTATTATTTTTATAATTATTATTATTGTGGGTGTGTGTGTATGTACACGACACCACACAAATACCAATCAGGTCGGTTGCGTGTATACGTGGAAGTATGTGTGCGGGCCCAGCCCAGTAACAAATAAGCTGCATAGACGAAATATACAGCCGTGAGCACAAAAAGGTAGTTCGTGGGTTTTACCCCACTGGCCCGCTAGGTGGTCGACGAGTGTGTAGTACACACTCGTTCGTCATCGACCACCCGTCGCCACAATTATTATTACCATTATTATATCCATTTGTGTTATTATTTCGTCTATAATTATTATTTCTATTCCATTTATTATCTTTATTATTATTGTAATTTGTATTATTATTTCTAAATTTATTTCCATTATTATCGAAATTTTTATTAGACGATTGGTATTGTAATTTAATTTGTTTATCTCTCATTTTTTGATCACTGTCTTCTTTTAATATTTGTTTGAATAATTCTAAATTTTTTCTATTTTCAGGGAGGTTATCAAATTGCATTTTTGCAATGGTTTGCTCGTATCCTAGTGCCAATTGAAGATTTTCCAATTCCTCTTCTTCAGATACTTCCTTGCCTGCATCACAAACTTCTTGTACTAAGATATCCCATTTATTTAAAAAACCTCTTATATTACCACCAGGTGTAAAGCGAAAAGCAGTGCATTTTGATTTTGCCATATTTGCAACTATTTTGGTTTTAGAACCATAAGTTATATCTAATTTTTTGAAAATTTGATCTACTGTTTTACACTCTCTAATTTGTTTCGATACATTGTATGTCATGCGTTCCATGATAAATGCTTTTGCGCATTCCTGTTTTTTAAAGTATGCTTTAGTAGAATTTGAAGATGGTCTGTATTGTAAATTATCCATATTTTCAATATAAATTTTTAGTTCAGGGTGTGGTCCAAAAACATCCCAATATCCCGAACCCCTTATTAAAGCTATGATCATACGTTTCCAGTCCAAGTAATATTGACTATCAAATATTTTCCCACTTGGACCTTGTATCGGATGTATGGTTTCATCAGCTGGCATAACATAATGTACTTGAGGGTGTGTACTCCCAGATCCTGATCCTCCTTGAGGGGATTGGGTAGTGGTTCTTTCACTTGAAGTATTCATGCTTTCTGGATTACTTGGTAATGTACTTAGTTCTGACAACTCAATTTTGAAAAGAAATAATAAAATTAATTTTCAAAAAAAAATTAATTGTAAAAAAAATTTATTTTATTTTTGGAGAAAAAAATATTTTATTTTTATTTAAATTATTAATTTTTGTAATATTATTCGTGTGTATGTTTGTATTTTAAAATATGAAAAAGGAAAAAGTATTCCAATTGAGAATATATTTCAGAAATAAACTTGAAGAAATCTTATTTAGTTTTGAATCTTTGTAAATGTGTATAACAAAGGATCTATTGAAAATTATTTTTGAAAGCTATCTATAATATTTTATTGTAATAAATTTTCAAGTTTCTGCGTTAGTATTTTGAACAAAGGAATTTTGTTACATGAAAGTTCACAAGTAAACTTGTCCAATATGACAAAGGATTTTTTCTTTTGTGACAATAAATTGTTAAAACATGAAATTTGTTCAAATATGAAAGTATTTTGCTTGTTAATATTATATTATATTTTTTAATTTTCGTAATTTTACGTATTTGTAAACAGGATTTTCTCTCTCAAAATTTTCAAGAAAAATTCTGAAAGATTCTATCGAGTCCAAAGCTTGAATACTGAAAATATTTTTTGAAATTTCTATAAATTTTGCGACTTCGATACCTCTTTTATATTGAATTATTCCACTAACATTTACTGAGAAGGTTTCTAAAATTATTTCTCCCGAAAATGTTTTCCAGAATGGTAATTCAATTAAATTAATTCTTACGTCTGTTATTTTTTCGTATTCAAAAATATTTAATAATTTTTTATAATCTTTTTCTTTAATTTTAATTGTTCCTTCACAGTTTGATGTGCAACTAGCAATCTGTTTCCAAAACCTTATCATTCGTAACCTGCTTTATTCGAACTTATTTTTAAGCTTAATCGTCCTGTGAAATTTCACTTGATTTTTACCAAACTAAAGGGGGTTCTTGAAATTAAGCGTTTTGGAATTTGAAGGTAAAAAAATTCTTAAAGTAAAAAAATTATATTTTACTAATTTCGCTCAATATCCCACAAAATCACTGAATATATCCCATTGTTTTCCGCAATAGTAAATGAAATATATAACTTGAAAGTATCAAAAATTACATTACCTGTAATCTGCGGAATTCCGTTGAATATTTCCCAGTTGAGTTTGTGAGTAATTGGCGTTTTCCCATGAGTCAGTACTTGGATCAATCTCAGGTCATCTTCAGAGAATTTCAGTCTTGGCAACATACAAAACGGTTGAATCAGCAGCACTTGATTGACGAAATTTCGATGATGATTTCTAGCAGATGATGGCGTTTGAAGATCACGATAATTGAGTTCGACGTAACAGCAATCTCTGATTTTTAAACTTTTTTGATGATTCACCTTACTGTAACAGACGATCCAGGTCCGAAGTAATCTGCAATCCCACAGCGAAAATCCTTTTTTGTTTCACCTTACCACAAAAAGACGATCCAGTATTTTTCGGAAGATGATTAAAATGGCGTTAAACTATTTTGGCGCCTATCCAATTCAATTTAACCTCGAATAATTTTCGATGAACTTTTCGAAAAATTAAACGAAAAAAAACTCACTGAGTTAACGACTCATGAATTAAAATATACTTTGTAAAAAAATAAACTTTTTAACGAAAAAAAGCTTATAGTTCCTTTAACTTTTTGGATACTATAGCAAAAAATCAAAATGAAAGATTAAGTATCACTCTGTACTAACGGTTCAGGAATCGCAGCTCTGCCTACCATGAAGTGAGGTTGAAATCCAAGGAAAGAAATAAATTAGTTAGAGATACTGTAATGCAATGATTTAAAGTACAAATTACAAGTTTGAGGAAGATGAACGATCTCCCTCCATTACAAGATTAAAGTTTGAGTGGGAAATGAGTTTCAGCGTTCTCCAGTGAATGAATGAAAAAAGTCGTGTTTGTTCGCACAACCTGAATATTGTTAGTACGCGTTATCGAGAGTAGTTGCGCTACATGTTAGTGAGCGAGTGCAGGTGGAATGCAGAACAACACATATAATAAATTAGTTGATTTAAATGATATGAGCCAATCATGAATCAGCTGATTGAAGTCTGAAGTGATCGAGTTAAAAAATTTACTGAACTACTGAACTAATTGAACTAGTTCAGTGAACTAGTTCACTTTGGTGAAGCAGACTCAATGAACTAAATCCGAAAACTGAACTAAAATTCCCATCTCTACTTGGTGATGTCCTGTACTTATGTGTGTGTGTAAATCTTTGTAAATTATACACAAACATGAGTACAAGCTCACGTTATGTTGAGTTCACTTCTTTTCTATCTCTTGAATGTCCAACATTCAAAATGTTGTTGTTCTACAATTTCACAGCCCTCGCTCGCTACTACTAGCGACACTACAACAAACACTTATACTACTCGATCTGGTTATGTAACTCCTACAACATTTTATCTCTCGCATATTTTAACACTTTTTCACTTTTCCCACACAACCCTTTTCTTATAATGGAGGGAGATCACCATTTCCTTTTTAGTCAGTTTCATAATTTTGTCCTTTTAATGCGTTTAGTATTTCAATTGACTTGTTCACTTTCTTTGAAACCAAAAACAACACTTCATGGTAGCAGGAGCTTTGATCTGTTCAAGTCAATCGGAGGAAATAACTTAATCATTCATTGAAGTTACTGTAATATTCGAAATTAGAAATTGTAAGTACATTTTTTTTTGTTAAAGGGTTACCTTTTCAATAGTTTTAATAAGGAGTAGTTAACTCCAGTTATTGTGAAATTTAATTTCGTGCATCGAATAGTTTTTTCAAAAAACTTGTTTTGAAATTTATTTTATTGTTTGTAGAACATTGAAAAATTTGTTTGCTTCTTTTGGTACACTGTCAAAATCAACATTTTTTACTGATCTAGATTGTCTGCTACTGCAAGGCATTCTTACCCAAATTTGGAACTAATCATCATCATTGGAATTCAGCTAACATTGGACCTGGATCATCAGTTACAGTAAGGTGTTCAAATTTTTTGTGCAACTTTGCTGAAATCCTAGAACCCTAGCTCAGTTTGATAGGACTACACCAACTTACATCAACTTACACCAGGAGGGAGATTCCATGAATATAGAAATTTTATCCGACTTTGTGCTAAGTTTTACTTGAATATTTGTGGAACATCCCTACTGTTGTAGGTTGGTGTAAGTTAGTGTAATCATATCAAACAGAGCTTTTGATAGTTCAACATCAATTGTCTCATCGCCATTTCGTTCACCATTTTTTTCATTTTTCCTGGATGGGATCATCATTTTGGTCAGTTGTCAGCATTTTAATTCAAATATATCCAGTTGTTTGTATGTCCGAAGAAGATGGGAAATTATTTAAATTGTACTCTCACAGTAAAATTCCACACTCATACGAACTGGTTTAGGAATAATTTTATGGTATTCCACAGTTCACGGGTAATATATTAATTGATAAATTTTGCATATATATTTCTTGCACTGTAGGTGAATTTGAGGGTGTATATTGGGTAAGTTTATGGGACATTGAGCACCATAGAACTTGATTTTTTATTCACCACAGATATTCATTTAAATCTAGTAAAAATTTAGTGAATTTATTGTTGGACACAGTCCATACAACTTCATAACAATGTTATACATTTGGTAATACTGAACATACATATGTAAATTTATAATTCTTTACACCTCTGTACACTGTTGTGAATAAGTAGGGACTCTTTACCTTTTTGACCCACACCACTCTATGTAATTTGTTACTACTTTCATTCACCTTATTAAACTTACCCTGTTATATTCTTGTGTGATTATTTGCATAGAAATAAGATTCATGATTTACCAACCTCCTCACATGATAGCAGATCATGAATTTTTCATGCAAAATTTTTTTTCTATGAAGAAACTTGCAACAAAAGTTTGATTTTCCATTTTTTATTCAAGTTATTAAGTTTTTTACTACTGAATAATCAACAGGGATTTGAATGATTTGAAGATTCATTGATTTTGAATTCTTTTTTATTTTTGAGCAGTTGGTTTTGAAATTTTTTGTTATGGTTGAATTTGTTTGATGTTATTTACAAGGAGAAAAGTCAGCCTAAAAATAAGTCATAAATGTTCAAAATACTTTGAAAAAAGATGCTACATATTCTTTTTATTGTGTAGAAAGCTGGTTAAATCGATAAAAAATTATAAAATCCATTTCTTGTACAACCCTAAGACTTCAGATAAGGATAATTTTGGTGAAGGAATACTTTGTTGTTGGAAATCCTTTTAACCTGACCTGTAAAACAATGATGAGAAATATGTAGAACTCTTAATGCTGGAATCTATCTTTGATGAATGCTGATAAGAGAACACATCTGAAAGAAATATCAACACAAAATTTTGGTTTATTCAAATACGACAGCTCTAACAATTCTTTGCTGGACTTCTTCACACAATGGTCTTGGCTGATTCAACTTCAACTTTGGTAATCTCCACACTGCTAATTTATGGAAATTCTTCTTTGTGGCAATGACAAACTTATTCTCATGAACACACTACAGGAATAGTACATAACAGAGCATAATTCAGGTATCCTGGAATTTTTTGTTAATATATTTTTAAACATTTGTGCTTTATATGTTTATGGGTATCAAGAATTAATCGGAAACAATTATTACATAAAATGTTTTGAGATTAGACACATTGAAATTGAAATTATTGAAATAAAAATAGAAAATCTCAAAATTCTTGACTTCGGACAACTAAATTAAATTCTATGAAATTCTCAGAAGATTATAATTTGAACATTTTGGGTTCGATGATTATTTTTGAAAGTAATTTTGAAACAATTTCTAATTACTTTGAGGGGGAATGAATTCAGGATATTTTATTGACGTAACAAATTTTTCATATCTTCAAACATTTTACAGTACTATTACATTAGAATCATTCACCATTACAATTTCAAGTCTAATTAAGTCAAAAAATGGTAAAATATTTACAAAATTCATTGAAATTTTCCCAAACTGCTTTTCAAATTTAGCCTTTTCATTTATCAAAAATCTAGAGAAATTCAACAGATGCTTTTCATAGTTCAAAATTACAATTTTTAACTTCAGAACTAGAACTTTAAAAAAATAAATTTTCATCCTAAAAATGTAATTTTTCACCTTAAAAAGGTGATTTTTTACAAAAAAAAAAAAAAAATCATTAAAACCCACAAAAATAACAAAATTTTATTACCAAAATATTCTGTATAAACTTATCTTAAATTAGAAATCCTGAATAAAGAAAATCATAATTTGATTTTTCTGGAAAACTTTTTTTGTCATCAAGATTCAAGTATCCAACTGTCATTTGAAAATACCAAACAATACTGATTTATTCTCAAACATTCAAACCAACAAACTTTTTTTTTTCTTGATTAAACAAACTTTCAAATTTTATCCTTATTTTATTTCAATTATTTAATTTTTTTATCATTCTTTTTATTCTTACTTTCTATTTTAAATTTTCTTAAATTCCTTTTTGAAATTAATTATCAATCATAGACCTTCAAAATATTTTACAAATTATATTTTAAGTCTTGGCTCTAATAAATCAAAACAAAATCTCAAATAAAACTTAATCCATTCAAATCGAAGAAAAGGTAAAACAAATTAGTGCAACTTGGGCAAAGTTTTTTCTGGAAATAATTGTTTAGATTGGAAAAGAATAATAGTATCTTTAATCAGAGGGGCAGGATAATATGATATTTTTGGAAACCCAAAAGCATTGGAATATTATAAACTGAACTTTGAAAAATTAGATTTTATCCTGCCTGAAACACATAAACAAATATTATGTTGCCTGTGATGTTAAATTTGATGAATATAAAAATACTTCATCACTAACTGACTTTGAAAATGATTTAATAGTAAAACCCTCAGATAACATCAAAAATTTAAACATTATACCTACAATAGTTTGTAATATAACACAAAAATTTAATCAAAATTATATTGAAGATTGTTTCCCAAAAACAATTTATGAAAAAGAACAAAATCATTTTAAAAATGAATGGAAACTAGTAATTCAGGAGGAACTTAAATTCCTAAAGGAAATGAATGTATAGGAAGAAGTACTTTATGAAAAACAATCTAATTTAATAGACTCACCTTGAATATTTGTAATTAAACCAAATGAAAAAGGCTAACAATTTTATAAATAGCTAAATTTGTAAAATTGCAAATAGTCAACATCTGGGTCATAATTCTAATAGCCATAAGCCATAAAGACATTTAGAGATAGTATTATTTGATATAATGAGTCCTTTTTTACCTCCTGTAGCTAATCAAAAATACATTCCAAAATTTATCGATCATTATAGCAAATATACTTTCATCATTCCAATAAATGCAAAGAAACCAGTCTATACGGAATTTAAAAACATTTTTAATTCCATGAAATATAAATTCCCTGAAACATCAATAAGTCAAATAAGACGTTATAATATCAAAAAATATATTGATACCATAATGATAAAATTTTGTGAAGAAAATTATATTCAATTAGAGAATGTGGTACCTTACTTCCCCAAATTGAATAGAACTGCAGAGTGGCAGAATCAAACTTTGATGAAAAGAGTATATAGTCTGCTAACTGATGGCCATTGTTGGGAGCATGCCATTGCAACTGCAACATATTTATTAAATCATTCGCCAACCAGAGTTAATACTGATTACAAAATGCCATGTGAACTATTTTTTAATAGAAAACCAAATTTAGAGAATTTAAGGACATTTGGCTCTTTCATCTATAGACATATTCCAACTGAAGTCAGACAGCAGACAGCTACTAAATCAAAAAACAAAAAAACAGAAAATAGACCTGAAATTAGCTCCTAGGGCCAAAAAATGTATATTAATGGGTTACACAACTAATGGATATTGTGTTCATGATTCATTTTCAAATAAATTGTAGATAACATGAGATGAAAAATTTGATGAAAAACAGTTTGTTTCAGCTTTAAAAAGTTGTGAGCAGGATTTGGTTTTGAAACTGACTGAATTTGTTAGAAATTATAATTTAATAAATGTAAATGTCTTTAATAAAACTAAGAAATAAAAACAAATCTCTTCCAAAAAGAATGGATGGAGGTCATAGCTAAGGAGCTAAGGAATTTGTTTCTTTAAGCAAGATGGAAGTTTGGGAAGGGGTAGATTATGATAGAAACATAAAACCAATTGACACAAGATGGGTTTTTATTACAAAAGCTAATGATTTGGGATGCCATCAACCTAAGGTTAGACTCATAGCTAGAGGATTTAAAGATAGGATAGAATATGAAATAGGCAAATTTTTGCACCTGTTATTCCAATCTGGATTGTCAGATAACTTCTCCCAATTGTAAATGCCATTAATCACTTTTCCAGATTTCAGACAAAATCAAACACCCAATTAAAAAATCACGTCAGAAGGATCTTTAAATATGTTAATACCACTAAAGACTTTTGTTTAAAATTTACATCAGACAGTCAGGGAATTCATTCGTTTGTTGATGTATCCTATTTACCAAACATAACTGATTAAGAAACAATAGCTGTGTTTGATTGGACTACACTAACTTACACCAACCTACACTGGTAGGGATATTCCACAAATATTCATGTAAAACTAGACATAAAGTCATATAACATTCCTACATTTGTGGAATCGCCCTCCCAGTGTAGGTTGGTGTAAGTTGGTGTAGTCCTATCAAACAGAGCTCATAATATCAAATTTGAATTTGGGAAAAAAAATTTTGGGATTCCTGATACATGTAAATAGTAATTTGTTAAACTGGAATGTAAAAAGACAAACCATTATGGCAACAAGCTCCACATCCACCAAAATTATCACAATTTTTGATACCTCAGATGATATTCTGGTTACTTATTTATTGTAGAAGGAAATTTTCAATGAAGAAATTCCAGTCAGAATATTCATCTTCACAAAAATGTTTGGCAAATTGGCCAAACAGACTGCATATGTATAAAATCAAAGTATCGCAGCAGAATTAACTAAACAAAATATTACGTCTCGCCACTAAATAATTTCTAACAACCTCGTTTGCTAAATGATGGAAATGAAAACAACATGTTCACTTAGCGACACTACTTTGAAACAATCTTACTACCTGATCAGGTTAAGTAAATTGTACAACTTTTATCTCTCGCACATCGTGAACACTTTTTGCTTTTCCAACTTGAACGCTTTTTTGTAATGGATAGAGATCGCTCATCTCCTTTTTAGTTGATCTCGGACTTTTATATAATTTTATTCTTTTGATGAATTATGGTATTTCAAATTGACTTGTTCACTTTCTTCTGATCCAAAAACCTCACTTCAAAATGAAATGTTTGGCAATTGCGTACTCTGTTGGGGCAAATATTTGCCACAGGTGCAACCTTTGACCATATACATAATGGACTGCACATACTGATAAAATTAACATTGGCTTATATGGAGACATCATGAAAGCATACATTTTATTTAAAAGTTCCCTTTTTTCAGGATTTATCAAATATTATACGTCAATTGATTAAATAATTTGGAGGGATTTGCATTGTCATTTTACAAAATGAAAGGGTTTTTAAAATTAAATAGTGTCATTTATTTTTTTTTAATATTCATAGGTGAATTTTCCTTGATTCATAGCTGAATCCTAATTAATTTAACAGCGACGAATTGAAAAGAATTTGTTGATGAATTCTCTTCGATTCGTAGCTGAATCCTAATTAATTTAACGGCTACGAATTAAAGAGAATTCGTAGATGAATTCTTGGTCCAACGGAAAATGGAACTTATTAAATAACCGTATTTCATGAGTGACTCCTTCCAAAATAATAAAATTATAATAGTAAATTCAAATATTCGTGAGCATTTCAATGAATTTAACAAAATATGCTGAAACTTAAAAACTTGAGAGATCATTTGAAAATTTTTGCGTAATGTGTAAGAAAAGAGCATAATCATATATTTCCTCCGAGGAATAAAATGACAGTTCAACAATTTATATTCACAAACTTGTAATATATAAATCCAAATTTATGACTGTTGATCTTCAAAGTATTGTAGCCATAACTAAATTTATTTCAAACAAGAAAACCTGGTTAAAAATACGTTCAATTTGAGAATTCTGATTTTTTAATATTGTGAAAAGTACAGTTTGATAAGGGAAGGAACTTTTGAATGGAATGTACATTTCATTTGGTTGCCTTCAACATTTTATCAGTATGCGCAGTCCATCTATTATATGGTCGAAGGGGGCAACTTTTTTTTTTAATAGCTCTGTTTGATAGGACTACACCAACTTACACCAACCTACACCAGGAGAGCGATTCCACAAATGCAAGAATGTTATGCGACTTTGCGCCATGTTTTACTTGAATATTTGTGGAATATCCATACCGGTGTAGGTTGGTGTAAGTTAGTGTAATCCTATCAAACAGAGCTATTGTGAACAGAGCTATGTCTCTACGTATGAGGCATTCGAAGAATACGATGTCTTAAAAAGTAGAACAACTCAAGAATTTTTTTGTCTTTTCTTAGTTGAATTGCGTCGCGTTGAGGAGTGCTGTGAGTAGACTTCGTCAATACGTTTCCATCTCTACATGTGCATTGCACATTCTTAGTTTGATTTTTAGTTTTAATTTGAATTCAGATCATTTAGCTGATGTGCGTATTTTATTTAACTAGTAAATAACTGAATGACCAACTAACAACATGGTAAGATATTTGATTATTATTAATTTCTGCCTTAATTCCTTCAGGATCCTCCCAGTTGAATTTTCGCTGTTTTTTATTGTCGAAATTTTCATTAATTTCCATACCCTTCGATTTATAGCTGGCTCTTTAGTAAATTTATTTATTTCATGCAAGTTCGAATGATTTTCCTCGTTAATGTTTCACTTCATTTTATGTTTAGACGAAAGGTACCTCAAGTTTTGGTAAGCGGCACAATAAAACCCATACTTTGTGCAGGCGATGCGGGCGTTCTTCGTATCATATTCAGAAGTCGAAGTGTGCCCAATGTGGGTATCCTAGCAAAAAGTTGAGACATTGTAAGTATCATTCCTATTACTATGTATGACCGTCTTTTTTTTTTAGCATCGCCGAATTGTTCATTAATGATTTTTCGTTCTCAGATAACTGGAGTCTGAAAGCTCAGCGTAGGAAAACGACCGGAACTGGACGCCTTAGACATTTGAAAGTAGTTCGCCGTAGATTCAGGTGACATAATAATCATTGTAAGTTATTTAATTGTTTTATACGTGAGTGATTAATATTTGTTTTGATGTTGGCGTAGAAATGGATTCAGAGAAGGTGGACAGGCCAAGCCAAGAAAAGCACAATCGTAGGAAAACAGAAGATATTTTTTAAAATTATATTATAATTTAAAAAAAATTGATTTCAATACATTTTTTCTGCTTCAATTTAATGAATTTGTCTTGAGAAATAATTAATTTAAATTTTGACCCTGTGGTCATGCAAGTTTATTGGGAGCTTAGAATCATAGGTAGTGGTTTTGTAGAATTGACATTTTCACCCGAAAGGAGAGTGGTTATTGTAAATTATTGAACGTGGATTTTTGGAGGAAAGGAAAATGAAGATATTACTTGATATGGGGGCTACTATTATGAATGGAATAAGTACTCATCAAGATCCATTTAAACGGTTCTCTCAACGTTTATTCCTTGAGTAGGTCGAATATTACATCCTTAGCTGACGTTTTAAGTTAATTGTTTTATCTTGTGCAACCGTTTGAGAATAAAAACTGTGTTATTCTAATGAGAAAACTAAAAGACTCGTTTTATTTCGTTGAGTCGCAGTATTTATTAAGAAATTATTTTAATGGAGTCTTACTCGTAACTAATTGTGTGAACTATGGTTAGTAAAATGTAAGTGGAAAACAGCTGAAATTTAAATAGGAGGAAAGATTCCAATTTTATGAACGTGACCGTAAATATATTCAAATTGATCTACCCTTGTTTCCTAACATGAATTTGTCCAATATGAATGTTCTGAAGAATGCGATCTGAGCTGTAGTGAGCCGAAATTTTATGAGGTGTTGAATTTCAAAATATACTTGCAATTTTTAATTAGGATTATTGCAATAACTTTAGTGAATGATTAAGCTATTTCCTCCTATTGCCTTGAACCAATCAAAACTCCTGCTATCATGAAGTGAGGTTTTTGGATCAGAAGAAAATGAACAAGTCAATTTGAAATACTATAATCCATTAAAAAAATAAAATTATATACAAGTCCAAGATCAACAAAAAAGGAGATGAGTGATCTCCTTCCATTATGAAAAAGCATTCAAGTGAGAAAAGCAAAAAGTGTTTACAATGTGTGAGAGATGAAACTTGTACGAGTTACCTAACCTGATCAGGTAGTAATAGTGTTTGAAAGTAGTGTTGCTAGTGGTAGTGAGTGAGTGTAATGAGAGTGTAGAACAACAAATCTGTTTTGTTTCTTTTAGGACCCATTGTACCAACTTTTAACTATGAGATAAATGAGGTTTAACTGATAAGATGCATGATAAAATAAAGTTAAATCCTATTCATCGACTGTTTAACTATTTCATCCAACCAGCACTTAATAGTATTTGAAGTGAGGTTGAAATCCAAGGAAAGAAACAAGTTAGTTAGAGATACTATAATGCAATGATTTAAAGTACAAATTACAAGTTTGAGGAAGATGAACGATCTCCCTCCATTACAAGATTAAAGTTTGAGTGGGAAATGAGTTTCAGCGTTCTCGGGTGAACGAATGAAAAAAGTCGTGTAGTATTATTATTTTCATTACTTTCTTCTAAATTATTATTATTAATGGGTTCTTCTTCCTCTTCTTCTATTTCTAATTCGACAGAAAAGGAATCCCATTTGTCATCATCTTGATTTTGAGTGACGGGCATACATTTTTTCGGTATATTTATGTAATCGTAATTTACTTGAAAGACACCATCAATTTTATAAGATGTAAATAGAATGTCTCCAGTTTCTATGAAATATGTTTGTATTTTTTCTTTCCCCTGGTCCATATGTAATATTCCAGATTCTGTCACTTTAATTCCAGACATAATATCTAATGACAGATTTGGTACATAATGGACTTCTAATAATTCAATTGCTGTTTGAATTTTATTTTCATTTTCTACTAATATTCTCATGTTTCCCATATGTGTAGCATATAAGTATGTGTCTTTAAGTGCACATTGTAATTTTACTAGAATTTTAAATTTGGTTACATTAATTAATTTTTCTATATTTGATGTGAGATGGACTTCCGCCCCCCCCCATCAAGTAACATTTTTTTTTTAAAGTTGTATATAATTTTCATTTTTTGTATTATCTTTAATTAATTTTTTTAAAAGCCAGTCTTCATTGTTGCTGTATTTTTTAACCATATATGATAATTTTATTGGTCTTTCTTCTTCTTTTTTGTCTTTATTTTTTGGTTTTTCTTTATTTTGTTCTTTATTTTCGGGTTTATAATCAGGGCATTTATTTTTGTAATGTCCTGTTTGGTTACATATGAAACATCTTTCTTCTTTATTATTTTTTCTAGGTGATTGATTATTATTTCTGTTACTATTTTGGTTTTTATTATAATTATTTTGATTATTTTGATTATTATTTTCATTTCTTGGATTATTATTTCTATAATTATTATTATTATTATTTCCATTATTATTTCCATTTGTGTTATTATTTCGTCTATAATTATTATTTCTATTCCATCTATTGTCTTTATTATTATTATTATAATTTGTATTATTATTTTTAAATTTATTCCTATTATTATCGAATTTTTTATTAGACGATTGGTATTGTAATTTAATTTGTTTATCTCTCATTTTTTGATCTCCGTCTTCTTTTAATATTTGTTTGAATAATTCTAAATTTTTTCTATTTTCAGGGAGGTTATCAAATTGCATTTTTGCAATGGTTTGCTCATATCCTAGTGCCAATTGAAGATTTTCCAATTTCTCTTCTTCAGATACTTCCTTCCCTGCATCACGAACTTCTTGTACTAAGATATCCCATTTATTTAAAAAACCTCTTATATTACCACCAGGTGTAAAGCGAAAAGCAGTCCATTTTGATTTTGCCATATTTGCAACTATTTTGGTTTTAGAACCATAAGTTATATCTAATTTTTTGAAAATTTGATCTACTGTTTTACACTCTCTAATTTGTTTCGATACATTGTATGTCATGCGTTCTATGATAAATGCTTTTGCGCATTCCTGTTTTTTAAAGTATGCTTTAGTAGAATTTGAAGATGGTCTGTATTGTAAATTATCCATATTTTCAATATAAATTTTTAGTTCAGGGTGTGGTCCAAAAACATCCCAATATCCCGAACCCCTTATTAAAGCTATGATCATACGTTTCCAGTCCAAGTAATATTGACCATCAAATATTTTCCCACTTGGACCTTGTATCGGATGTATGGTTTCATCAGCTGGCATAACATAATGTACTTGAGGGTGTGTATTTCCAGAGCCTGATCCTCCTTGAGGAGATGAGGTAGTGGTTCTCTCACTTGCCGTATTCATGCTTTCTGGAGTACTTGGTAGTGTACTTAGTTCCGACAACTCAATTTTGAAAAGAAATAATAAAATTTAATTTAATTTTATTTTTTAGAAAAAAAAAATTTTATTTTTTAATTAATAATTATTTTTTTTTGAATTATTAATTTTTTAATATTATTCGTGTATATATTTGTATTTTAAAATATGAGAGAAGAAAAAAAAATATTCCAACTGAGAATATATTTCAAAATTAAACTTGAAGAAGTCTTGTTTAAATTTGAATCCTTGTGAATTTCTATAACAAAGGATCTATTGAAAATTATTTTTGAATGCTATCTGTAATATTTTATTGTAATAAATTTTCAAGTTTGTGCATTAGTATTTTGAACAAAGGAATTTTATGACTTGAAATTTCACAAGTAAACTTGTCCTATATGACAAAGGATTTTTTCTTTTATGACAATAAATTGTTAAAACATGAAATTTGTTCAATTATGAAAGTATTTTGCTTGTTAATATTATATTCTATGTTTTAATTTTCGTAATTTTACGTATTTTTAAAGAGGATTTTCTCTCTCAATATTTTCAAGAAAAATTCTGAAGGATTCTATCGAGTCCAAAGCTTGAATACTGAAAATATTTTTTGAAATTTCTATAAATTTTGCGACTTTGATACCTCTTTTATAGTGGATTATTCCACTAACATTTACTGAGAAGGTTTCTAAAATTATTTCTCCTGAAAATGTTTTCCAGAATGGAAATTCAATTAAGTTAATTCTTACGTCTGTTATTTTTTCGTATTCAAAAGTATTTAATAATTTTTTATAATCTTTTTCTTTAATTTTTATTGTTCCTTCACAGTTTGACGTGCAATTAGCAATTTGTTTCCAAAACCTTATCATTCGTAACCTGCTTTATTCGAACTTATTTTTAAGCTTAATCGTCCTGTGAAATTTCACTTGATTTTTACTGAACTAAAGGAGGTTCTTGAAATTAAGCATTTTGGAAATTGAAGGAAAAAAAATTCTCAAAGAGAAAAAAGAATTCTTAATATTACTAATTTCGCTCAATCTCCCACAAAATCACTGAATATATCCCATCGTTTTCCGCAATAGTAAATGAAATATATAACTTGAAAGTATCGAAAATTACAGTACCCGTAATCTTCGGAATTCCGTTGAATATTTCCCAGTTGAGTTCGTGAGTAATAGGTGTTTTCCAATGAGTCAGTACTTGGATCAATCTCAGGTTGTCTTCAGAGAATTTCAGTCTGGGCAGCATACAAATCGGTTGAATCAGCCGCACTTGATCGACGAAATTTCCATGATGATTTTTAGTGGATGATGGCGTTCGAAGATCACGATAGTTGTGTTCGACGTAACAGCAATCTCCGATTTTTGAACTTTTTGATGATTCACCTTGCTGTAACAGACGATCCAGTATTTTTCGGAAGATGATTAAAATGGCGTTAAACTATTTTGGCGCCAATGTAATTTAGTTTAACCTCGAATAATTTTCGATGAACTTTTCGAAAAATTAAACAAAAAAAAAATTTACTGAGTTAACGACTCATGAATTAAAATATACTTCGTAAAAAAAATAAACTTTTTAACGAATAAAAAACTTATAGTTCCTTTAACTTTTTGGATACCATAGCAAAAAAACAAAATGAAAGATTAAGTCTCCTTCTGTACTAACTGTTCAGGAATTGCAGCTCTGCCTACCATGAAGTGTGGTTTAAATCCAAGGAAAGAAACAAGTTAGTTAGAGATACTATAATGCAATAATTTAAAGTACAAATTACAAGTTTGAGGAAGATGAACGATCTCCCTCCATTACGAGATTAAAGTTTGAGTGGGAAATGAGTTTCAGCATTCTCGGGTGAACGAATGAAAAAAGTCGTGTTTGTTCGCACAACCTGAATATTGTTAGTACGCGTTATCGAGAGTAGTTGCGCTACATGTTAGTGAGCGAGTGTAGGTGGAGTGCAGAACAACACCACCAACAGCCCAACGAAACGAGCGAACATGATTTATCGCGAGAACGAAAATTAATTTTGAATTACTATACTATTACACATTTATGTTCATTTCCCAAACAAAATAAATAAAATAAATTACATAAAATTAAGTAAATGATTAATGATGACTAGATTATAACATATATTTCAATGTATTTTCGAAATTATTTATTGACATATTGTATTGTGGTAATGGATTTCAATTCGGATATTTTTTTGATCTTTCATGCTGTTTGAGAAAAGTTTTGTTCAATTTTGTTTAGTACTTGTTGAATAAGGGTGTTCCAAAATGTGATAAACTAATATCAACTAAACGTGTGAAATCATGTCGATGATTTGTATTCAAATCTCTGTTCATTCGAAAGTTGAATTTGTAGAGATGACAATGAATACCTACACGAAAATAAATTTTATTTCAACAAGTATTTTTTGGCCTAAAGAATATAATATATTATTAATTTTGTTTGAACGTGTGATTTTTTTCTTTTCTTTTTCTCGAACGTTATATTTTCTTGTACCATGCTGAAAAAAAGAAATTATTATATTCAGTGACTTGTGAATTGACATATTATTGACTTCGAATGTTTGTAATCCTTTACCTTTTAAAATAAACGATTTCCCCATAAAATTATTATGAATTTGATGAATTTTATTTTGAGAGATTTGATGTTGTTAATATTTTGTCGACTAAGTTTCTGAATTTTTGTTTGTCAAAACTTTTAGTTAGCATGTCAGCTAATTGTGAATTCGTACCAACAGTTTTGAATTCAATTTCTTTATCTTCTACCGATTGTGTAATGGCATAAAATTTTATCATTAAGGCCATTGCTTGTTTTTGAGCTCCTCCTGACATTATTCTGAGGGCTGATATATTGTCTTCAAATATTCTTATTTGGTCATTTTCTTCAAATATTTCTTTTTGTAAAAGGAATGTAACTTGTATATCGTCCAAAGCATCAAATACTGCAATTATTTCAGCAGCAGTTGAACTTGTAGCTACGATTGTTTGTCTTCTTACGTTCCAATTTATTAAATCCCCATTTAAATATATTAAAAATCCTGATATAGATTTTCCTAAATTTTAATTCGATATTTTTATTTTGTGATCTTTTACATCTGGGGCATAAGATGCATCTACGAAAGAGTGTATGCCTTTACTATCTGATGTGAATTTAATTGAAAATTCTTTTGTTGTGTTCACATATTTAAATATTCGTCTCTCATGATTTTTTAATTTGTAGTTTGATTTTGTTTGGAATCTCGAGAAAAAATTTACTGCAAATGAAATATCGGGTCTTGTTATTCTAGTCAGATATAACAGGGCTCCAATCATTGAATGATATTCAGTATTGTCTGTGCAGTTTTCATCTTCTTCAATTTTTAGGGATGTTTCTATGGGTGTGTTTATGAAATTTGATTCGTTTTGATTATATTTTTTTAATATTTTTTCTATATATCTTGACTGTATTAACGTTATTGTATTTTCTTTCCTATCTCTTATGATCTCAAATCCTAAATAAAATCTTGGGTTATTAATTATTTTCATGGTAAAAAAATTATTTTTTCATTTAATTTTTTAAAATATAAACATTTGTCTGTTTTGGATCTATCAAAGTTCATTTTTAAAATATATTCATTTATTAAATTATACCATGATTTAGACGATGTTTTTAGGCCATAAATAGATTTTTTAAGTCTCAATAATTTATTACTTTCCATTAATAAACCTTCCGGGGGCTTTAAGTATATAGGGACTATTGCAGGGGAATTTAGATACGCCATTTTTACATCATATTGAACCATTTCTAAGTCATATTTATTGACTATCGATAAGAACCATCTTACTAACCAAATTGGAATAACAGTGGCAAATACTTGTCCTAACTCATATTTGGTTCTATCCTTGAAGCCCCTAGCAACTAATCTTGCTTTTGGTTGGTGGTATCTTTCATCGTTTGGTATTGTTACAAAAACCCATCTTGTATCTATTGTTTTTAAGGATTTGTCATAATCTATCTCTCCCTAGATGTCCATTTCCCCTAGGGAAATAAATTCATCCTCAAAAGCTTTCATCCATTCTTTTTTAAATGGGTTGTTTTTAACATCCCTATAGCATGTTGGTATACAGTCTTCAATCCACCTATTATCTAAAGTTTTTGTAATGTTAAAAGTATTTAAGTTGACTAAATTTTTTACAAAATTTGCTGGTTTGAGTACCAGTTCTTGTTCACAATTTTTTAAGTTTGATATATTTTTATTTTTGTCAAATTTAGCATCACAAGATATATTAAATTTATTTGAGAAGGGATCTCTAATGCAATATCCTGTAGTGGTATACCCCATGAGTATTCCCTTTCCCCCTCTTTGTGCAAATTTTGGGTCTATTCTTTGTTCATTTTTATTTTTTGATTTAGTCGCATTCTGCTGTCGGACCTCAAGTGGAATATGTCTATAAACTAATGATCCAAAAATTTTTAAATTATCCAGATTAGGTTTTTTTCTAAAAAAAATTTTGTATGGAGTTTTGTATTCTGAATTTACTCTTGTTGGTGATCTATTTATTAAATATGCAGCTGTAGCTATTGCATGTGCCCAATACTTAATATCTAAATAACCGTCAATTAGTAAACTTCTTACTCTTTTCATCAACGTTTAATTTTGGCGTTCAGCAATTCCATTTAATTCTGGTGAGTAAGGGACTACATTTTCTATTTGTACTCCATTTTCTTCACAAAATTTTATTAATTTTTGATCCGTATATTCCTTCGCATTATCGCATCTTATTTGACTTATTGGTGTTTCAGGGAATTTGTTTTGCATTGAGAGAAAAATATTTTTAAATTCTGTAAATACTTGACTTTTATTTGATATTGGTATTACGAAGGTGTATTTGCTATAATTGTCAATGAATGTTAATATATACTTCTGGTTAGCTATTGTGGGTGTGAATGGTCCCATAATATCGGATGATATAATTTCTAGTCTCCTTTGTGGTTTATTTCCAACATTATTATGGCCTAGACGTTGGCTATTTGCTATTTTGCAAATTTCACAATTTATGAAATCATCATCTTTAAAATTAATTGTTTTTGGGATTCCTATTGTGACTTTATGTAAATATCTCATGTATTTTCTATTTAAATGGCCTAGTCGTCTATGCCAAATTATTTTTTTATGATTATTTGTGTTATTTTGAATTATTTCTAATGAATTATCTGAAATATTATTTATTTTTTTATTACAAGTTTGAGGAAGATGAACGATCTCCCTCCATTACGAGATTAAAGTTTGAGTGGGAAATGAGTTTCAGCATTCTCGGGTGAACGAATGAAAAAAGTCGTGTTTGTTCGCACAACCTGAATATTGTTAGTACGCGTTATCGAGAGTAGTTGCGCTACATGTTAGTGAGCGAGTGTAGGTGGAGTGCAGAACAACCGTATTTAATTCTTTATTGACGTGATGGAATTTCAAGATCACATAATATGTATATTATATTTACCTTACCAATGGCATAACCTATCACATTCATACATTACATTATCAATTCAGTTTCGTGCTTATGATAAATATCTCAGTCTGTGGCAGTGTTGGCAATTTCAGGGAACAACATTTTTTCCAAAAATTTCCCACTGATTTCTGGGGAATGGGAATCCCATTGGGAATTCTTGGTGAAAATAGATACAACACCCTCATAATTCATATTTTGACTACCCTGATTAACGTTCTCTAAATAGGACTTGAGCAAATTAGAAAACAAAAAATCTGCCAACTTTTCCATTTCAGCAATGATTTAATGGCATTTTGGCACTGATGCATTGCAAAAGAGAACATTTGAATATTAATGCAATGTATTTAGTGTCTTGATACTTGTCCTAATCAGGCAATTTTTATCAAATTTTAAACAGTCTCCAAATATGGTGCTGGTGCATGTGCTAGTATATAGCCTGCATTTATGCACAAAAATGCTAAAAAATACAAAAATGAGAAGGAAATTTTGTTGCAGGAACAAAACATGAAATTTCTGGCAACAGGAATTGGAAATTCCCACACCCAACACTGGTCTGTGGGTTCCTTTACTTTTTTTTTTTTCACTACACTCGTTTTTTTTTCTTATCAACTAAATTCTCCTCTTCTCTTCCCCTTAAATTCACAATGATAGTGTACATAAAGCCTAAAGTAGTTTAAAGTGGTTTAAAATGCATCAAGTGGTGCATAATAGCTGTCTATTTAGTGTCCCATGTCTAATTGGAAATCATGGTTCATTACTGGTCCAGTACTGTATGTATAGTCGAAGTTACACATAAATCTTCAGACTCAAGGCACCTTTACTTTTTCCATTCTCATTTCCCCTCTTCCAGCCATTTTGTTTTCTTCAAATTAGACAGTTGACAACTACAACTAAAACTTTTTGAATTAAGACCTGTCTCGATAAAATTGGTCCTGTGGTTTTAGAAAAAAGGAATGTAAGAAAACTGCTTGCCTATTAAATTTAATATATAATTATATAGATTATAGCTTGTAGAATTTTTTTCTTAAAATTTGTAGATTTTTCAGTTTTTTGATGTGGTAGTACTGGTAGTAATGTTACTAACTTACAATGTAACCTAACCTTCGAGGATATATATATGATGGAGATGACAGGGAACAATTTTAACATAAGGTTGAGTATCCAGACTATAGATGCTGGGGGCTGGCATATGAAGTACCCCAGACTAAACACCAACCAATCAGAATTGAAAATTGGTGTAAAAGTGAGGTACTTTGTATGCTAGTGTTTATAAACAAATGCACATTGTGAGATTTTCTTCCAATCAGATATTTAGTTGGAAGTACATGTGTGTGAGAATATGCTCCTCACATTATCATGTACTCATTGTAACGTATATTTTCATCTATTTTTAGAAATGACGAACATATTCGTCCACACATTTTCGAATACCAAAAACGTAGATATTTATCAACAATAAAAATCCTATAACTCTTTATAAATAACCGCTAAATTACCCGTATTTGATTTTATAAATATAGATATACTTTCTGTATATTCATGACCTAATTGTGCCTGTCCCTCGAGTACTCGACGAGTCAGCACAACCCTATAATAACAACACCCTACCTCACTTTACCTATCCGACACGTACGTTTTCATACCCTGAACGAGTATATAATCCCTCGATTCAGTGGAATAAGACACAGTTCCTCGACAGCTACTTCTAAGTACCTGGAACCTCTCTTGTAGAAGTCTCTAGTGAACAGATAGTCTTGCTTGTTGAATTGTGATTGTATATGTATAAATATTAACGTATATTTATGTATTGTGATGTACAAATTATTATTTTATTAAATGTGTAAACTCACTCGTGTGTTTTAAATATTATTGAGTCTCTAAACAACGTTAAGGTCCACGATAGTCTGTGGATGATAAACTTGAATTTATTTTAGAAGTATTACTGCTTTTCAAGTACATGATATTTCGTGTATGGTGTAACACTGAAAGTGGTTCTAATTAGGTACTTTACCACCTCTTTTGGCCGTTACACTCATAATATTTGACTGTGATGTGGTTGTCATCTGTGATATTAATATACCTAGCTGTGACCATACACTTGTCTGTGACTGTCAGTCAGTCGATCTCAAACTGTTGTAATGTGATCATAAAGTAAACTGAGATCTTCAACTGAATCTGTTTCATTTTTGTGTCAACTACATTTTGAATGTTTCTAAAATGGTTCCTGTTTAATATTGTTTGCTGTTGTGATTGTTGTGCCAATTTTGGTGAAATCTCTCTTTTTGGTGTTTGCCATTTCTCACAACGTGTTTGTAGAAGCGCTCTGTATAGGTAGGGCATCAAAACTGCTCGTGTGTTGTCTCCATCATAAATATATTCTCGAAAAGATCTAAGTAATGTTACTACAAAAGTAATGATAACAAAAGAAGAATAATTCAGTAATGTTACAGAACAGAACCAGAGTTAGCAATGCTACTAATACCCGAAACAATAACAAACATCTAACAATTTAGTACCAGTACCAGTAACAGTACCATTGTTTGGTCAGAAATGAAATGGAAACATTATCTCACCCTAACTTGTTTGTGCCACCATTTTAACTCCTGTGAGGAAAGCAGAAGTTCCTCGCATTAGGACTTTTAGGTGATTGTTACAGATAAAGCCAATATGTACACCAAAATTCAACTTCCTTCAAATTTTTCTTTTTAAGGCATTTTTTAAGCTTATCTGCTTGGACCACCAAATATTTGTTTACAAGGTAGGTATGTTCAATCAGTTTATTATTGTGTTAGTGTGTGCAAAATATGTAATTTGTAGGAAGCCAAATTTGCAAAATATTATACGACTTTGGTTTTATAGTGCTACTGTGTATGAAATACATCACATGTAGGAAAAGGAATATATCCTTGTATTTTACACCTAGTAGAAGTCTTTATTCTTGGATATGGACTCATCATCAATGTCAGCCCAACATAGCCACATATTATTATAATTCATGAACAAATTCACTCTTTGTAAGCACAAGTACATAGGTATGTTCTGTAATTTGTTTGTAAGATGCCCAAAAGTCAATCAGCCATTTCAGAATTGTAGAGTGATCTGTGTGGAGTCACTCTAAACCATTTTGTAACCATGGTTGAATGATATCCAGAGGTCTTTTATAGATTTGGATGATGTTTCATCATTTACTTTTAGGAAATGTTTGATTGGTTGATCTGGTTGTTATTTATTTATTTATTTTTTTGTTGATCAAAATATTATTAAGATCACTCAAGTGGGTTCCATAAATAACAAAAACATTTCACACTCATTAAGTAATTTTATCATCTCTTCTAGAGTGAAGTAGAAGTTATCAAATAATTACTAACACACCTCACAGGGCTTGTTATCAATATGAACAGATTTTCAATTTTTTGAGCAATTTTTAATTTACAATAATATTTAATTTAATACTTATAAAAAATCTATATTACAAATTTCAATCCCACTTTTTGTATATTTATCCATGTTTTTTACAACATTCACAACATTTTAATTTTGAAAAATCTGCTCTTCCCTCACTTTACTATTTCTCAGTTAATATTTAAGCTACAAAACTGAAGTTTGTACTGTTGAAAAGAGGAAAAAATTAGCTTGAGTTCTCTAACAAAATTAATTTTTTTATCGTCATTAATTTTTTTATCGTCATTAATTTTTCACAAATTGGCCATAAAAAAACTGCAAATTAATGAGAAATTTGCCATTTTTTAATTTGTCATGTATTTCAAAAACTAATGATTGCAGAAAAAAATTTTCAGTGGCACCTACATTTTAACGACTAATTTATTTCCACCATCGGATTTCATCTAAAACAAATTAATCATGAAACAGCGAAAGAAAATAAAAAAACAAAACTAGGTGCTATGCGTTTAACTATAATATATAGGTACATATATTACATTTATATTTTTATATATATGTCATCGTCATATTATAAAATCAGCCTTTATTGAAAATGTCCAGTCATTTACTATTTTGCGGTCAAATATTATAATGATTCCCAATTATAACTTTTGACTGAATGAAATTAGTCATTATCTATAATGCGCCCCACCTTCAGACATTATCTATAATTATTAATGTGGGGACTCACTGGTATAAGGTAAAGGGGCTTGGACCCCTTGATGACAGTCGCCGCCCCAAAGGGTAGGCAAATAATCGTCCTTGTGACGTTAAACACACAAAACTCATTCGATCGTAATTACCTGTATGTACTTAAAGGTAATGTACGAGTACCAAATTGTGACACAATAAGATGATGTCACAATTCGTACACAAACCGGCCAGCCATCTCTTATCTCGATAGGGGATGTTGCAACCTGGCCGTTCTCACCAACGTACGTATTCTCTTACATTCGTGTGTTTGTGTTTGTGTTCGTGTAAATAAGCCATATATAAACCACCCGAATCGGCTCTAAAATTGCCAGTGTTTGGTCTGGTTCTGGCTTACCCTTACTTATGTACGAAGTGGCTGAACACGCTTAAATTCTGTTGAATTTCCTTCTAGTGAGAATATCTCTCACAACAAAGTATTCCACAATGGTGACCCCGACGTGATTTTGGCTACGTCGTGAGGTGTCTTGAGGCGCGTTGCGCTTTTACAAAAATTTGGCGTGGTGCGCTGGAGAGAAACTTGCTTGCTCAGCAAATAAAAATATTTTTTTGCAGACTGAGACACCTTTTAGGTTGTCGAAGTAGAGTCTGCTGAAGTGGGAATTCATACCCCTCTCCTTAAAATATATAAACAAGGAGAAACCAGACAGTAGACATGGAGGAAGAAGGTTGGACTCATCCACCACCCGACTTTGACTTGACACTCCACAAATTTAACAAATCTGGAAGAAGGCCCTCAACACCCAGAATTAGCACAACTGGGAACTGCAATAAATAAAGAACAACTAGCAGTTAAAATGTAGAGAAGTTCTGACCCAAAAACACCCATCCTATAAACACAGGAGCCAGTGTTTTCAACTAGCAAGGAAGGAAGTAGTTCTGTGGAATACGCTTGTCATCAGAAAGACACAGCAATGGTCCCACCACCAACCAAAAACCCACAACCATTGCAGGGAGGTAGTAGTTAGCCACAGCTGACACCCAAAGTCTTGGCGCAGATTATGCAACTTCTGCAACTGCAGCCAGAGCAAAACCCCAACTTCTATAGATGGAGGATAGAGATCCCGGAATTTCTGCCCAATGAGGTAGACTTGTGGTTGACACTCTTGGAAGGCAGGTTCAAAACAGAAAACATAACACAGAACCAGCGGTATCTACACATCTGTGGAGGCATGCTCCCACAGATAATCCGCCACATTCCGGATATTATGGAATGCCCTTCGACAGAAGATGATAAATATGGCTGGTTTGTCAAGAAGATCAAAAATGTATTCGGAAAAACAAAGAACAAAATTATTGATGATGTGATGGGTGGTATGAAGATGGGGGATGACAAACCCTCAATCTTCATGGCAAAATTGAGACAAAAGGCGGACAATATTGTAGCCCCTTCTGTCATAGGCAACCAATTTTGCAAACAACTTCCACAAAGTGTTGTGCAATGCCTAGCCGCAGTAGGTTCAACCGTGATGAATACATCCACAGACTTGGATTTCCTTGCAAAATTAGCAGATAACGCACTCGAATACACCAGGTCAAAGCCCGTGGTCAGTGCAGTATCTGCAGAGACTGGAGAACTCGCCCAACTTCAAGCCCAAATAGCTCAGTTGACAAAAGCCAAAGCTCAACGAAATCCAATGGTAGCTGGCGACAATGATCGAAATTAAGAAACAACAACAACAACAATGGCAATAGCAGAGGACGACAGTCCCGGTCCAGAGACCGAAGATCAAGTTCCAACAACAGGGGTCAGAGTTCAACTCCCCCACGCACATCATCATCCAAAAACCAGTCTTGAAATTGGAATGAAAAGAGTTGTTTCTTCCACAACAGGTTTGGCGCAGAGGCCACCATGCAAATGGTGGGGCAAATCCTATACCAAGGAGGCATCAAACTAGAACGAGGGGCCATCTATGCAGCCAAAGACCCCTTGGAAAAACACTCATGCTGCCTGTTCATTAAGGACAGGACAAATAGGAGATGGTACTTGATAGACTCAGGTGCAGACTTAAGTATATTGCCAGTAAGTAAAAACCAAAAAGTACTTCCTCCGAAATACTATCTCCATACTGTGAATGGTCAAAACCTTCCAGCCTACGGACTTGAGACCAGCAAAGTTGACATCGGACTTAAGGAAAAAATGACGTGGTCCTTCACGGTCGCTGATGTTCCAAACCCGATCCTGGGTGCAGATTTCCTTGCACATTATGGCCTGATCATTGACCTCAAAAATGGCAAACTGATCAATAGTGAAACTAAAAATTGTGTGGATGGCAAAACACATGCTTACAGACTGGACACAAACATATTCATCTGTACAAAAGTCGACGGACAACTCTTACGGATCCTGTCTGACTATCCTGGAGTCACTCAACCATCAATTCGCAGGCATCCTACATACAAACACAATACGGTTCATTACATAGAAACCAAAGGACAGCCTTGCCATGCTAGAGCAAGAAAGTAACTGCCTGACAAACTCAAAGCGGCATGGGAGTATTTCCATCGCATCATTGAGGAGGGCGTATGTCGCCCCTCAAAAAGCTCATGGAGCTCCCCTATCCACATGACCAAAAAAGCAAGTGGAGAGTGGCAAATTTTTGGAGACTACAAGGCCTTAAATGCCAAAACAGTTCCTGATCGCTACCCAGTTCCCAATATAATGGACTTCAATGCGAATATGAAGGGTAAAATGATGTTCACCAAAATTGACATCAACTGGGCATTCCACCAAATTCCTATGGCTGACCAGGACATACCAAAGACAGTGGTTATAACCCACTTTGGACTATTCGAATACCTTCGAATGCTGTTTGGACTTTGCAACTCAGCACAAACTTTCCAGAGATTTTTCAATGGACTGTTTAGGGAATTGCCATTTGCATATGCATACTTGGATGATATCTGCATATGCTCTGAAGGCAGTGAGCAACAGCACGAGGAGAATGTAAGAGCTGTCATACAGCGTATACACGCTGCCTGGCTTACTATCAACGTAGGTAAAAGCTTATATGCACAGACTGAAATTGACTTCCTCAGCTACAAAGTCTTGACCGAAGGCATTTCCCCATTGAAGACCAAAGTAGAGCCAATATTGAACTTCCCGAAACACTCAAATGTCGCTGAACTTAGGCGTTTTTTGGGGATGGTGAATTTCTATAGACGTTGCATGAAGAATGCAGCAGCCGAACAAAGTAAGCGGTTTGCACTAATAAAGACAAGTAAGAAGAAAGATAAGACTCCACTCGAATGGAATGAAGAAGCCAAACAGGCCTTTGAGAAAATCAAAGATACACTGGCAAATGCAACTCTATTGGCTCATCCAGATGAAAGTTTGCCGTTATGTGTGAGTACCGATGCCTCTGATTTTGCTATTGGTGCTAACTTGTACCACCTTGACAAAGACAACAAGAAGTTACCACTAGCTTTCTTCTCGAGGAAGCTCTCAAAAACAGAAAAAAACTACAACACATACGATAGGGAATTGCTCGGAATTTTTGCTGCGTTGAAGCATTTCAGGCACCAATTAGAGGGTAGATGTTTTTCTGTGTATACTGACCATAAACCCCTAACATATGCCTTCACACAAAAAGCAGAACCGGCATCGCTGAGAAGAGCGCGACAATTAGACTATATTGGTCATTTGACTACCGACATTCAGTATATAAGTGGAGAACTTTACACTCCAGCTGATGCCTTGAGTAGAATCAAAGCTATCTTGGCTCCTGTCCAATTGCCTTATGCTGAAATAGCTAAAGCACAGCTTAAGGATGCAGAATTGCAAGAGTTGTTATCGAATGATGATACTACTCTCAAATTGAGACAGAGAAAAATTCCCGGTACTGATGTTTTATTAACATGTGATGTAAGAAAAGGTAAGAATAGGCCATTTCTACCGTTAAAATATCGCAGGTTGGCTTTCAAAAGTGTAGACAATCTGTCACATGCTGGGCCAAAATATAGTGCTAATTTAATTTCGGCAAAGTTTGTATGGCCACGAATGAAGTCTGAATGCAACAAATGGGCTCGCAGTTCCCTGAACTGTCAAGAATCCAAAGTAGGAAGACACACTCGCTCGCCCCTCAAATCCTTCAAACAAACATAGTGGTTTAAAACTGTACATATGGACTTGGTAGGCCCGTTGCCACCATCTCAAGGACACAGATACCTGTTGACGATAATAGACAGGGCAACCCGATGGCCAGAAGCAATCCCTCTACACGAGATGACAGCCCCTACAGTGGCTGCAAGGTTATATGATACCTGGATTGCGAGGTATGGCGTACCAGAAGTCATAATTACAGACCAAGGTTGCCAATTTGAGAGCTCGCACTTTAAAGAGCTAGCAAATAAGCTTGGTGTTCAACACAGTCATACCACAGCTTACCATCCTCAAGCCAATTGCAAAATCGAGAGATGGCATAGAGCTCTTAAAGCCTCTATCTTGTCACATGATACAAAGCGATGGGTAGAAGTACTCCCTACCATCCTCTTAGGCCTTTGATCCACCCTACAAATGAATACAGGTCACTCTGCAGCGCAACTAGCATTCGGCAAAGAGCTACACCTTCCAGGGGACTTCTTCACAAAATCGAAGGAAGTTAGCCCTGAAATAATGGTACAAAATATAAGAAACGATGCCAACAATTTTCTAGAACAGGCAGCTCGCCATGGCCAGCCCAAGATTTACATCTTGAAACACTTGGCCAATACTTCACACGTATTTGTTAGAGACGAAAAAATGAGATCTGCGCTGGAGAAACCATACGCCAGTCCTTACAAAGTAGTATCACGAGATGAGAAAAACTTTGTGATACATTGCAGGCGAACCTTGAACAATTTCAATCGACAGATTGAAGCCTGCATACATGGTAAGTGACAATAAAAGAATAAAAAGGTTGCAGAGGGAGAACATAGAAAATATACAGACGGATTCACCAACAAACACAGAAAAATCCGTCGAAAAATGTGAAATAAATAATTCACAACAGAAAACATCAAAAAAATCTGTAAGATTTTCGTACGATGTTACCACTAAAACATTCGATCCAGAGGCCCCCATAAGCCCACAAAAAAGAGGCAGGCCCCTAGGCAGTAAAAAACGTAAAAATTCCCATCCTTCTCGCATTTCTGAGAGGCTAATGCGAAGAAAATAAAATTTACTCCCGAAAAAGTAATATCCGCTACGTAAGTTAAAACTCGCTAAAAAAAATGCGATGAAAATTGGAACCCTGTGAGACAAAAGAAACTCCGGAGATAAGCAAACGAGGAATGCCAACAAAAAGAAAACGACAGGAATAAACAAATCCACGTTCGATACGGAAATAAACATCGCAACGTGCGTTTACCGTTAAACACAAAGATAATCTCAACATTGTGACGTCACAAGCGGAGATTCCTTTGTAATAAAAATTTGAAAAATATATTCTATGAGTTTATTTCAGGCATAACTTTGCTTAAACCGATCAGAACTTAACCTGAAAACTTGCATACGGCTGAGAATTTTAAGCGCTATCCCCTCTACATACTGATAAGAAGATGTGAAAATAATGAAACAAAACTCTAATGGTAAATCGAAAACAGCCGTAAATTCACCCGCTTCAGAACTGCCATAGATCTTGGACGTGTTTTCTGAAGCATTATTTTTGGTTCCTTTTCCTCAACAACCATTCTAATGTTGCTGCCAACCAATACGATCCTGTAGTCCGCCACCTCCCAGACTGCTCAAAAAACCTCTGAGCTCTCACAAATTCAGTGGAAAATCGAGCAGAAAACGGAGCTGGATCGGATAGAGGAGGAGGTGCTCATGGACACAGCTCCTCCCGTAGACGATGTCCTAGAGGAGGTGACAACTCTGCTTCCCCCAATAGTCTCTACTCCCTGGTCACTGCCAGAACCAACCCCGATTCCAGAACCCCCAAAATCGGAGTTGAAACACGCAGAGACCAGGGAACCGATGAAGTTCCTCTTCACAGCGGAGAGGGCAGCGAACAAAAAGGTGAAGATGGCTGCCCTAGCATCGGAGACTTCAAACTCCCTGATGCTGAGGAAGCCACTCTTCAAACAACCGCTGCTCCCTCACTTCCGCCGCCACCTGTACGCCTACACAAAAAATCGTCCACCTAGGTGTAGGGGAGAAGGCAGTCGCGCCCAATACCAGGCGTGCGCTGACACAAGACAGCAATCATATAAATGCGTCGGCGCTGCTGTTGGAAGCGCACTAGCCAAGTGGGAGGCAGACCAGAAGAGGCGCTGATAAACCCGCAAGTCCCCCCAGGCCTGTGCAATTTGATCATTTTTGTGGCGCAAAAACTGGGGGGGAGTAGCTGTGGGGACTCACTGGTATGAGGTAAAGGGGCTCAGACCCCTCGATGACAGTCGCCGCCTCAAAGGGCAGGCAAATAATCGTTCTTGTGACGTTAAACACACAAAACTCGTTCGATCGTAATTACCTGTACGTACTTGAAGGTAATGTATGAGTACTGAATTGTGACACAATAAGATGATGTCACGATTTGTACACGAACCGGCCAACCATCTCTCATCTTGATAGGGGATGATGCAACCTGGCCGTTCTCACCAACGTACGTATTCTCTTATGTACGTGTTTTTGTGTGCGTGTAAATAAACCATATATAAACCACCCAAATTGGCTCTAAAATTGCCAGTGTTTGGTCTGGTTCTGGCTTACCCATACTTATGTACGAAGTGGCTGAACATGCTTAAATTCGGTTGAATTTCCTTCTGGTGAGAATATCTCTCACGACAAGGTATTCCACAATTAAATTTGACCAACTTTTCTCAACAATCATCAGCCAAATTCAATAATCAGTCAAATTCTACAATAATTATGCATTTAAACAAAAACAATCTTTGAAAATGAAATAAATAGTGTTACTAATAACACTAAAACAATACCTATCAATAATAACAATATTAATAATAGTTAGGTAATAACAACAGTAATGGCACAGTCACAAAAAAATCTTCAAAAAATGATATAAGTAATGGTACCTATCAATAACAACAAAAATAATATCAATAATAACAATAATAACAATAAACATTCAAAATTATATCAACAGACCTAATTTTTCAAATACAATTTATTTACACAGGTAAGAGAGCCAAGACATTGGGAGTTACAAAGAGCTCCACTCTTTCTGCGCACCCATTTATAAGATTGACGTTGTATTTTTGAATATTTAATGATCATTTGTGGAAACCCTGACCACTAAATCTCGATTGTTTAGATAAAACATCTCTTAAAGATAAATTTACATTTGGTATAGAATCTACAAAATTCAAGTCAGAAAATTCTATAGCGTTTCTTGGCAACCAATCTTTTAAAATTCCAGCCGAAGTTCCTACTTGGTACAAATTATTACGCATGGCTAAAACTTTGCCTAACAAATTTTTATGGTCCAAAGGACTATCTACCTTTGGCACCTCAATTAGAACTGTCGAGCCCACATCAATCACCTTAAATTTTTTAGCAGAATTGGACAGCAAGTTTTCTGCTGCACGTTTTTGTGATAAAATTTTTGAAATTCGTCTATCAGTTTCGGAGGAAGGGGTTCTCAAAGTTTTGCAAACATACCATGTTGTCATCTGGATAACTCCCGTCAGTTGAAAGATTTTTGGTTTGAAATTTTTATAACATTTGGACACTATTAGGAACTGGTTTAATATTGAATTTGAGCAAAATCAGTCTACTGGTTTTCGAATGGCAGGCATTCCAAAATTTGACACTTTTGGAAAATATACACACACTGCAGTTGATATGCTGCAATAATATTTTTCACTCTTTTTTTTTTTTTTTTTTTTTTTTGAGAATGCTAGGTCCCTAAAAATACGAATCCCTCCTTCCCTCCTCTCGACAGGCCTGTGTACATATTAGTGATAACGTTTTAAAAGGGAAGCTCATTCATCTTCAGGTTAGTAGTTATGTACACCTACACATGTGTAACGGGCGATATACGACCATTTTGGAAACTATATCTACCTACGTTATTAACTTACCTACCGATTACATTATAGTGGTTTTGTATTATGGTTTTGTATTATTAAGTTTAACATTGAACTTGAGTTGATTTGTTGTTTTACATAAAATGGAAGTCGAAAAGAATTTTGTCAAAACTGGTTAGTAATAATTTTACGTATTCGATAAGCTTAACTGCACATTTTAGTTATCAGTTGTATTTTAGGCTATTCAACAAAATGCTGCTATGGTTTTCGAATGCTTTTAAGCCATATTCGCGAGTCACCCACATGGAGGGTTTTATTTTGTTCATCAATCAGTTTTTAAAATTTTTAGTAGCTAGGTATTAATGTTCATATTTTAGTATTTTTTGTAGATTTAATTAAACTTTTTTTTTTTTTTTTTTTTTTTTTAATATTAGTTTATAATAATAAAAGTGTTATTTTACCTACCTACAAAATTCTTGGCTAAATCCTTTAATGGTTTTATTTAATTTTTTCTGTCCAACTGTTTATTTTATTTTAGCATAATTATCTTCATATCTTTTGTTTTGCCTCAAAATATGGTTTTAACTTTTATTATAGCATCGGTGTGATTAAATCGGGTAAATTCAATTGTTAAAAGATTTTTGTTTAAAACCAGCAGCTACAATTTCTACAACTATAATGTCAGCTATTATCGTTCACTAATATAATTAATTTCACGTTCTACTCGACTTTCTCGTTTATTAGTAAAGCGCGTGTAAGTATACGGCGAAGAAAATCGGGTGAATGGAGAAATTAATGGGCTGTGATTGTTTCGAGTATGAGTTTGAACTTTTTTCATTAATTTATTCATTTTATACTATAGTTGAAGAATTAACGGCAGAAAACAAAAAACAAAATTAATCTATGCATATACATGCATGGTATACTCTATACCTATAGCATAAAATTGATGTATTCTTTTAATTTGCAGAAAACTTACAAGTTTTTGTTACAATTATATCGAAAATATAAGTATACGTTAGTAGGATAGGTACGTGAAAAACTTGGTTTTAGTCACAGTTTTTACTGTATACCGTACCTATGGGCGTAGGCCACGAGGGAAAAGGAAAGTGGGGCGCGTACAATCGATAAAAGTTTTGAAATGACCATTGTTTCATTATTTTTCGTATGGAATAATCAAGGTATACCTCACAATAATGTGTCAATATGGGCTGAAAAAAGTGCTTCTCTTTTTTCTGTTTTTTTTTTTTTTTTTGTTCAAGTGGAAAAGCTGTTTGGGCGCAGTTAGGATTTTTTTCACTGAGGCAAAGGAATTTAATAGGCGTCTCCTTGGTGCAATTTTGAAAATTCAAATTTAAGTATTAATGTCTAGGTATTTCATGTTGTCATCATAGATTAAAAAATAGTTATTTGTGATACAAGTGTATGAAGCAGATAATTTTGATCCAAGTTTGATTTTTGCAGCACAAGCCACAGGCAAGTAATGCAAATCACACGAGTATGAATCACCTACTGTACACGCGTGTCACACACTATTTTTTGCAAAACTCTCTCCTAAAAAACAAAACAATTAAAAATTGAGATAAATATTTTGGCAATTATCAAACAGAATTTGTGTGGTGGTCAAGGCGCTGGCGCTCAAGTTCAGATATCAGTGGTTTGAATCCCCTGAGCAGAGAAATTTTTATGAAAAAAGAAAAAAAAAACATAAAGTAAAGTGTTCCGTCACCTTTTTGCAGACGATTCAGTTTGTTTACAAAAACGTGTCAAACAAAATATAAACAATTACTATTCCCAATTCTTGGAATAATAGCTGTCTATATGATACCTATTTTCTCATGGACAAACACCACCAAATATGCTGACAATGAAGAGTTATCGTATTTGGCGGATGTTCCGATGTCACGCCACCTATTTTAGGTTGGCCATTTTGGAGACATGAGAATGAAATTACAGGTGATGTATTCTCTTCTTTTGAAGACAAATTCATTCCTGTCACCAGCCAAACAATAAAGTTAAGTTCCATACAAGTTGTAATGGAAGTACCAGGTTTCAATTATTTTAAATAAACGTATAAGTGATTATTGAAAATGTAATGTAGTATTTTGAAGTGAATTTAATGAAGATATAAAACAGAAGAATTATCTCATTTGTTGAAATATTCCAAACATAGAATATTTTCCACAACATAAAGGAAAATGATGTAGGCTATGTGCAGAAGGACCAGTGTATAAAGGCACCCATGTGCACAAGACTGTAAAAAGTAAAGACAATATATAAAGTGACTTTATACATCTGTTTTAATGGTTCTAAAATTGCTTGCTTTATAAATCATATAGATGCATATAAAACGTTATATATCATAATGAGAAACTAATTTATTGATATTTCGCCTGTGTTCGCACCTTTTTTCCAATTTTTTGGTGGGATAAGAGCGCAACTTGACCCTCTGTTAATATGCCCATGAAAAGCTGATATAAATTTACGTGTGATTTGCTGTTGTAGCTCTAATTTAGATTCATTGAAGTGAACCAAACTTCTATTTGTGTTGTAAAATCTATATTATAAAATTCAATCCCACTTTTATATATTTTTCCGCGTTTTTTTCAACATTTAAAATATTTTAATTAAAAAAAAAACTGCTTTTCTCTCACTTCACGATATCTCAGCTACTGTTTAAGTTACAAAACTGATATTTGTATTATTGAAAAGAGGAAAAAATTTGTTTGAATTCTTTCATAAAATTTATTTTTTTATAGCCATTAGTTTTTCACAAATAAGCCATAAAAAAACTGCAAATTAATGAGAAATTTTGTGTTTTTTAATTTATTTTAAAAATTAACGATGTCAGAAAAAAATTTTCAGCGATTACCCACCTTATTTTTTAACAATAAATTCATTTCCATCAGATTTCACCTAAAACGAATTAATCATGAGATAGCGGTGAGAGAAAATACGAGAACAAAACTGGGCGCTCCGCGTATTACTATATATAGGTATATATATATATATATATATACAAAGAGTTATTGGACATCGAATGTAACATACATATGCATATGATTTTAGTTCTCCAGGATTTGTAACTGGAGCAGTTGGAGAGGGGGCGTAACTACCTCCTTCCATGCTAGTATATGATAAAATTGATGGGTAGATATCGAAAATTTTGTTAACTTATCTGTAATAATTATGCGACCTTCGAATTTTAGGCCAGTCAAATTAGATGTTTTCATTCAAAAAAATTAGGAGAATTTTTTTTAAATTTTTTTTTTGTAGAAAATATGAAATTTCTTACTGATTTTTTCGCGAACTAAATTTTCAAACAATTTTTCATTGGTTGTACGTGAGTGCCTGAAGTAAAGTCGATTAGTTCAGTTATAATCTGAAAACATTTTTTCTTTTTATATTTTTGGTAGAAAATTCTTACTCAAAAATAAGACGAACTTACGGTACTTCCAGTTTTGTTTCTGTTTTGTAGGTTTTGTGGCTCTAAAATGGTTAATCTCTTATCAATAGCTGCCAAATTAGGTATAGATATTTACTGTAATCCTCTGTAATTTATTCTAATATGCTTATAATTTTATTGCGGATTAGCCGGACCGTTTATTCTGATACGTATGTCCCATTTTATTCTGATCCTGTTTTTGGGCTCTGTGTAGTTTTCTATCATTAGCTACGAAATTTGATTCAATCATTATTAATTTGATCTATCCACGTACTGATTAAATGTTACCAATTTTGGTTGCAGTTGGCTGGTTTTTGAATATTTACATTTTCTAGGGGAGCGGCTGCGGCGCTGGGGTTTTTTAAAAACCATTTTATTGGACAATAAAAGTTTTTCCTTTGCTTTGATCTTTGATTCCTGTTTCGTTAACGACATTCAATGTAACGTTGTAATTAACTAATTATATGTTTGTCTATTACAGTGAAGATGGGCATGTTGAAAAACGAAGCAATAATCTGCCATAACGCTGAAACTTTTTTATCGAATCTCATGGAGTGAAGAAGACAAATGTTGTTGACCTTGTCCTACAATCGTAGCTATACCGATATTCAGTGTAGTTTGAGAGAAAATAAATGCCGATGTTGCAACCGATTAAAATTTATATTTTGCTTCCATTTTCGAATTTTAAGATTATTTTTAATCACCCCCCATCCACACAGCGATCTAAAGTTATTGTAAACCATTAAATACGAAACGTATTGTTACGAGATTCGTTTTTTTTTTTGTTGACAAACATTTAATCGTATATAATATACACCAGTTACGTTGGCAAGCGAAACAAAAAAAAGTCGCAGCATTTACACACAAACACACACACACCACATACATATAGGAATTCGTATTTTGTTCGGTGGTCTTTCTTTCAATAACTAACACATGAAATTACTTTCGTGTTTGTTCGTCCAATAAATGGGTAAAAATCGAGGAGAGTCATCTGTGCATGTCCCCCAGACCACATCTGCAGTGATGAGCCGCGAGGTTAGTTTTTTGTTTCTATCATGTGGTAACCTGTGGTCTCCCTAATATTGTATTTATACACCTATCGAAACTTATTTTTTATTTTGCTCTTATTTTAATCGTCAGTATTGTCAGACACATCGGCTTGGATTAACCTATATACATATATTGGTACATATAACTGACACTGGTATTGTCGTTATTGAGTTTTCGAGTAGGTATGTACCTACACATGAACATATATACGTATATATATATATACACATTTTATACTGCCTACTATGCTAGGTACTAAATAATTGACACTCGACCTGAAACAGGAGGTATTTTTGCTGTGCTCCAGTGAATTCGATCACGAACTTATCGTTAGATATAGTCGCATTGGTCCCGTTTGCGCCTCACTATTACCCTTTCCTAAAGGTTGTGGGTTATAAAAAAAAAAAAAAAAAAAAAAAAGGAAAATACAAGAATACAAAATAATAAATAAAATAAAAAACAACTCAACCAACCGATCGTACGTACGTACGGTCGTTACACCTGCGTTTTTTGTTCTCTCTCTCTTTCTCGCCCCATTTTCTGTGACCGTTGTTGCTGGCTGGACGTCGAAGTAAAAAACACGATGCCATTGTTTGGTGGTCGGAAAATTTTCAAAAGGGAAGGGGGAGAATACGTGAAAAACGGACGTGCTGTTGATATGACCAACAACGCTTCGCACCTCAGTCCCGCCACCGCTGCCGCCGCCGCCAATTTCTCCTCCGTCCGTGCAAAATCCCCCTTCGCCAGCAGTTCACTTTCGACGGTTGACGTTCGTCGTTGGTTGCGCGTAGGTAAGGACTGCAGTGGCGACGGCTGTGAAGGTGGTAGTGGTGGTGGTGGTGGTGGCGACGATGATGAATGCGATACCAATAGTGTAACCGTACCGATATCGCGCCAGCAGCGTCAACAGTTCTACAAGCAGCAGCATTCGTCGCGGCCGCAAATTCGTACCGGTAACGAAAATTATGTAGAATCGAGATCAACAGCGGCAGCAACAGCAACAGCAACAGCAACAGCCACAGCAGCAGCACCACCATCGTCAGTGGCTCCAGTACGGGAAATAGTCATGACCGAGGCTGAAAAACAGAAATTGGTATTCCACTGCCAGCAAGCGCAGGGTAGTCCGACGGGTCTCATTTCTGGATTCTCTAATGTGAAGGAATTGTACGAGAAAATTGCAGAATGCTACGATTTCACGCCGGATGAAGTAAGTTTTGCGCATTTTCACGACGAGCTCCGAACTCGCCTCCGCTTACATACTTCGGTTCCAATACATAACCGCTGGCTAAGATTCTGGGAAAGGTTTTCGACGAGAAAAGAGACACTAGAAAATGTGCCTATAACCTAATGCAAATAATTTTATTTAGTAGTAATTTGACGGATGGGATGGTGTTTGCATGGAAATAACTTTCTGTTATAAGACTCTCGGGGGAGGAGTGCGTTGAATCTCCTAATCCTGAGAAAGTACCGCAGCACTTGAAGTTAAAACTAACAACCATGAAGGATCACGTCTTTTGTGTGAAATTTTCTAGGAAATTGTCGATAACCTTAATATTACTTATCGTGTTAGGTTACCTAATTATAGTGCAGTTGGAAGTATTATATGGCATTGGTTTGGTGCGGATTGGAGTTGTAATCTTGCTACGTGTGAAAAACTTTCAAATATAGCACAATGATCAAGAAGATTTATGTTTGCCAAACAATAGCATCAATTATTGTAAGAAAAATTTCCGGTAAATGTACGAATTGTGTAATCAAAACAACCAAAGTGGCCCACCTACATTTTCAATTTTTCTTTTAAATTCAGCAAATCTTGACTTAATATTATAGAGTGCAGTGGTTGATTCAAAGGGGAGGGGCACAGGTACCGTTATCTTATCTTGTTTGAAAAAAAAGAAAAAACCATAACAAAAAACTGGTCAATGATACATTCTGAGGGGGGAATATAGATGCAGACAATTAAAGAGACAAAAATTATTATTAGAATTTGGCCCCTCCCTTTAGAAAATCCTGAATCCATTAGTGATAAAGTTCTGTTTTCTCGGCGTTTGTACGCCTGTAGCTGGCAAATTAAATTAGCTACCTAATATGTTTTATTATGTAACATACAGTGGATCAAAACCAGAGACATATAGTTAAAGTGATATATATCATATGCTCCATCAAAAACATTGCAAGGATAGAATGTTATCAAACGTTTCGAAGTCTGATATTTGTTACTATGCACGTGTGTCATAGCTTGATAGTGTGTGTGTATTTGAATAGAAATATCTGTTTTCACTTTTCACTAGAATATTGAACGAAGTTGACTTTTCATTGATAATGATGATAATGGTTGAAGATATTTGTCACATTTTTGTACCACAGCGCGTATAGAGAATGTTGGACATCTCTTTAGCTATATATCTCTGATGAAAACACATTTAGCTAATTGGGAAGTGGAGACCTCCACAAGGAGCCCTAAATTCGTTTCTTATTATCACAAGATGAAAAGCATAATTATATCGATTCCTTATATATAATGGATCAAAAAAGTTAATTTTTTGTAGTTTTATCCAATTTTATTGTGCATTTGTATTGCCATGACAACCAAAAATTACCAGTTGCGACCATCACCCAGTGATTAAATAGTAGATGATCATAGATAGTGATGGGTATAGTTGAAAATTGTTTGCTATCGATTAATCGATTGATTTGACTATATAATTTCCATAAAACCAATGTACTTTTTAATGTCAAGACATGCTAGTGAAAAAGTAGGAAACTGCAGGGTACCTTTTGCGTATTTTTGATGTTTTGCTTGAATTCACTAATTTAGAATATATCTGAAAAAGATATCATTTAAATTTACAAAGGATAGCATACATAAACACAAAGCAAAACACGTCAAAAGGTGTGCTCTGGTTGTCTATTTATCACTGTCTAACTAGAAATCATCTTTCTTCACTAGTCCAGTTCTAGATCGATGGTAATAAATGAAAACTATCGAAAGTATCAATAGTTTTTAATAGTTTTTAATGAACCAATTTTCTCTTATCAAAATTAAAAAAGGGTATAAATTTTACCAATTTTTTTTTTATCAAACTCTAAAATTGGTCTAATTTTGTAAAATATGACTAAAATTAACGTTTTAACAAAAACATTTGTCAGTAATAGTTCATTGACCTACTATTGTCCATTATGAATCATGGAGTCTGGCAATTGTATTTTGAAATTTTTTTATTGATAGACAACTGAAGTATTTTTTGGGGGCGTGTTTTTTATTATAGAACATACCTATATAATGATGGGGAAAAAAAATCCGAAATAAGGCAAGAGAGGCTTATATGTTTTATATATAAAAAAAACAAGAATCTGGGAGTAGTTATTTTCCCTGTTCATCGGTTACATGTAAGGAATAATCTATATGTGGATGAAAAGAGGACAATATATTTTTCTAATATCTAATGTATGTTTCCATAAGAAAAGAAAAGAGTTTGAATTGATTTTTTGAGAGTGAGAAAGACTTTTATATGGATGATCAGTAATCATCGGAGGATTATCTTTAAATCCTACATAATTAAAACGATAAAAACTCATTTTTAGAAGAAATTTTTACATTGCAAGAGCAATACATTGTACCTGTTTTCATCCATTATTTTGTTTTGACTGATTATTATCTTTGCCACCCGAGTGTGTATCCTTTGCCTCCACTTCCCAATTGAGTTTACAAATATATGGAAAAATTTGTCCTTATTGAAATAAGTCTTGTTTGCCTTGTGGTAAGATGTTTCTCCAGCAATGGGCCTGGTCTTGGGACTAATTGTGAATGTTATTATTATGTATAACCAAAGATTACCCAATGCAGTTACGCAGGATTAATTTTCAAAAACCTACATAAATATTTGTCCGAATTAGCCAGGTGCATTGATGTGATCAAGGTATATAGACTAATTCCTTACTACGCTCAATCAGTTTGTTAGTGTGTTAATGTGAGTAAAATGACGTCACCCGTAGAAAGCCAAACACACAAAATATTAAACTCTACTTCACGCTCAGTTGGTTTTATGTGTGCTATTCTGGATGAAGTATGTCACACTTAGGAAAAAGAATACCCTTGTAATTCGCACAATCGACCATACCTGGTAAAAGTTCATGTACATTGGATATATTATCATGAATAAAAAAATGATTTCACTCCAGTATACTCACAGCCAAATATATCTGTAACTATGGTCACGTGATAGTATTACAGAAGTGATTTTTATATAAATATAAAATGAAATTTAAATTTTCAAAGTATCTTGGAAGGAATTATTTTTTTTTATAAAATGTCATTTGAAGGCCTCTAATTTTATTTAACAAGTGGAAACAGATTTACAGTTTTGATACTCAAGGGCTGCAAACTTTTTAACATCTCCTTCCTCCTAATCATAAACTTATCTTGATGAAATTTGACATATTAATTTTTTCAGATAGATTTCATAGAATCTACCTATTGCAGAAGGTAGCAAGTCACAACTTCAGGAAAATGTTGTCATAGTTTTTCCTATTATAGTCCCTAGATCGCAAAAACACCATTCGCTAAAAAGTTTTTGTATATCACTATAATGAATGAAAATTCGTAGGCCAAAAATTACCTTAAATTTGATGTGCACACGCCAACTATCAAACAACAAAAGTAACCAAACATGTATAAACGCAGTGTGGAAGTTTCTCAATTCCACAACACATTCTGTGCGTTAAATGAAATTCATTTTCTATAAATAATTATGCTCCCATCTTGTATATTGCGGGGAAAAAAAGGCTAAACGAAATTTTTAAATTAAAGAAAATTGCGCTATAAGAATGAAATGCAAAATGGGGCAACTAATGAAATTTGAAAAGAGAAGTTAGTTAACTCTGTATGGTCAAAAATTTAGGCCACCATTCTATAAGAATCTACATGGGAATAACAATAAATCGTAAGTACTGTCATTTTATTCGTAGTAAACTTTAATTTATTACTTTTTTTTTCTGGAATTTGGAGCTTTTAACATCTTGAATGTGATCAGGCTCATGTCATTGAAAAATGATAAATTTAAAATGTACCTGACTAAACTGTATTCTCCAGTAATGTTCATTAGGAATAAGATCGAATGCTACGCCACAAATTCGCATTATGGCAATTACTTGTACAATTTTAGAATTGTAAAAAATTGGCTGCATCCGTTATAGGACCTTTGCAACTGGCGTGCCATCGGGGTATTTTTTATTTTTAGCAGGTATACTTAGCAATTAATTGCTTTTTATTAGCTCAATGGCGCCCGAAAATGTCATTCGGAGGAGCTATAGTTCTCTAATCCGCCCTTATCTACAAGCTTCTATTTTTTTTTAGTCTCTTTTTTGTACTCCTCAGATCCCATTTTTACTTCTCGACCACTTACTTTTGTTTTCAGGATTTTATTTCTCGAATTAAAAGAGTTCTACTGTTTGCTTTGACACTAATTTTCTCCTTATTTGCTTCTGTTCTTTGAATTCATTTCTTCAAGAGTAGGAATTGTCTACATTACTGCGAGGGTTAGCGCATTACTATGATTGATGCATTAAAAATAATCAAATGTTCTTTTTTTCACGATGACATGAAATTCTTTCGGTGCATTATCACCTGGGCATCCATTGCTCTCTTCGTATTATTCGTTCTAAAAAAATAAAATTCAATTTTCAATATAATTTTAAACTCTATAATAGCCCTATTATTGTTAAATGAAGACAAAATCTTTGTATACATTTTTAGCTGAAAATCAGTGGTACTGCAAGTAGGAAAGTATAAAAAACTGAATTTTAAAAAGAGAATTACATTGTTTCCCTCGGTATTTTACAGTACCAATCCGTATCACTAGTTTACAGGTATTCTTAGGTAAGTGCATCGATGCACCATGTTCGTTATTTTATTGAGGTTTGACGAATAACCGAGTTTGACGTTGATTAATAACCGTGAAGTTGGTCAACTTGGTTATCACTATTCACTACATGCATTGAAAGGAAGAAAAAAGAATAAGGTTTAGCGAATGTTGACACTGAGAACGATGCAACGTAACCCTTTCAAGGCTGCATCCACGGATGTAGCCAAGGGAGCAAAGGGGGCAAAGGGAGCAAAGTGGAGATTTTCCCTTCCCATGACCTTGTTTTTTTATTTTTTTTATGCTTGTCACTTAGAATTAGAAAAAATTTTAGAAATAAATATTCGACACATCTCAAATTTTCTAAATTTTCAGAAGAGTCGAGTAAAAAAAAAAGGTCATCAAATAATTTTTTTTCTTCATGTTTAATAAATCCTGGCAACGCTCCTGGCTGCATCCACCTCTCTTACTTTGAAAACGACTGAAACAAATCGTAGTTTCTTGCACTGATTTGTTCCTGACTAAAGAATCTCATCTTACTTGTGCAATAACAAAGATATATCCAACTATATACTTATATAGGTATAAGCCCTGAAGTGCCACTCCTCAGTACTTTGGCTTGTACCAGCCCTGGATTTTTTCTGGTAACACTGCAGAATTCGTTTGTTTCAGAGGAGACAGCGAACATTTTTTTTTCATGCCTGTGGCTGTGTGGGTAGTGGCGCATGGGCATTGAATATGTGGGAATAATTGGCGAAATAATATTGAGAAAATAATTTCGTGAAATAATGAACGGCCTGCATGTCTGCATGTTTATTATGGTGATAATATTAGTCAAGATATTGACAAGGATCAGTTGGGGAATTTCCTGAGAATCCTCCCTCCCTAACTTAACTGTTGATTGTGCATCTCAAAACAAATGAAAAGTGTTTAATTTGCAAAAGAAAGTCCCTGTAGGAGCTCTAGTGTTTTTACTTACTTTAAGATTTCTTATCAATTTGTTACAAGAGAATTGCATGTGAAGGTAATTTACTTGATATTTTATTAATAAAAGCCGTATTGAAAGTTAAATGAAGAAAATACATGCATGTACATTTTTTTCTTCATAATATCTTATTTTAAACATTGATAAAACTCTATATAAATGTACATACTTGAATAACAGCTACCTATTTTCATTAGTTTAAAATTGGCCTCCGGATGCTGCCCACTTTGCTTTCTCTTGCGAACAAACAAGTAACTTGTTTTCATTAGTTACGGAGCTAAGTAGGCTGCAGTAATGGAAAATCCTTCATATTGCAGGCATTGCAGATATAACATTCAAACATATTTCGCAACATCACAAATTTACACTCTCTCACAAAAAAATTGGGTAAGTACTTGACATAATTAATGAATCTGTGGCAGGAAACAATTAAAATAAACTTTTATGTCAGGGGTGAAATTTTTTTTGCAAAACCACCAAAAAATCTAGATTGCTGCAAGTGAGGTAGGCCTATGCTAAAAATATGATATGAAAACTTTTACTTTAAAATTGTGATTTGTTTATGTAGACCTTTGATACTCACCATAAAGAATAAAAACAGACTTCATCACTGTTATTCTATTTTGATTAACATTATCACCAATTTAAGGAATGAGGGAGCAATGTGTTCCTACTTATATACTACCTACTCCCTACTATAAAAAGGGGTAATTGTGAAAAGCATTTTTCTAGTTTTTTCGATGTTATAGGGCTACTTCTACCCTAAAAAAAATTCGTTTTGATTGGTGTTTCTGTTTTAAAATTGATGTCTGTAGAAAAGTTTGAATTTTGAAACACCTATTGTATTTAATGGAAGTCGTTTTGTCTCATCTTAAATAGTCTATATACCAAATTTCAATAAAACAGCCGAAAACTCCGTGAGAAAATTGAGAAAAAGGAAGGAAAAAGACAAAATTCATAGCAAAGTTCTGAAAAATATTTCTGGTATCTCTAGTTTGGTGTGTTAGAACAAAGCATATTCTTTTAACGAACACCAAACAACAGTATTAGTGCTGAGAAGCAATGGGGCATCCAGGGAGAGTGATTTGAGTGATAGATCCCCCCTTGAATTTTTTTTTTCATTATTTACAAGGGATAGTGGAAATTAGAAAAAGTAAAATATCAACATAGAAAAATTATCTTGAGATTTTAGATTAGTTTTGATTGCCTACCATGATAAAATCCTGGATACAAAGATCAAATCAACTCTTCTATTTTATTATTTCTTGATTTTTAAAATTACCCTACAGTGTGATTGTAGGATCATCTCAAGAACAATACATTTTTGCACTAAAGTCATATAAACTTATTGTATACATTGAATACATGATCAGAAAGGCAATGTTTATGCTGATATTTTTCGAGTGAAGAGTAGCTCATAGCATTGATGAATATAATCTTGATACAAAGTGAACGCACAGCCATGTAAAAATACGAAGCATATTTTTACATGGAAGCATGTTTAGTTTACATCGAGCGAGTTACATTTTCTAAATTTAACTTTAAATCTGCTGCAATGAGGAGGTTGATATTTTATTCCGTTTTTTATAATTTTTAAGAAAGACTCATCATTATGACTGAATTTTAACGTTTGGTTGCTTTCTGATCATTAATTATATAAAATATTTTCCTCAACAAGATTCAAAAGTGAGTTTGCATGACTTAGGAATTGTTCACTTGCTGCGCTCATTTTGCAAATTCCTTCACATATAATCGTTCATTTTTGAACCTCGGTGTGTAACATACTGTTATAGTATGGTTACCCACTCTGTAATATTTATCAGTTTCAAACGCCCTGGCATCCAATTGGTCTTCAAATTTTACTAATTTTAATTAATGATTTCAAATGCTTCTCAATCACACCTAACATAATTAATGTTTTGAACCAACAGTCTTTATCATTTGGATGCTTGAACCCATAGCTACCTGGATCACCCATCGCAGGTCTTGTAAATGTTATTCTTCCTTCCTAGAATTCGTTTTATGTTTGTCTGACCAGTTTTCAAATTTCCCCGTTGTTTCAAAGTTACCCCCGTTTATGGTACCTATACTTATGTCTTTGATTTTTTGGTACAACTTTGGGAACTCTTCGCAACTTCGTTGAACAAGTTATGGTAAACGTGAAAATAATATTTTTTGTTACTCGTGGTGAGTTCTATGGGTTCGCATAATCAAACAATCATTTTGGAGCAAATTTGTTACTGTCGGGCTTTTAGTATATCATAGCCCCTTAATCGTTGAGAATAAGATACAGTTTATCTACCTTCAGGTTCAGAGGGTACCTCTGAAAACACCTTGTACATCCATCCTTGTAACCCTGTTCAGTTCCTTTTTATTTTATTTATTTTAGAATAAAAATTTGCAAGCAGTAATTCTAGAAGTAAAACCAAATTATTTTTCAATATTTCTCGATAAACGAATGGTTCCGATCAGATACCATTCATTCTTATACTTTGGACGTGGTCTGCTGGCAGAATTTTCTTAAGGGGAGATTTAAAATGTAAGTTTCATGATTATCGTACTTGAAACATTTTTTTTTTTCACATTCCTTCCAATCTTTTTTTCACATCTCTCATACAGGAATTCCCCATTCGCTCAACTGTCGCCTTAAAGTATGTATTTTATTATCGGCGGCGCCAGAGATTTGCTGGGCTGGTTCAAAGTTCTAAAGGGGGCAATATACCTAATTTTTGTTTTAATTCTTCAAATTCTTTGTTTTTCATTTCTCCATTCGTCCGTGTTGCCCCTGCAAGATGTTTTACTCAGAGTAGAGGGGCTATAATGGATACTAAACAGTTTTTCATTTTTAGTTTCCGACTCGTATATACCTATACCTATAGTAAACGCGCTATTATGGTGATGAACATTACGATTTTTTACCCTCTGAAATACGTATAATTTCAAATTTTCTCTTTCCAATATTATATTCAGTAAAAACTGTTACTCAGATCAAACGTGTGATCGTGTAGGTACACCGCACGTTGCAAATCATCATTTCGTAGTCATATAATTTTGAAATACGTACAACAATATACTGTATCGAGATACAGTATTATGCGTACCCTCGCCGATATTATCTTGTTATCATTATGGCACTTTTGTTAATTAACTTATTCCTCTCGGCTACGCAGCATTCACGTCATAGTTTCTTAGGCTAACGAAAAAACGAAGAAAATTAAAAGAAAAAAAAACATTCGCTAAAGGTGCCACGGCTACGGTTTGAGATTTTCATTTCTACTCGACCGTAAAACTATACGCATACGTCGCCTGACGCACCAAATTATTTATGCGTCGGCCATAATTTTGTAATACTTAAATACAGATTCCGGCGTTTGAGTCCGATTCACGGCCATTGTTTCAACAATGTCGTCGAAAAATTGTCGCTAATTGAATGTACGCGTAGGGTCTGTATTTATATCGAAAAGATATTATGTAATCGGAGAAAGGGATTGTATAATTACCACTTTCAGAATTTCTGGGTGAAAAAAAAAAAAAAAAACCACCAAAAAAAAAATTGTCAATAAACTGTCTTCGTCTCGTGCGGTGCTGACATCCGAAGATTTATACTGTAGGTACCTATGTTAGGCGTAGTATAGTAACTGGGTAGGCCTACATTTGAATGAATTTAACGGCCGATCGCGTAAGAAAGTGACTGCGTTTTATGTCGTAAAACAGGAAGAAAGTGGCGTCATCTGTTAACCGTAATTAATTCACAGACAGGTAATTGAGGAAAAAGTCGTTTAACCGAAAATATTCGAAATAAATTTTGTAACTGCGCCGATCTCGGAATGTAAGTATACGTGTAGGTCAAAACTATAGGCCTAACTCATAATTCAGTATTAGGATGAAAGAAGAAAATTTACAACAGCGAATAGAGTATCGTGAAAGGCATGCTGCTGCAGAAAGAAAACATGCTTAATTTTTAGTATTTTTTATCTGCGCAAGAATTAATTTCAGTTATACCATCTGTGAGGTGGTCAATATTAGTGATGAGCGAAATTGGTCTTGATTTAGACGACTGCAAAACCAAGACCGACGATGCAAGACCAAAACTATAAGACTCGACTGTATAAGACCAATCCCAAATGCAAAAAAAAAAAAAGCTTATAAAGGTCCCCCCTTACATATTTAATGTGTAAACATTCATGACTTCAACGTTAACCAGGACAAAAAAATGCTTGTGTGGGTAGGTGTCATGCCCCACGCGCCACAGAGAATGTGTGTGTATGTGTGCGTGCATGTATCGCACCGCCAGCTCCCCACGGATGTCTATATAAGACGAAGACTTCACTGTGCAAAATTAAAACCAAGACTTAACCAGAACTAAGAATATTCATGCTAGACCAAGACTGAGATGGAATATGCAAAACCAAGACTAAAAGTAACATTATTATGGTCTTAGCCTTATTCTTGTTCGTCACTGTTACCAGCATTCCCTAACATAAGGTGAAAAAATCTGAATTTTATATTTTGAAGGATGCCGCAGGTATCACTGAAAAGTCAAAATTAAAATTATTTTTAAGTTATTTAAAATTTTTTGTACCTCTACCAGCTTCTAAGGGGTCAGTCACTATAAAGGTATTGAATCAAATAATCAATCTAATAATTAAATAATGACTGAACCTTAATGTTTTTCTTTTAATTTTCTCCTTTTTTAATTTTTTGTGGTGAATAAAGGTAAGAAAATGACATATATGTGTATGTACCTGAAGAACCATTCAACCGATCCGCACCAAACTTGAAAGAATGTTAGAATATTTTATACTGAATTCTTTTTTTTAGTTTCGTAGCTATATATTCGAGATTAGAAATTTTATTTTAGAAATAAAAATACCAAAAATACAAAAAAAGCGATACCGGAAGCATTGTCCGACTGATCAGCACTAATATACGATGTTCTGGGTTTTAGGTTAGTATACGAATGTTTGTACCAAATTTCGTTACCATTGGACTAAAATTGTCACCTGTACCTTGAGACAAAGTTATATGTTCGTACATAATATATTATGTCAATATACATGTACGTTCGAATTTCAGTTATTTGTGCCAAAATTTTCGTGAGGTTATGAAACAAAAAACGTAACCGTTCTCAACTTTGTGGACCAATACCAGACCAAATGTAACAAGTGAATTTTCTAAAGATACCTACTTAAAAATGTTCTTCGTAGCCGAAAGAAAAAAAATACGCTATCTACCATAATTTTCTTGAACTGTTAGGATGACAATTACTCCAAAATGACAGAACAAACTTTCAATTTTGATACAAAACGTACCTTCATGCATTTCGAAATCAAAGGTTCAATTTGAAGTTTTTTGAGTTTAAATTTTCTGAATATTTTTCTTAAAAAATGCCAGCAGGTTCGCTGTTTTTCGAAATTTTGATATACCTATTAATTAGATAATAAATTATGCTATGTCGAAAAATACCTATTTTTATTCTCTCATTATTAAAATTAAAGGGACTTTTTTTAAATTTGGAAAAACGACGGGCTTTGAGACATCCTTCCAAAATAATATGTCGAAGAGTTGAGGTCATTAGGGATAAAATTGGCTGTGTGAAATGTAAACGCGCAAAGTACTATTTTAATGCCATTGGAAACTACACCCTTAATAGCTTTTTATTATTTGTAAAATAACAATATTACATTTATGAATTGAAACGCTAGATGAAAAGCTATGTGGGAACTGCCTAAGTAATCGCATGTGAATGATAAGAATATTGTTGAGACCACCAATCCTTCTCCCCTCTCACTCCTACGAACACACGAACATATATCGAATACATTTATTTATATCTACTCGCGGCTACACTGATATACCACTTCCGCCGCTCACTCGTTCATTTCCGTTACCGCTCGTTCATTACTCTAAAAATGTACTTTGCTTAAATTATGTAACTTATAAAATAAACATTCGCTTCTTGGACGTAACTTCACTCAAATCTTTCTTTTCTGTTACAACTCCGGTCCTCAACCTCTATATGGTAGCATCGCTCGGTAACAATCCTTGTACCTGCAACAGATTTTGAAAAATAATAATTTAAATTTTTTTATATTGTGAATTTTCTTTTTGTATTTAAGTCAAACTTTTAAAATTTTTCGTGAATAATTGTGTTTTAATTTTTTCGTAATTTTATTTTGTGTTGGGTAACTTAGTTCCAACTTACCATTTTTTTTTTCGAGTCATAAAATTTTTGTTCTCGAAAAATTTAATTCCACCTTGAATGCTGTAAACGTTCAATGAGTTTCGTCGTTTGCTGAACAGGATTTGCCCCGTTTGTGTATAATCCAGCCAAGTGTATCGAAAAATTCCAGGACTCGCCGATTGCTAAGTTGTTTGGGAACCCTGCTTGTGTTGCCCGAAAACTAGTAAATTCATTAGTATCTGCCCTGCTTGTGTATGAACTAATTCGTCGAAGTCATTAATTGGAAATAAATCGCCTTGAGCCGTCACAAATTGATCTGAAACCAACGTAAAAGCTTCAATTCAACTACATCAAATTGGTATTCATCGTCACAATTCAACTTCATTTTGGTATCATCTTTAAAACTCAAAAACTTAACTCATATCTTCATCGAAGTACGTTCAAAACAACCGAAGCGCAATTCAAACAGCAGTTCCAGAACACCACCTTCATCAATTCCAGAAAACGAATCTGAAAACAAAAAATCAACGATTGAAAAGGTATAACTTAAAAATTTTCTGCTGAAAAAAGGTAATAAAAAACATATTTTCGTAAATTTTTTCGAATTTTTTCGTATATTTTTCGTGTTCAATTTCGTGTTTTTCGTGTAACTTAACTCTTTCGATTCAAAATTTAACCTGTATATTTGAAAATACCGTTAATTTCAAATAATTTTGGCCTTTTCAAAATTTTTCTAAGTACAAATTTTGGCAAGTCGTGTGCAAATTTTTGCAGCCACTTTTGTATTGGAGTGTACAACTCGTGACGTATGCACGGCTCGTTTTGTTCATTCGTTCGAACTTGTACATTAACCTTTTGTTAAGTGCAACGAACCTACGAACGCTTATCTTCGCCCATTCATTAAATACGTTGGCGCGGTTTTTCAATTTCAAACCACCATTTTGTTGCAACTTGAAAATTTTTGCCGTTGCACAATTTTGTCGAAAATATTTAACGATTTTTTTTTTGATTTTTTTTTTTTCTTCTTTCTTATACGAATACTTAAACCAAATTAAATTTTTTTTTCTACATTGCCCTTTTTTTTTTTCTCTCGAGCAACTTTAATTATTTATTTGAAAATATTATACATATTTCAAAATTTTTTTTTCTTCTACTGTGAATTTTTTTTTTTATTATTCTTACGAGTTACCTGTAGAATTAATTTTGCGTAATACTTGGTGAAATTTTTTTTTCTTCTTAAATCACCTGCATTTTTTTTTTTTTTTTTTCTACAACTTTATTTCGAATTATTTTGTGGGTATATAATTTCAAACAAAATTCCCCCTGTTTTCAATATTTTTATTCCTTTCTAATTTCCTCGATCTGAAGGTAGCTAACTTCATATTCACCTCACACTTTCATTTTTTTTGATTTTAATTAATCATCTTATCGAATTTCGAATTCTAATACGAATTATCTTGGGTTAAAAAGTCTTGTTATTTTATTTTTTATTTTTTTTTTATTGGGAAGCGTCCAGTCTCATCTTTAACGTGTGTGATCTCTTGCCCGCATTGGACCTACTCGAGACACACACAAGGACAAATTAAATACTATCGTTATATCTTCAAATTGTTTGGTTAACACAGGTACGGCAATCCTAGTCTTGCGGCATTTGCTGGGGATTGACATCCGTTTGTTTTATTTTTTTTATTTTTTTTAATTTTTTTTTAAGTTTAGTCAATTCATTAATTATGAACACTGAAAATAATGATAGGATCTCAAACGTCTTCCGTGGAAATGGCTATGAGGGATGGCGTGCAACCGTCATCAGCACCCTTATAGGTAAAGGCTGCCATTCCACAATTTTTCCTACTGCTCGCGAAACTAGTTACATTTATACATCATCTGAGGAACGCCTAACATCTAAATGGCTTAAATTCTTTCAAACTCAGGAACGGGCCAAAGCCCACATATTCGAAAGACTTGACAAAAGAATCCTTCATCATGTCAAAACTTGCGATGTAGTTTCTCAAATTTTTGAAATCCTAGATGCTCGATACAGAAACCAAACTGCTACTAACATCATGGTATTAAAGGCAAAATTTCAGTCCCTTCGCTTCGATCCAAGGAGAGGTACCATCCGTAGATTCTTGGAATATTTTTCATCCATTGTGGAAGAACTACGTGATGCTAATTACCCCCTATCGGAAGCCGATGAAATTGATCAATTAATGATGTCGTTGCCCGAAAAATTTGATACTGTTTTCTCAGAATTCCGCCAATTAGAAATAGAAAAACGAACTACTGTCAGACTTACAAAAATGATACTAGAAAAATGTGATCGAATTGAATATTCTAATAAAACTTTTCCCGGGTTTGATCAGCCCAAATCATCCTATCAACCAATGAATAATAATAGAAGAAATTTTAGAAATTTTCGAAATAATAATAATAACTCAAATTCCTCCAAACCAAATTATAACACAACGAGTTATTTAAACGATCACAAGAATAGTCAAATCAAACAAAATAGTTATCCTTCTAAAGATAATGTATCCCAAATGGATATTACATGCTTTAGATGTAATAAAAAAGGACACATGTCAAGGACATGCCCTAATGAGACATCTAATGCAGGTAATACTCCAAATACCCAGAATCAGAACAGTAGCTCGAAACCCCAAACTTCAAATAACACGAATCCCCAAAAAAAGTCAGAAGATAAATCCAATTTTCGTGTCAAATACTCTATGATGTTACATTCAAATCTTAATCACTTAAGTTTTGATGACATCGAAGATGAATTCCAATGGCCAAAACCCCCTACAGTATCAAAGTCCGCCCCCCCAAAAAACCAACTCCATACGATGTTACTAGATAATGGAGCAGATGACCATATGGTCAATGATATTTCAAAATTAAGAAACGTACGCAAAGTTGACAATTCTCGTAGAGCACTTTGCGCAAAAAAAGGCGTATTCGTAAATCCCACACATGTAGGATCAATGTATGTTAACGTCTGCAATTCCAACGCAGAATTTTCCACTATTCACCTGAAAGAGGTATATTATGATCCTGATTTAAGCCTTGATATTTGGTCAGGTGCTAAAATCATGGAGTCTGGCATCTTTAAAATCATAACGGACACGGATCACGCAGACATCATAAATAAAAATACTGGTGAAATTACTATAACCGCTCCAAAGAGAGGTTCTATGTATTACATTGATTACGAAATAGTTGATGAAGATGAAGAAAATAAGGTCTATCAGGAGCTTGTGTGTATGCCTGTACCTAGTACGTCTGCAGAACAGGAAGATCATGTAGATGATCCTCAACAAAATTTTGAAGAACTGAATGAGGCTGAAACAAGCAATCCACAAAGAGAGCAGGAAAACATTGACCATCCCCAAAATTTTCAAGATACCGAAGTGGATACGGTCACTCAGGAGATTTATTCCGAATCTGAGGACGAATTAAATGGAGAGAGTGTCGGAATAAATAGAAAGCACAAGAAAAATATAAACAAAACTAAAACTCTTTGGCATAGAAGATTAGGTCATCTAAGTGGCAAAAGCCTAAAAGCACTATCAAAAGTAGTTGTAGGTATGCCCCAAAATTTGGTATTTAAGGACGATGACTTTGCCACTTGCGAAATCTGTATAAAAGCAAAATCCACCCGACTTGGTCACCATGGCGTGAGGACTCGACCAACGAGAAGAATGGAAGTAGTCTCATCAGACATCATGGGACCCTTTCAAGAGGCATATAACGGAGAAAAATTCATTATAACCTTCATTGATCATTATTCGAAATATACTCTCGCCTTTCCAATATTAAGAAAATCCCAGGCATTCGATAAATTTAAAGAGTACTATTTATCTTTTAACACAAAATTCCCCAATGATCCTATCTCAGTATTAAGAACTGATCAAGCTAAAGAATACTCCGACTCCAAAATGACACAATTTTGCTCCGAAAAAGGAATCACATTAGATGATGGCGTGGCGTACACCCCCGAATTAAATGCAATAGCCGAAAGGCAAAACAGAACCCTGCTCGAAAGAGTTAGAGCTATACTATATGACGCAAAAATTGATTTTAAATTATGGTCAACAATTGTATTAGCCGCCGCCCATATAATTAATAGAAGTCCGACCCGCGTCAATTTAGGAAACATGACACCTTATGAAAAATTATACGGAATTAAACCCGATATTTCCCATCTTCGAGTCTTTGGTGCTATTGCATATAAACACGTTCCTATTGAACAGAGACAGCAATCAGCAGTCAAAGCCAAGAAGAACGAAGAGGAGCATCTCGACCCAAAATTCTTACCCCGAGCCCTTAAAACTATTCTGATCGGCTTTTCGAATGTAGGTTATCAGATACTAGATCCAATCAAAATGAAATCCTACAAATCCTGCGATGTTAAATTTGATGAGACAAAAACATTAGCCAACTTCACAAATAAACCAGAGGAACTCCAAGTAAAACCCTTAGAAGAGGAAATTGAGGCAATCTATAGGGTCAATGTGCTAAAACAAGCCTCATCTGAAGACTCATTGTTTATAGAAGATTGCATGCCAGTAAGTTTTAGTGATATTTTCCAGAATCCTTTTAAGAAAGAGTGGCTTAAGGCAATCAATGATGAACTGCAATCCATGTCAGATCTTAACGTGTGGAAAATTGTAGACCGTCCACACAATATCAAACCTATTGACACACGATGGATATTCACGGCCAAAGCCAATGAAAGAGGAGTAATGTGCCCAAAAGCTAGACTCGTTGCCAAAGGCTTTATGGACAGATCCGAGTATACCATGACAGAGACCTACGCACCTGTTGTGCAACTCTGGCTAATTAGGTGGATCTTATCCGTAACTAACCTATTAAATCTACAACTTGTTCAATATGATGTCAAAACAGCCTATTTGAACTCAAAAATTAAAAATGACATCTTTCTGAATATTCCCCAAGGTTGCAACGTCGAAAAAACAAAATTACTTAAACTTGAAAAATCCATCTACGGACTTAAAACATCTAGTAAAAATTGGATTGAGTTACTGGATTCTCATCTTCAAACTTCCAATTTTACAAAGTCAAAAATCGACAGATGCGTATATACACGTAAAGATGAATCAGATGGTATTGCCTTCATGATAATTTACGTAGACGACATCCTCCTTGCAACCAATCGTCCCGAATGGGTTAATGAAATAACCACTCATTTTGAAACTCGTTTCACTATGAAAGTTGTAAACAACCCAACCCATTTTGTAGGTTTCGAAATTGAAAGAAATCGTGAATCACAAATAATTAAACTTACCCAAAAACAGCAGATCCAAAAGATTCTCCAGAAATTTAAAATGTGTGATTCAAATCCTTCCAAAACGCCTATGGAGACAGGCCTCAAGTTAAGCAAATCTGAAGGCACAGACAATAAAGAATACAGATCTATGATTGGTGCACTATTATATGTATCTAGAGGCACAAGGCCAGACATATCTTTCTCAGTCAATTACTTGTCAAGATTCCAAAACTGTTCCGATGACACAAAAAAGAACTATGTACGGCGCATCATCCGGTACTTGAAATCCACGATCGATCTTGCTATTGTCTATAGATCTAATTCCGAAGGCATATCAGCCTATGTCGATGCATCTTATGCCCCCGACATTGATGATCAACCTATAAACATGTCTGAATTAGAAAAAGGAAAATCAATAACTGGTTACCTTATTACTATGTATGGCGACCTGATAAATTGGGGCGTTCATCGCCAAAATATTCATGCTTCTTCATCAACAGCAGCTGAATTAATTGCTCTTCACGATTCTTTTGAGGACATAGAACTTGCTTGGCTACTCAATCGTGAATTCTTCTTAATTGACACTCCAGTAATTGTCTACGAAGACAATATCTCTGTTATTCATGTCATCTCTGGAGGAGGACAAAAACGTCTTAGAGCTCTCATGATCAAATGTTATGGACTTGCTCAAGCCTATAATGACAAAATTTTCACATTCAAACAAATAGCTACTGAAGATCAATTAGCTGACTTACTCACAAAAGCCTTATCCAGTAAGCAGCATATCTTACTTACCAATAAAATCCTAGAATCCCCAAATTGTGATCCCTAAAAAATCAACTCCATTACCAAAATTTTGTCTGAAACATCACAAAAACATAATTTATTATATTTTATCTCTTTTTGCATGTTATTTATCTTATTACCTAATATAAATTATTTTGCATGTTACCATATTTACTATATTTTATTCATATTTATTAATCACTATACTTACCATAAGCGTCCAAATCAGTTACCATTTTGTATATGCACTTTTTCAATTTTTAAAATTTATATTTTTATAATTTGTAATTAAATGTAATGAACTTTGAAACACTTTTGTAACACCCGCAGTCGTGATCGGTTCAAAAGATTGTAGGGGGGTGTTGAGACCACCAATCCTTCTCCCCTCTCACTCCTACGAACACACGAACATATATCGAATACATTTATTTATATCTACTCGCGGCTACACTGATATACCACTTCCGCCGCTCACTCGTTCATTTCCGTTACCGCTCGTTCATTACTCTAAAAATGTACTTTGCTTAAATTATGTAACTTATAAAATAAACATTCGCTTCTTGGACGTAACTTCACTCAAATCTTTCTTTTCTGTTACAACTCCGGTCCTCAACCTCTATAAATATTGAGGATAAAATATATAGTTATGACGATGTTATATCGATCCTACTATCGATATTATATCGATCTACTATTAGTATATAATAATGTGTAACTATAATGTTGATTAATTGTTTAACGACTAAGTTAAAATGAAAAATAAATTTTCTGTATTTCGCAGTATCGTGAACTATTTAATTTGTAGCATGTTTGACAGGAGATTTAATTTAATTAAAAATTTTTTGGGGGTATAGGTATGCCTGAAACCGATAAAAAAAATTTTAAGTGATATATAGAGACCTTCACCACTCCTTGGCCCCCGGGCTCAGAAATCTTGAATCCAGTTCTGAAGGACATGATAACGTAAGGTCTATCGGCATGTAAGAGGCCCATGTTCTCTGAACCCGCTCCTGCCACCCACAAGAAACCAAACAAATGTGAGAAACTGGTCAAAAAGGTTGTGTACTTCACGCTCACTTAACGTCCATACTTCCTCTGTGAGAGGAGGGTTGCGTTTCTCCAGGGGCCTCTACATATAGCTGTAAATGATCTCAATTTGTTAATATTTTGATCGAATTAATATCCTTTATTTGGTGCACTTCGAATCTTCTTCGCATAAAGAAGTGAAAGTTTCATTCAATTGATCAAATCCGCACCTGCAGAAGACCAACACTTCCTTTGAAGCAACGTGGTGATTTCAATATGCTCGTGATATTGTTGAATCCAGACTATATTTTTACATGTTTTTATCTATATTCTAATCTAATTTTATATGTTCTTATTTAAGTACAGTTGACTATTTTTGTCGAATCTCTATCTCAATTTATTTTACATTCAAAATTTTTTTCTCTCAATTTGCGTTATTAAGGGGGTGATGACGTCATATTTACGGATTCGGAAATTTTAGGAGCCGTTTAGTGTTACCTATGAAATTTCCTTTAAAACAACTTACATCCTGAATCGAAGATCTAGCTTGAAACTCCAGTAACGAATTACAGCATGTAGGCCAAACCTCATGATCATGTTTTTCTTCATCAATGCACTTTTATTTTCCCACACTTAAGTACATAATGGAAAAAAAAACCTGTTACTTGAGCCATTGCTCTCAAAAGGTCAAGGATATTCATCGCAATTTTCAGTTTTTTTTTTCTTCAGAAAATTTCAAACTATAATTCTGATATAACCTATACCTGTACTCTTAAAATAAGACTAAGACAGAAGCTATAATCGTTCTAAAGAAAAAACTTTTTTTTTTTCGTAGATTTTATTTTGCACCCTCAACACTCATAAACTGGATATGTCAAAACTATTGGGTGGACAGATTGGCCTTGATGATTTCATTTTCGTCCACCGAAAAGGTATGTAAATTCAACCGTGTTTAATTCTTTAATATTTTCAATTATTTTGGAGAGAAAGCTTGGTTATGTAGGTATTTCATCAGTTCGCACTTTTCCTAAATTAAAAAAATTAAATAGAATATTTGAATAAATCGCCCGTGAAACAAAAAATTTAAACCGTGTTTGTTATAAAGATTTATGGAAAAGTTCTAAAAGAAATTTTGAATTAAATATGGTAGCTGTGTTAAATACATGTAGATAGTTGTATTTATGTATAATTGGGGTCATTCAAAGTTTTGAATTGCATGAATTCGTTTTTTGTTTTTTTGACTTACAATATTCGCCATAAAACTCAGCGAAAATGTCTTGCAAAAATCCCTGAAATATTTTGCAATAATTTTTTCACTTTTATTAATTTAAAATTTCAATTGGCTGGGGGGGTATATTTTGTTCTCTCATCTTGAAATGTTTTGAGGCTATTTTGAAAATACTTTTTCATCAAATTGTCAGTTTCTTATTGTTAAAATCGGTAAAACCTGTTATTTTTGTTCCCGATCCCTGGTTGAAATACTGTAGATATTCACAGCTTTCTCAAAATATTTCTCATTCGTTTCAGGTCGTCCTAAGGAAATTGAAATAGAAAAAAGTGAAGACGCCCTTGGTCTCACTATCACCGATAATGGTGCCGGATATTCGTTTGTAAAAAGAATCAAAGAGGGAAGCATTATCGATCGAATTGAGTATATTCAAGTAATTCACACTAGCTATATTTTCTCCATTTGTGACGCGATCTCCGAAACCATACCAGCCCTAAGTTAGAAACAGTAATATTTCAGCGGAGGGAAAAACCAAGCAGTTGGTCAGAAGTATATGAACTTTTTTAGTTTAACACAGATTGACTGACGTGTAAGCGTATGCATTCTGCAATCCGTGTGCAAAAATAAATGATTTTCATTCCAATCCATGCCAGGAAAGTAAAAATAGCGCTAAGTAGCACACATTGGCCACACGAGGCAGGGAGTAAGAGGTGTGACACCTCCCATTTGGATCAAGCTGATATAAAAATTGAAAAAATTTATGACGTTTTCTGCCATTTTTTGGGATTTTTTTGTGAAAATTTTGATTTTTTGGAGCTTGTTGTAAAAATTGATTGATGATTACACTCCTCCCCAATGACACTGCTTCGCGAAGCCCCTGTAACATACGCACAAATGGTGTGTTTATAATATGCAAGTCATCTGCGTTAGTGTTGAATGCCTCAATGACCTGATGAATGCAGTAGCATGACTTACGCTACTGCGTGCTATTTATGGAGCCTGTGCTACCTTACAATACCCATTTGGAGTGTTATGAAAACAATTTCGAGGATCATAATTCCAAAACTCACATTATTCAAATACCTCATTTTTCAGGAAAGACGAAAAAATGTGTGTAGGTCTTCCCCTGAAGTGTAAATGCTCGCAATTCACTTTGTTATGTTCATCAATTGTGTAATAAATTATTTGACCAAAAATTTTAACTTACGATGTTCCATGGGTGAAATATCCCCATGTAATGAACGCATAAAATAAATTTTGTCTCCAAGGAGTAAGTTTTTTCACAAAAATTACCGTTGATTTCACAAAAAATAAAACTTGCTTACGCGCTTTTTAAAAAAAAAAAAAAAAAAAAAAGGGACGTAGCACCCATAACAGTCAAAATAATAATTTTAAACAATGAATCTGGGAAGTGGGTATTATTCATTTATAGTTTCTAATAGTCATACTGTAGTAAATTCACTAAACTGGACACTAATAAGACACTAAAATAATGTTCATAGATTATCTGTAAGATATATTCTGTGGGGTAGAAAACTTACCTTGGAATCGAAACTAACAATATACATTGGATAATTTGAGTTTTGGTTCCAAGGCACTTCTTTGGATAAGTCACTAATTGTCATGGGTTAACCTATGTGCATTCTCAAACTAAAAAGTTTATGCATGTTAACTCACACTGTACTACTGACCCTGACACGACTAATATAACCCCAAACAATGTATTCAACAGATATCAGTAATTGTGAAAGTTGGTAAAAAAAACTCATTGTAACTTGAGGTTTATTGAGCGATACAAAGTGTTTTGAGTGGAGAATGAATGAACTAGGCTTCAACCTAGCTAACTGAAGTTTACCTATGTTAAACAGCACCGAGCAGTATGCACTTCCTAGCATACAGTAGTGTACTACTTAGAACCAAATTATAGGAAGTAGGTAGTACATGCGCAGTAGTATAAAGGTTGCAGGCAGCTTTCTTGTTATGTGCTGAGTAGCAGAACCCCGGTGCCAGTTAGCGCTACATAGCTGTGTTCTGACTGGGATGGTATTTTAATATTGGAAATGTTTAACCTGAGGTACATAATAAAAATATGACGTCATATGTAACGGAAAGTAAAAACAAAGTTCGCAACAAAAAGTGATAAAAATGTCAAAAACCCCACAAAAAATTTTTTATAAATATGTATCCTCTCAATGAAAAATCAGATACGCTATTTCCAAGACGTTTTTGAAATAAGGTACTAGGTACCTACTACACATAGAAAAACTAGGTAACTTTTTTTAAACCTTCCCTGTCAGACGATAGTAGGCCTAACAAAAGTGAAAACAAAGTTAACGAAAAAATCATGTTTATGAAATATTTTCAGGTAGAGATAGTGTTTAATCAACAAAATAAAAATTAAATACAAAAATAATTTCCAATGTATCTTCGACTGTGCAAGAAATGCAAATGGCGTAAATTTTGTTTTCTTCAGTTGCTTGTCCGTTTGAAGAACAATCCAACTAAGCTGCATGCTCTCTACTTAGTAACATTGTAGATGAAATAAATTTTCGAATTATCCAACAACCCCCTTCAACAAATTGCTTTAGGGAGAATGCATCCGCACCCAGTGAATTCTATATTCAAAGTATGATCTATTAAAAGCAGTTATAAATCTAAATTTTTGATCCAAATATGTCATTCTTTTTTTCTTTTTTATTTAAAAAATATTTCTTTTTTTGTTCAAAGTAAGGATCCCTTGTATTTTTTTTTTTTTTTAAAGTTCCTCATTCGATTAGTTTTTGTACTTTTTGGGTTAGGCTACAGTGGGTAATGCTATATCTCACAAAAGTCTTGGATGATAGGTGTCTGAGGTATCACTTTTCCAAGTTGCAAGCTTTTTTGTCCATTCAACTTGTACAAAGTAGAGGTAGCCAATCTATTAAACACGAACTCAACATTAACAATGAATCACTGCTGATGAGTTGGGACCCATATGCCCTATACGAGTGCAGAGAAAACTTTTACTCACTCTTTGTGAGCTTTCAACAGCGACATAAATGAGGTTAACATTGGAGGATATATTTGTAGCGAGTAGGCGAAATAGAGAATAAATTCATTTTCATTCTGTTAGCTTTTAGGCTAATATAGGTATTATGGATTTTAAATTTTGATGTGCAAGGCACGAATTAATGGTCACTGATAATGGACCGGGTTGTCATCTGTTTACAGGGTCCGAGATCCTCTACCTCATTATGAGTATAAATCCACAGAGCTAAATAATATAAATTTGTTTTTTTAAACGTATATGTACTCGTTAAATTGTTTTTACAAAAAAAGAAAATTAATTTTTCCAAATTAGGGTGTGATTTCCTTGATTGCTTAATATTTTGCGAATATTTTTTTGGGTTGAACAAAAATACATCAATGTAATTATTGCATGTTTCAGGTAGGTGATCACATTGAAAAAATAAATGATGAAAGCATGGTCGGTAGAAGGCATTTTGAGGTAGCTAAACAGCTAAAAGAAATTCCACGAAATTCGTTGTTCACTTTGCGACTAGTTGAGCCTTTAAAAGCTGGCTTTTGTAAGAAATGATCGAGTAGATTACATTTTTTCAAAAACCTGCTTGAAAACTAAAGAATTTCTTTCAATGATTGAAAAATTATTTTTTTATTTTGTTTTTACAGGTAATATAGAATCAAGGAGTAGTTCACGACGAGGAAAAAAAATTAGTTACGGCACTGGAAAGGAAACCTTAAGATTTAAGAGCAATGGAAGTGTACTAATTGAAAATGCGGTAATTATTTTACTTTTGTCATGCACTTGTAATTATGAATATCTCAAAAAGAAAACAAAAAATGTTTCAACTTCAATTTTGGGCATGTCATCAGAGTATGTGAAATAAAATGACTCCTTTTCACTTTTTTATTTCTCATTTATTTTTGGTTTACGATGTTGAACTTTTTAGTGGAAAAAATCGCTGACAGATTATGATGGTAATATTTCCGACCAATACTTAAATACCTACTCACTGAGAAGGAACTTTTTTTTTTGTAAAAAACATTAAAGGCTAGGATTTACAGCGTCGCTGGAACAGATATGAATGTTGTGTAGGACGATTGTTTGGGAGCTGGGGTAAGGAAAAAATTTCTTTACGTGACGAGCAAAAAAATCGAATTCACCGTCATTTTTTGTGCAAAGGTTATTTTTAAAGTCAAATCGAATTGGACACAATGACCATTATGAGAGAAATGATGTTCATGAGTTACAACATATTTTCGTATATTACAGATTGTTTACTGAGGAGCTCTCTCCCACTCTTCAAAATTTAACAATCGACAGTACACATAAAAGAAAAAAAATTTCAGATAAACATAATTATGTCCTGTTTTAGACAGTTTAGGAGCTAGGTAGGTATACTAAAATTACGACTTAGGAATTTTGTTTTATTTTTATTTGACAAAGTAGACTCAGCATTTACGAGAAACAAAAAGAGTACTTTTTTTCATAAGTGATAGGAATGCTTAAGTTGCGTCTAATAAAAAATCCACAATATTAGCATGATTCTTCTAATTGGTTTTAAGGTTTGTTGTAAAAGTGTGTAAGTGAAGCTCTTTTTTGTTCCTCGTAGTGAGTTCTGTTAGTCTGTACAGTACATGTCAAACGAAGCAGGTGCCAAACTTCAGTGGGAGGGGGTACTCATTGAGTACAATAAAAAAGTTATTTACATGTTTTGCTTATTTTTCAAACTGACGGGGTTAAAAGGTTGCAAAATTTGAGAATTATGAATTTCTATGGATTTATTTTTTAGAGAAATTCTATTCCAATTATTTTTACAAGAACGGAAACGTTAAGTATTTTCAAAATATACAAAAAAAAGTCGTATGTTTCAATTGGATATTTGAATATTAAAAGAACTAGGAGAGTTTGAAAATTAAAATTCTTTCAAAATTTCCATAATTGAAAATTTCAAGGTTGAGGTTACAGTTTCCAAATAAACTCATTACCCTTAATCCATTAACGATCGTTGAAGAAGAAAAAACCTACATGAAAGAAAGATATTCTATGTTTTATGTATGCGTGTATATAAAGTTGCTGGTAAATCCATACATAAAATGAATTTCAGCATATTCCTGCGAGGTGTAGGTAGTTCTAGGGTGCTCTATTTTAAAGTTTGGAGTGGAAAATGATTTACCTACCCCAGTCCAGATAATAAAAAATTTCCTAATAATAATTTTTACATCACGTTGGTAAAGTTTTAAAGTGTACATTTTGAATTGACTTTGAAATTATGCTATCAAAAATACTGCTATGAAACTTTATGTATACACATACATAAAACGTAGAACATCTCTCTTTTATGTAGGTATTTTTTTCGAAGATCGCCAATGGAATAAGGGGAATGTGTTCGTTCGGAAACTGTAAATTCAACTTTGAAGTTATGAAGTATGGAAATTTTGAAAAAATTGAAATTTTCAAACTTTTCTAGTTGTATGTTCTGATAAAAATTTTTCATCTAAAAATAAATGCGATCCTATTGGTATCACATGCTTAGGACCAATTTCTTAGACGTCATATTAGTATTCACTCAACGCTAAGGGTGTTTATCCAAGGGAATTCACTTAAGTGACCTCCTGACCAGACTTAAGTTTTCGTCTTCTTGCTCGTACTTAAGAGGAAAAAATTGAGTTTTAAAAATACCATAACTATTAAATAAGTAGTTCTATCCTTACTTTTTCTCTTGAATACTTCGCACTTCAGTAAAATAAAGACTAAAGAATATGGCCGCATTGGTTTATTTTATCATCTTACAAAGAAAAGTTGGCGTAGGCTAATTATTTTATTTAGAAATAAAATTGAGGTTTAATCGCATCGAAGAATTTACATAGAACTACAATCTTTGGATTAAACTAAGAACTCACTTTTAACAGAATTTTTCGAGAACTTAGAGCTTAAGTGTAACATTTTTCAGCCATATCCTAAAGGTCTATTAGCTTATTAGAGGTATTTTAGTTTACATTTCATCTGAATCAATCTGCCCACCAATTTGAAAGAAATTATTTTTTTTTAATTTTTTTTTTTTTTAGCCAAATAGTATTGTTCAGCTTGGTATAGAAAGTATAAATCAGTTGCTGGAAAATTTTCTGGGTATCAACGACGATGAATTAGGTGGGTATGAAACACCAAAAAATTAAGTAAACTGTTTACATTTTAATTACTATAAATCTGCATTTTAGCTACTCAAATTTGGGAAACAGCCGAAGGAAAGTTGAATAGTATGGAATTCGCCGATGCCATCGATAATTCAGATTTAGAAGAACTTGGTTTCACCGACGACTTTATCATCGAATTATGGGGTGTTATTACAGACGCACGAGCTGGTCGTCTGGTTCGACGATAATTCCATTATCGTTTTTAACTACTATATGTTTCAGAGGAATATATTTTCTTGGTCTCGAAAAATGAACAGTTTTTAGCTATATATTGTGTAGCAGCAGTCTACATTCAAAATATTACCACTTTTTTTTTTTTTTTTTTTTGAAAGTTTACCCTTATAAAAATGCCAGTTTAAGGTTTAATTATTCTCTTTCTCTCTTTCTCAGTTTATTAATGAATTATTACGAGAAGAAGATTACATATAGTGTTTTCGGTACCGCAGTTTTTTTATTTTTTTTTATTTTTATTTTTTTAATCGCCAGCATTGGATTAACATATTATCTTTTCATTCGGGTGAAGATGAAAATGAAACCAAAGTCTCTTTTGAAGAAAGAAAACCACAAGCTTCAACTCGAATATAAATGAAAAGGATTTACTTCGACACGACAGTTTGTGACATTAGTTAGTCACGAGAGGTGTGGTAGGCTGATATTTAAGGTTATGTTTCTGAAAGAAATTTTTTTAGACCTATTTTCGAACAAAATGGGACCGTCAATCTCTCGAGCAGGTAGAAACGAGTGGAAAATTTTAACGTAATTAAAATAATATATTGTTTTATTGTTGAAAATTACGATGGAAAAAGAAAGGAAGGCACTGTTATCCCAATGGTTCACGTGAATTTGTTGATTAATTTGTTTCATTGTGAAAACTCGAAAAGATAGGCTGTTGGAATCGTAGCTTTTCAGATATTTTGGTGGAGCTTAAGAAAATCTTGATCTTCATAAACAGCGTTGCTTCACATTGAAAAAGATAAGGTACTGACAGTAGGTACCTACGTATTGTTTGTCATATTATAAAGCAAGAATAAGAGTGTAATGCTAATACATTTTATGGACAATATAATTTTGATGTTTTGATTTCTTAAAAAAATGTCCTTACGTTTATTCTTTGTGTGAAAAATTTTTTGAGTTTCATACATGAATATAATTCGCAAAATTGTTGAAAAATAAAATATGTCCAGTACTATAAGACTCCTCCTTACATGATTAAAAAGCAATGTTTGCACTGATATTTTGTAAGCCGAAAGTAGCACTTATTGATGAAGCATAACCTTGATGTAATTAAATGTGCCTTCATGCAAAAATTTTTTACCTTGAGGCATGGAGGTTGTAAGGTTCCAAATAATAATGTTTTTATTTTTATTTCCATTGTAATATTATACTCTACTTTTTTTTCTTTTTGTATGTTAAAAAAAGTTACCTAACTTCCCACCCTATCGAAATTATTAATGGAAATAATATTTAAAAAAACCCTGAATGGAATTTAAACCTGGAACACCTTGTATAGTACTCACACTCTTTACACATACACACACCATCCAAGTTTCTTATGCTAAAGTTAGAGTATTTACCATATTCTAACATATCAAATGTACTTCACCCTCCATTATGTCGCTTTATAATCATTAATTACAAAAATATATTCCTCAACAAAGTTCAAATATTAGTTTAAAATTTACATAACTCAGGAATTGCTCACTCGCTGTGCTTGTTTCACAAACTTTCACACGCACTTGGAAGCTAACTAATTACAGTGTATCAAACTTTATTCAGGTGTATTTGGTTATGTCCATGGGAAATGAAAATAGACGTCTGAATGCATTGGACTTCTGTCGCTTTAGCCATAGGTTGTTTTTAATTATAAATCCTTGTCTTTGGTGGCTCACTTACCCTTATCTCCACATGCAATTCTCTTTGTTCTCCACCATAATTTAAAAAAAAATTGAGAAAAAAAATAAATTTCAAGTATCATTACTGGGATTTGAACCCTCCAACTTGGGCTTTAGCAGTTCACACCAAATTGCAGTTTACTTGACATGCCATATAGGCGTAGTCAATATCAAATCATACATATACTAAAAAACAATCTTTGATACACTGTAAATGATATCCAAGAATTGATTCAAATTAAAAAATTTATTTTCAACTATTCTTTCTTACTCTCTCACTCTCATTTTCTCTCTTGCTCCCTCTCTCACACTTGATCTCGCTCCTCCAGTCTTTCTTGGGGTTTTTCTCTCTCTCCTACACCCACAATTTGGATCCTTCTCTCACTCGTTCATGTGTACTTGCTCACAAGCTCACTCTCTCATTTAATTAATAAATGTCATTAATTTACTGAGATTCGAACCAGCAACCTCCAGTTTGCTAATATTGATCTTACAAAACTGCACCAATGCTCACCAAAAAATTTGTCATCGTATTATCGTTGATTAATAAACAGTGACTGCTTGCAGATGTATGTAATTTAAAGCATCGATATGTTATTATATTGATATGTTCATATATCAATGTGTAGTAAATATATAGGTTTACATATATTATATTTTAATGGTTTGTGGGGTAGGGTGGGTTGGGATTTATGAAAAAAAGAAGAGGGGTGTTTGGGGGGTTAATCTTCCCATGAAAAAAAGGGGTTTTTGGGGCGAAGCCCCCGTTATTTATAAAAAATAAACATCGATGTTTTAATAGATATATCAACATCAAAATTATTGAATAAATCGTTTTCACATTTACGTATTGGAAGAGTTGAAATTCAAAATGCTTACATTCGTGACCTCTTAACCTGAATCCTTTGTTGGATATCATTCACAGAGGGATGAGAAAATACCCAATTGTAGGGAAAAACATGATATCGCTACCTAATTTGTCTGCTTCTAAATGCAAATAAACTTTCTCTTACACATAAACATTCACTATTGAATCTTGGAGTGTAATACACTATTTTATGCCTTAAATTGAAGAATATGTAATTTGACATACTCATTTTTGTAAAATGTTTCACAGGAAAAATAACATGACAGTTTTCATTAGATGAATATTAATAGTTGTTTTCAATCACTCTAGTAGATGTGTTATCCTTTAAATCAAAAAATGGACCACTTATTTGTCTTTAGGAAATTGTGTTTTTACATTTCCACCAGCAGAATAAGATTCAACAGAAAGTCTCAATCATGATCTTGATACTATGAAAATATTTTTTATGCTGTGAATCAAGCAGTAGGTAACTTAACAGACTTGTTTTTGCAAAATTTTCCCGTGGAAAAGATTGCATTAAGTATTTTCATTGGGAACATATATGAGTTATTGAAAATTCTCTATTCCTGACACGTTGAGGTGAACTCTAGTCATGGCGATAGTTAAAAATTTTTTACTATCGATTAATCGATGGTAAAAAATAAAAACTATGAATACTATCGATAGTTTTTCAATAGTTTTTAATGAACCAATTTATTCTTATCAAGCTCGAAAAAGGGTAGAAATTTTTTCAATTTTTTTAAACAAACTAAAAACTGTCTAATTTTGTAAAATAAAGCCAAAATAAAGATTTTAATAGAAACTATAGGCATCAATAGTTTATGGACCTACTATCAGTCTATTGATAGTTCGATAGTTCTATCGCTCATCACTAGTAAATAATTGATATTTCATTTACAAAAAATTTGATAGATAGTGTTAGTAATTATTCAATTCCGTCTTTCATTTTACTGCCTTACTTAATCAACTTAATGAATTGGTTGCTTTTAGTTAAAAATCATAGAATAATGAGAATTTATTTACTGTAAGTTACTGGAATTTATTTGTATGAAAATATAAAATTTGTTCGTTTAGTGGCAAATTGTCTGGTTGAAAACTAAAGAATCAAAATTTACATCATTTGTCAGCTGGAATAATTCTATCAAGCCGAGGTAGCATTCGTTGTGTAAAGTTGTGTTCAAGTGATGGTGCAGCTTCCAGTTTGAAAAACACGAATGAAAAAAAAACATGAGTGTGTGATGGTACACATGGTTGAGAACTTCTATCAGATTTTGGTTCAATGAATCAATTAAAGTTGAATGAGTCAAGCTGTCGCAATCATGATGATGTGTTTCATGACCATTTTTAGAGTTTTTGCACAAAGTGCAAAAAAACCTATTAAAATCACCATTATATTCCTTCTTGTTATTTTTCTTTCTTCTTTTGCTTTAACCAGTTCTGTTTTGTTTTTCATCTGTGAAGCAAGTGATGGGCACTAATTAATTATATCGAATATTCAACTATTCAATTTTCGTTGCTCGATTTATTTTTGCAAAATAATTCAATTAATCGAATATTATTCAGGTTTGGGCAAGTATCACAAAATTTTAATAAAAGAAATAGACGAAATATTTGAGGAAAATTCTACTTGTTGGCTATTGCAGAAGAAATGTTTTCTATTCTACTCCAAAATTAATGCGTGTTGAAAATATTAAGTTTGCAAGTTGGTGTAAGAAATGGTAAAATCGATTGCTTGAAATAACTGATTAATCTAACAGTTTTCAAATAATTGCGCATCACTATAGGTCTGTTCTATTTGCCAAGTTTTCATGTCAGGGCTGGTGTAACACCAAACACCGTGTCAGTGTCAGCTTAATATAGGTTACCTCAAACAATGGCACAGTGTTCAGAAAATGTTGATTCAAAAAGAATGCCAAAAATGTAATGCCATTAACACCAACCACCTCATTGCTGATAACAGCAATCTCTTACCTGTATCAGCCTATAAACAAAACACTCTGCCATTGCCCTGATTTCCTACACCTATTTGACAAGTTAGTGTAAGATTTGCTGTCCTGTGTTACCCTCATGTACAAAAAGAATGCCAAATTGATAACTTTTGGTGTTGTTATGGTACAAAAAGAAGGCCACTTGACATGGAGGGAACACCAGTGTTGAAAGAGTTAATTTTTGGGGCTAATAGAACAGACCTTATGTGAAGCAAAAGCCCTATTACAACATCATTTTTTAGTTTACTACCGACTACCATATGCAAGGAAGTTTCATTTCAAAAAAACAGACTTTTCTGAAGGAAACATAGCAAAATCCGTATTGTTCTTTTCAAATGAAGATTCACTTTTGAGAGTTCAGTAGTATGTTTTGGAAGATGAAATGTTGGGAGGTCAAGAGTTTGTACTGGGACCAAGCTTGAAGCCCATCAACTGAAATAATTATTAATAGGTAATATTGATCAGCATTTGATTGTTTGAAAAAAATTATACTGCAATGGGTGTCTATAATACAGCTCATTTTTAGAAAAATGATTTCCCTCTTATGTTCTTCCTTTAAGAGAAATCTGAATCAGACAGATATACATTGATCTTGCTGCTTGATAACTACTCATCGAGATTACCTTTAATCAACGAAATTCTCACTATTCATGCAGGAAATTATAGAAAATAAAAAATTTTAAATCAAATTTATAGAAAAGAAAACTTTTTTCTCCATCCGTTTCTTATTTTTATAACAAACAGAAAAAAATTAAACTAACTGACCAAAAAAAAAAAATATATATATATAAATAAAAATTATATGAACATGGACAGTTACTTAATAAACACACAATAAACTTACAAAATAAATGAAATGCAATAGACTTGCAAATATTTAAATTATAAATAGATACCTATACATCGCTCTGAACAATTTGATATCGTTTATTTGTAATTTGCCTAGTACTTACAGCTGTAATTTGGGAACAAGGAACTTCACTGATCTATCATTAGCGTTAAACATCATAAAAGGGCATCGTGATGATTGATATCGTAATGATTTGAATATTGACGAAAATTACGAGTTGGTTGCAAAGACATGCTTCGTGGTTTATTGCTGGATGAGGTTAGAGTCTCAGTGACACTAGCTGGTTCTGCTGGTCGCTGTTTGCAACACCTCAGCCACGTGAATGGAACAATTTTACTGAAATAGAAAATTAATAATCATTGAAGGGGTTAAGTCACATAATAAATTATGAAATAAAAATAATACCGAATAAATTAGGTTAAAAACTAGTTTTTAAAAAGTACGCTTTTATTTTGTATAATTTGAAATTAGTGTTTCTTTAAAACAGTGGTGGGCACGGATAATTTTAATTTATCCGAAAAACAGATAATGGATAATTTTTGGATAAAATTATCCGTTATTCGAATAATAATAATTTAAGTTATTCGCTATTCAAAATAAGAGAAAACTGAGCATCCGTTATCCGAATAAACAAATAATTTACAGAATGATTTTCGGATTATATTTTTCTTCCTAAATTTCAAAACTTTTTCATTTTCAGCGTAATTTTCAAAAATTCTCCTTCTTTTATTTTTGAAGATAGACCATAAAATAAACCTCTTTCAAATTTTTGGATTTTTTTTTCTATTGGTAAGTACTATTTAATTCATTGCCACTTTTCCAGTTGCCACTCTTCAAAACATTTCAAGTTATTTCTGTTTACTTAAAAACATGTAATGAAATGAAATATATATTTTAGAATTTTGGCTACTTATATATTATAAACTAAAGTTAAAGCTTCAATTTTGCAACCAGGTCAAGTCAAAGAATTTGTTACATTCATTTTAAGGTATTTTAGTCTAGCATAGTACACAAGCACAGTATATGTTAATGTGGCGTAGGCTACTCAAATATTTCTTGTCTGAAAATTTTTTCAGCTAAAATAAATAAAACACATTAATTGATAAAATTATCATTCATTTTTCAATATTTTATTCTCAATTCGATAGTTATTTGGCTCTAATTCTCTAACAATCACCGTTATCTAATTTAAAACTATTACTCAACAAATTAACATCCTACGTTGTAAATAATTTAAAATTATCCAAAAATTATTCGGTTTTTTTGAAAAAAAAATTCTGAGGGATTAGTTGGTTAAGGTAGTTTTTCCATGGACTATGTATCGTGGAAACTGGAAATTGTTTTGAATAATCGGTGAACAAGGTTTGGGCCTGAATTACCTTCTCAATTACTAATTGGCAAAACAGCCACATCTGAATGAAATGAAACCATTTTGTGATAAGAATGTCAAAATAATGAAAAGTACTGAAGGGTACCTACTTTAAAATATTAATATTTACAAGCTCCCAGCATCAAGATGAGAATTAAAATTCTAGCAGAAAAGTTTTGAATTATAATTATTTTGCTACAATAAAAACATTTTTTATTATTATAAATTTTAAGCATCGATTTACTCTTCTTGTTTCAAAATTCAACATTAAATCTTATATTGGGGGACTGGTCAAGGCAACAATTAATCACTGAAAGGTTCCTGGTTTGACACCAGATGCCATTAACATTCTCAGCAACTGATTAAACTCTGTTAAAGTAACCCTTACACAAATACCAGAGCAATAATTGTACGGCCCAAAAAGTTTCTGAAAACTCCGTTACCTACATAAGTTAAATTAAAAGTAATTAATAAAAAAATCTACTATTGGCCGAATTTAATGGTAATAATTGAATAATATGATTTTTGAGGGGTTAATAGCATTTTTGGTGTGAATATTAAGTCTTGAGTACTTTTACCGCAGGAATAGGTACTTATTTGGAAAAAGTTGGCAACGTTATGTTATAAATACGGAATTTGCTCTCCTTCTCTCAATTTTTCGGACCTTTTTCCTCGGTTCTTTATTTTAGGTAGATTCTGTATTTTTGCCCAGTTTGCTTGAAAATGGGAAATTAAAATTGACCTCACAAAATGGCTAGAGGTGAGGATGATGAAAATTACCCGTTTCATGAAAAAATGAAGCGATTGGTGCAGTTTTTCCATTTTGACTTGATTTTTGCCCAGTTTATTCTATGTATAATGTATGCATATGTGTATGTATGTATGTATGTATACGTATGTAGGTAGGTATATGTATGGGCCGTTCACAGGTTTTGAGAAAACTACAAAACAGATAAAGCTGAAATTTTGCGATAAATATCATACAGGAGCGTTTGGTGCCTATCGATTCAGTATTTTCCGAGAAGACTGAAAAACAAAAAATTTCAGGAAAATTAGTTTTTTCAAGATTCCGAAAAACTGACGAAAGAGATCAGGCTGAAATTTTCAGAAAGTTTAGTGCATATTAGTTTAGTAGTTTCTGAGAAAATTGGAGAAGAAAAATTTATTGAAAAAAATTTTGTGTTCAAAGTTTTGAGAAAACTACGAAATGGATAGAGCTGCAATTCTCATGAAAGGTATTCTTTATATGGGACTAAGTTTAATAAATACATACATTATCGAAGGGTGAAATACACCGTTAAGACTACAAATTAGGACAGAAATAGGAAAAAACAAAAAAACATTACAAAAATACGAAATAAAATTCACAATTAAATAAGTACCTACCTTAAAGAACTGCAGATTCGAGTTGAAAATAGGCAATAAATAACAGGATTGGCGGCTGAATTCAAGGGTGCCAAACTTTGTATAAGGGTGGCTAAGGCTACATTCGTTTGTGTTAGTGGAATGAATCCGTACACTTGTAACAAATCAAATAAAATATACGGACTCCAGCACAGAATAAATACTGAAACATAATCAAGGTATTATAATTTTTAGTACGATACCTATTGATTTATTAACACTGCCAAGGAAGGATTATAATATTTCGATTATTTTTTCACGTTAGCGTCGAATTTTTCACTTTGCGTGGGAAAAGAATGATAGGCTTCGACAAATTGTTATTGGAATTGCCATTAGAATGACGAAGCATCTGAAAAAGCTCTTCTGAACGTTTTTTTGATACTAGTTTCAGAATTCTCTGTTTTATATTTTGTAGACATTTGAATTGTACTTACATTCCGAATTCAGTTGAAATACATAGAAGGATATTAACGTAAATGAGGAAGGGGAAGGGATAGAAAAGTAGAGCCCATGATTTCCGCACGTGGAAAAAAATAGGTTAAAAATTGCAAGCCGGTTTGTGTGATTTTCAATTGTTATTCGGTTCTCTCTAAATATTATCCAAAATGCTTGTGCGGGAAAAACAATTAAGCTCATTATGGTGAAACAGAAAAGTGATTTTCTTGAAATGTTTCTGAAAATCTTATTATTTTTAGGTATACACAGGTCATGAAAAGAACGTCGTTCTATTTGGAGCATACTTTGAGTTGTAAAATGAATTCACAAAATTTCATTGGATTCAACTGAGTGGTTTTAGAGAAGAGGTACACAAAGGCTGAAAGACACGTGTCGTTGCAGATTAAATATTAAAATCCAACATGCGTAGAAATAGGTAGATAAATAATTTCCTAATATTTCTGTCTCGAAGTTCATTTTCATAATGTTTTTGGTCAACTTGAGATATTTTTGATACGGAATTCGGTTATTATTTGTGATGAGTACTGGTACAGAAAGTCGGTGATTACAATACAGGTGTGATAATTGCAGCGTGAGCCAAAGGCAAGAGACAAATCACACGGGTAGCAATCACCTATTTTGCCCTTGTCGCACACTATTTTTTGCAATACTCACCTACAAAAGTTTGAAGAGGGAAAACAAAAACCAAAGGGGAAAAAATCTGGCCAACTTTTTGACCGGAAGGAGAAATTTGTAAAAAGTAGTGTGCAAAAAAGGCAAAATTAGAGGTCCCCATGAACAGCCCAGATGGCAGTGTGAACTGAGAATTAAGTTTAATTCTTACTTTTATGCACTATGCAGGGCTGGAGTTAGATTAACACCGAGGGAAAAATAGGTAATTGCCTATGAGGCCTAAGTTTTAGAGTGTCCGACTGGGACTACTAAAAATAGCACTGGGGCCTGGTGGGTAAATTCGTTTATTTTGAACTATTCTGGAGTCGTTTGCGGGAAGTGAATTACTTGAGTGAATCAGTCGTTTACGACAGACTTGCTTTCAGGCACAGTTGTGCCAACATCAAACTTTTTTTCTGAAAAGACGGTTGACAGAGTGTGGTGCTACTTCATAATTCTCAGTTCTGGTAACTGATTCCAGTTTGTAAAACAAGGTCAATGCCATATTATGTTATGTTCGTCATCGCTTTCCTTGAAAAATAGTTATACGATGATTCTACATCACGTGATATTATTTATATGTAAGTTATATTCAATTTATGGGTATAGCCTAATTCAAGGGATCGATTTTAGGGCTATTGGAAGGAGTATGTGGTCTGATGTTGCGAGCTGGTTCCCTGTTTTCACATCTATACTTTTTAGGCTCTGTCCATGTTAAGATGTACCTGACATCATAAACCATAACTAACCTTGCCTGCCCGACAATGTTTTTTGTTTACTTTGCAAAATAACCTAAGTTCATGCATATCATTGTATAATTATGTACATCTAGATATCTTTTCTTCTCCTTCAAATCAACCTCATCATCTATTTATAATCATGACGTCAGGTACATCTTACGTAGTGTGGATAGAGTACCTACTATGTAACCTAAGTTGTCGTTATCTACCAAGTTCCATGTTAGTTAGTCTCAGTGTTTATAATTTCTGCCTGTGTTTTGTCCTAACTTAGTTCTCATGAAGTGCCAAACTGCCTGACCCAATTTGTGTTAAGATATACCAATCCTTTTTTTCCTTTACACCTGAGAACTCTTTAACTCAAACTTATTCAAACATCTGAACTTTATTTATTTTATCTGATAGCTGCACTGTCGTTCCGCCTGATAAATATTAAACTACCACTCGTTTATCTTGTACTCGATCGTCTACATTCGTGAATTTCAGGTAGGGGAGACCAGGGTACCACGAAATACTCTTTTCTTTTTTGTTTCTAGTATGAGCTAGAACTGAGTTAGAAATTTGGGACAAATAAATCTGAAAAGAACAAACCTTTATCTACAAAACAAAACCAAAAGAAATAATTAACATTTGATAGTTTTTTTCTAATTCCATCATAAATAATATTTTTTTGTTCCAGGTAGTGTACCATGGTACTGTGGGTGGTGTACCATGATACATGTTAAATCCTATTAGAAAAAAAATTATTTTATACCAAAAAATTAAATTTATTTTATCTAATACAATCTGAGGTGCATTGCATCTAAAAGTAATTATATTTAGATAACAAATGATATCTGTTATTTTCCTTATAATAATATAATTACTATAAGGAAAATTGATTGTTTTTCAATTGTTACGGTTTCCTCATGAATTTGATAATTTCAGACATCTTTTATAGTATCCAAAATTTTTTCAAGATCTAGTCTTTTTATGTTTTTAGGCAGTTTTAATTAGAAAAATTATTAATACGTTCCATGGTACAACAGAAAATTTACACCATGGTATCCTAGGTTCACCTTTCTACTAGAAATTAATGTTATATTTGATCCAAGTGTTTTTGAGTATTGATAACTCTGAATAATTAATTATTGGCAATTAAACTTCTTTGAAACACTTCCAAAAATTTAAATGTTCAACTTCTCTCCCATTGGTCACACTTTTTGTGAGTTATTAAAATTTTACTTTTGGTACAATTTTGTTAAATACTGTAATAACTTTTGAACAACAAACTGGATAACGATAGTAAATGAATGAAGTATTTGTGTATGATGCATAATGCTATGGGATCACTTTGTCAAAAAATTAAAGGGAAGTCAGTTTTGTTCATGGTACACTTGTTGCATGATACTCTGGTCTGCCCTACTCTTTCAATCATATTTTGTCAGACTAAATTAATGGAAATACATTGCACTTCTTCAACTTGAATGTGTTTAAACCAAGGCTCTTTATTAGGAGGTATGAGCATGAGGGTGATAAGAGATGAACCGCCATCTTGTGTTAATCGATTTTTTGTGAATTTTACGTTGTTCATTATTACATATATATAAAAAAAACAAATTGGTGGTTCATCTCTTATCACTCTCATGCGCATACCTTTTAGTAAAAAGCCTTACTGTTTCTTACTCCTGGTCATATTCGCATATTCTGTTTCCTCGACCTCAATAACTGGGAAAGTAAGTTCAGAGGAAAATTTCCCTTCTTTATGTGTGATTGCATTTGACTCATGTATATAATTTGCGTATCTTCATTTCCTTCTTACCAAAAAAGTTTATTTTAATTGTTTCACTTGGAGGCATTAATTTTTTGAGCTTTTGTTATTTTGCAGAACTAAAACCTAGAAGTTAAACTGAAAACTCACTTTAACAGAATGTGTTAAGAGTCTAGAACTTTAAGGTGCAGCATCCTTTTGCCCTGTCGAACAATGTTTAAGTATAAATTAGAATAATGAAGGATTCGGTTGATCCACTCTTCACCTGACCATATCATTTGTTAGTATAGGTATAACAAATCAAACAAATGACTTTTTCTGGACTCAGTCAAACAAATTGCTTGGTAGATTAAAGGACCTTTTCATTCAGCACACTGCGTGAAAGTTTCGGTCATCGCGACCGTGTGAAAGATTTAAAATTTCAATCACCAGTTAAGAAAATAATAGTCTCAAAATAATAACCGCCAAAATAAACGAAGGTGGAGAAAAATTTACTCAAAAAACTTTTATCTCCATTCGTTCCTTGTTACATAAGGTATAGTAGCATTTTTCGATTTTTTCTTTCTCCCCTCCCCTCGCCTTTATTACGTTCTACTTCCTGGAAAGGCGTCGTTTCCGTTTTTCCATCTTTCCGAAACAAACAACGGAACTTTCACATCCGCGTTTATTTTTCCCCTAACGATAACAACTGTACTCCGAGATTGACAACCACCTCCTTTCGCCTTCTCTTCGCAATTACTGCAGTAAAAACGACCAATTTTGAATGGGTGAAAACAATCGTCCGATGACTGTAGCGTAGGCAACTTTTCGATTATCATTTAACGAAGAGCTGGTCATTATTAAAAAAAAAAGCTTTAAGATATACTTACCAAATACGATTACAAAGGTCATTTTTACGGTTTTAATTTTCGCTCGGGGAATAATTCCTCTCGAACTAGATCTTCTAATATCATGATCTTCTTGAGCTGGAAAAAAAAAAAAAAAAAAACAAAAAAGACAAATACAAATTAAAAAGACACGTTCTTCTCTTTACCATAGGCATCCGCTATACTAAGAAAGAAATTTTAGAGTGTTTGCGATAACGCTAAACAAAGAGGGTGGGGAGAGGAAAGAAACGAATCATTTTTGTCGAACTTTATTAGAAATGAGCTTATATAACTTTAAAGCAATTTGCTTTCGCATACAGCATCAAATACGTCAATAAAGTATAACAATTTTTTGCTGCAAATATTGAGACAGAATAAGAAAAAAGTAGCTTGAAAAATGAAAACAAAATTTTATGAACAGCTGGGGAAAAGTGTAAACTGGCATAGGCATACTTGACGGAATCTCGCTACGCAATGACTCGACTGATGCGGAGTTTCAGTGCGGTAATTAATGTGAAATCCACTAAAAAGTGATTCACGAGTTCACTTTTTAAGCATATTAACTCATTTTTCAAGTAAAGAGTATGAAAATCGGAGAAGCATAGAAATGCTAAAATTTAAGTTATCATAAGTTATCATTGTTTAAGTACTTAGGTACCTTCACGTATTCTTTTATTGCGTGAAAATTATAATGAATTGGGGGGATGGGCAGATAAGCAGGCATGAGTGAAATGGAAAGTCTGAACTGAGCTTTGAATTCAATACGCTTCAAAAATCGTGAGTAACGTCTGTATTGAAGAATCCCTTCACGTAAAGTAAATATCGTAGTGTCGACATATGCCCCTGCGATGGGGAATCATCTAAATTTTCACGAATTTTCTTCTCAGAGCCATTGCAACTTAGTTGAAAATATTTGCGGCACTTGTTGATAAACTTGACTTTTATACGCACCTTGACGATGTATAAATAAAAAGCAAGCGATTTTCAAACAATTTAGAACCAATGTATAAAGTAAGGACTTCATACGTACGTCTTTACTTTATACATTGCCTTGGGGTCCTTATTATAGAGAAGCACATACCCTAGCTGTCATTTCATTTTCAATCAATTTTCGTTCATTTTTTTTTTTTCATAATTATTTCTCTGCTTTGGAGATTCGAATCACTAACATTCGAAATGTCAAGCCTGCACTTTACCAGATCTGATTGAATTAATAATGATAGTTTGCGCTTATATGTTGGCCAATTGTAAAAATATTTATTTATCTCAATTTTATTTTGTTGAGGGGGGTGTTACAAAAAATTGAGTGTGACTACCTGTATATAGTAGGTGATTGATACTTGTGTGATTTGCAGCTCAAGCCGAAGGCGAGTGATGCAAAAATCACACTCGGATCAAAATCACCTAATTTATACACTTGTATGACAAATAACTATTTTGCAACAGCTGCTGATAAACTACATTTTTATACGCACCGATGCATGAAGCAAAGCCGACGATATTAGAACCATTTAGAACCGATGTATAAAGTCCTTTCTTTATACATTGATCTTTACTTTATACATTGTCTTGGGCTCCTGAACTGCTTTATACACTGGTCCTTACAAGCACATAGTCTACGTCGTCATTTTCTTTAATTAATTATATATTTATTTATTTTTCCCATAAAAGTTTCAGATTTGAACCATTGACATCTGAAGTATTTAGATAACATCGTATCCACTACGTTATAAATTCTGGTTGAATAAAAGGTGATTGTTTGCACTTATATGTTTGCCGAATGCCAAAATATTTATTTATCTCGATTTTATTTGTTTTTTAAGGGGAGGGGTTGTTTCAAAAAATATAATGTGATACACATGTATTTCATTGCGCATCATAGGTAAAATACATTATTGTGCGCGATGAAATGAATAGGCTATGTCGTAGTCATATAAATGGGGCTAAATCATGCACCATATTAGATACAAAAAGAAAACAAATATACTTAAGCAAAAGGGTGTAATTATGATTCATAAGATACAAAATTACAGAAATTGTTCAAAATGATTCCCTTCTGATAAGACATAATAACCTTGGCCAACGCTAAATTCAGCTTGCACCTGCCCTAATTGAGCAAAGGAATTCCTCCAGAACTGTTTTCCAGAAAAAGTTATTGGAACTTATGACGAACCATTAGCATGCCCACCAAGGTCCCCAGATTTAAATCCTTTAGATTTTTTTTGTGGGGTCACATGTTATCTGTAGTATACAAATATACACCATATTCCACTATAGAAGGACTCCGCAATACCATAAATAATTGGTGGTCCAATATTTCCTCTACCCAATTAAAACAGGTGTAAGCTGGATTTATTGATAGCCTAGGTTATTATGTCATAGCAGAAGGTAGTCACTTCGAACAATTTCTGTAATTTTTTATCTTATGAATCACAGTTACACCCTTTGGCTTAAGTATGTTTATTTTGTTTTTGTATCTAATATGGTGCATGATTTGGTCCCATTTACATGGCTATAACATAGTCTATTCATTTCATCACTCACCACAATGTATTTTCCCTATAGTGCGAGATGAAATGAATAACCCTGTATAGCAGGTGATTAATACTCGCGATTTGTATCATTCGCATTTGGCTTGTGCTACAAAAATCGCACTCGGATCAAAATCAATCACCTACTTTATCCAGTTGTACCACGAATAACTATTACGACCTATTTATAGATTAAAAAGAAGTCGAGGGAAATAAACGGATGGTTAGAAGTGAACATAATGTTTTTATTTAATACTTAAGTTAATAATTCGAAAATTTTATGACAACTCCCCAAACAGAAGTTTTCCTAGTTAAGCTAATATATGTTTGGCTTCCCAGATTCTTCTTTGTCATTCTTGTTTACTTTACTTTTCAATTTGAAATTCGACCAATTAAAATTTTTCTATTTCTAAATTTAGGGATGAGAAAAGTATCAGTATAAGTATCAGTGTTGATACATAGGCCGTAGCGTATCGATACCTCATGATTTGACTCTGATACATATGATACTAAATTTTGCTTCTTTCAAAATAAGGTTGGAATTATTTGCGAGCCATTTAGGCTTCATTAAAACTATTCGAGAAAATTGTATCATCGAAGCTTTAACTGTATAGTACTGGACCAGTAAAGAAGGGTGATTTATGGTTAGACATGCCGGCGCGAAATAGACAATCACCGAGTACCACTTGAGGTACTTGAACTACGTTTATGTACGCTATACCTATCCTTGTGAATTTTAAGGGATGATTTAAGGGATGACTTTATCAAATATATTTAAAATTGGCGAACTCAAGCAAAACATCGAAAGTACGCTCAAATCACACTCGGGTTGCCTACTTTTACCCCGCCTTGTTTTGACATTAAACCGTACTTTGGGCTTATGGAGCTTTATGATGATCCAGAATTTTTGTATAATCAAAGCCTCGAAGTCGTCTATCGTTCTAAATTCGAGAGAATTGTCAAAAAGTATCTAACGACTGACTGGTTTTTGAAATAAAACTTATTGGAAATAAAGTTCAACCGTTTATTTTACCAAAAAGAAAGGAATGTTAACTTACAAAATTCTCGTCTGCGTAGCCTACCGGCAGTATGGAAAAAAAAAAGTAGGTACGCAAGTATATAAATTCGGTCATACGATATTGTATACAACGGGTTACTCCATTACTAAACTCATAATTCACCAATAATAAAATAATTAAAAAAAATAATAATAAAAAAAAAAAAATGAAAAAAGAACTACCTACGTTTATTATTATCTGTATGTTTAACTGGCGATAATACTTTGCTTTTCGTCCAAATAGTATAAACTATGATTGTGTAACAAGCTGTAATTATGATAGCAGGTACTAAGAACAACGAGATGGCAACAAGTGTCATATAAACTTTCCACTGCCATGGTTTTAATTCAATCCAACATTGCGTTTTTCCTGTTACAAAAAAATAAAAAAATAAATAAATAAATAAAAGTTTTATGGAGTGACATAGCTATCGGAGAGCAGATCGTAAATTAAATGCAAGTGTAAAAAAAAAACCGCGACGTCATGTAGGTACCTACAATTTGGAATTTCTTGACCATTTACGGTACCTATAATATAGTTAGTATTTACGCGAACGCCAAGTTATGTAGGGTTTGTTTTGTAATTGGTAAGGGCATTTCCCAGCGTGGGTTAAATGGCACTGTTACCTCCCAAGGTTTTTCTTTAAACTATAAGCTGAAATTATTAATTTTAATAATAGAGACGTATAGAATTACTACCTACGTGTTACTTGTACCATTGAAGATGAATAAATTTTATCTTTTTGAACATATTCGGGTGAACGAATACGTGGTAGAAAATAAAATTAATGTAGAGAACATGCAGTTCGTAAAATATTTCTTTGATTTCGCAGGGTAAGAGTATACGCGTATTTGGTATAATTGATCTTTCATTCGGGCAAAATTTCAAACTTGAAATGGCAGCACATAGAAAAATTGTCATGAAGGGATTTTTAAATAACAATTTGTTTACGGTTCAGTTTAGTTCCTTTTCTATTGCGTACATTCGAGAAAAAAACTGAAGGAGGAGATAAGTTACAGCCGAGATTTGTATTTCTATCTTCTAACTCCAGCTGTACCTCCAACTCCAGCTCCAGTTCCAGCTCCAACGAAAAAATAAAAATAAAATGAAACCCAGTTAGGCTATATTGAGATCAAAAAATTTTGCAAGTGTTAAAATATTTTACCATCTTCATGAAATTTAATTAGGAATAAAATGAAGCTTAGTTAGAACAAAAAATTCTAGCGCAGCAATACTTCGCCAGAAAACAGAGTTTTCCAATTTTCATCAATAACTCAAAAAATAAATCTGAGTTTCAAATTTCCAAATACTTACTTGAAAAAAATTTCAAAAAATATTGATGGTTATCGATATTTCATTGTTGGTTTCAGGTAAAAAACAGTTGCACTGCAAACTGAGGCTTGATGAAAGGGGGAAGAGGGTATTCACAACGGGCTCGGGATTTTTAAAAATAAAAGAAAAATAAGTAGATTTTCGTGGAAAATCTGGGTATTGGAAAACCCTTAAAAAATTTTTCTTGTTCGCTACACTTGCAAAATAGGATTTCCCAGGATTATAAAACGCCTTCCAAAGATAAATCCTTGCGATACTAAACTTGCAATTCTTTAGGCAGCCCATAAATTTTTTATTCCTCCGCGGCTGAATTTCCTTTTGAAGACCCTGAGTAAGCCACGCTACAAAATGTAGGCTATCTTAAACAAAAAAATCTAAATAAATAAATAATAGTACCTGTATTAATATTACACACCAAGTTTCAAAAGTGAGTGTTTACATGTGAGGGAAAGTTTGCAAATGAGCACAATGAGTGAGTAATTCCAGAGTCATGCATACTCACCTTTGAACCTTGCTGAGGAAGATATTTTATATAATTAGTGATCAGAAAGCAAAGAAATTATAGGAACAGAACCATTAATAACTAATAATTGTTGAGAGTGATGAAGATAAAAAATATATTTATTTGATCTCAAGATAATTTTTGTCTTCTCGATTTTGAATAAGCACCATGAGTAATCTAACATTATAACGTTTATGAAAAAAAAAACCAAAAAAACAAAAACAAAAAAGAACTGTAGATGAACATCTGCCCAATTCTATCTCTGCAAAACCTAACCAGGAAGCGTACATTATTGTTACCAATTAATGAAAAAATGAGTCATTCATCATTTTAGGCACTCGATGCGACAGCCAGAAATTAGTGATAAGCAAGAAGTATGTAGCCTTTATAGCTGCTTTATAGGCATAGCTATAAAGCTTATAGACAGTTCCTAAATGGCCCCCAGTAAAGAAAGATGATTTCTGGTTAGACATATGCCTGCGCTAAATAGGCAACTAGAGCGTAACTTTTGATGTACTTTACTTTGTGTTTGTGTACGATATCCTTGTGAATTTGAGGGATGTCTTTATCAGATGTATTCTAATTTGGTGAATTCAAGCAAAAGGTTGAAAATATTCAAAAGATACGCTAGAGTTGCCTACTTTTTCGCTAGAAGTTAAGTGCAACTTGGGTTTTTTGAGATGTCTTTCAGAGATTAGAAATTTCATTTATTTTGTAAAATTTAAAAGGCATAAATTAAAACGCCTCAAAATAGGTTTCTGCCCACTTAACTGTTTATATAACCACAATACCGACAAAAATTTTCGATGGTTAACAAGAAGTTCTTTATTCAAAATAAATTCAAATCAAATAATGTAAAAATCCATACTTTTTGAGGCTTGAAATATGTTGAGCTTTTAAACCTATCAAAAAACAACATTGCGACAAAGAAAGTATTTTCGTAAAATTAATTTTCACGAAAATCCCTTTTGCTATCGCGTAAGGTATTCAAAACGTAAATACTTTTGTGGTATGTTTGAGCGGCAATAAAAATCCATAAAGTTTTATTCAAATTGATTCTCTGGTTGTAACGAAAAAAATACGTGAAGTGTGCGAAATGGATATTACAGTAGATATTAAAAAAAAATCCGAGAACTTGAGAAAAAAGAAGAAAGAATAATTCTACAAGAACTTAGTAGGTAGGCTGCCGTAATTTATTTTTAATTTTAGGTAAAGGGGAGGCAATGTTAAGCTGACCAAAATCAAGCAGGTAACAAAAAACAACTCGAACAGAAAAATTGTTACTATAAAGTTAAGTATAAACCAGAAGTAAACCAAAAGAAAATGGTTTTCCAGAGAAGTAAAACTTCTTATCAAGTATCAAAATTTAAGAAATTATGAAACTTTTGTTCTAGAGATCGTTCCTTTGCTGAAAAGAGGAGATTTCACGAATATTTTTTGCAATAAGTAAACTTCATCCTTTTCAGAAATTTACAAAGAATTGAGAAAATGACTAAAGAAAAAACTTCCAACTATTTAAAATACTTATTTTAATGCAAGAATCAAACAGAAATAACTTAGCTGAGTAACGAGATACAGGTACTTTTTTCATGATCAAAATTGTTGTGGATGAGGAGAAATTATGATCTGAGAATAGGCTTAACTGGGAAAATAACTAATTCCACGAATAAAAAAAACTCTATCGCAGCAATACTTCGCTAGAAAACCCTGTTTGCCAATTTTTATCAATAATTCAAAAAACGAATTCCAAATTTCCAAATAGTTGCAAAATTTCAAAAAACTGTCGGTAATTATTCATATCTGAATCGATAGTCAGTAATTAATATATGGACAGTTATCGAAATCTGACAAACATATCGATTTATCGATAATTCATTGTGAGTTTCATGGGAAAAAAATTAAGAAAAATTATCGATGGTTATCGATATCTTTAACAAAAATATCGCTCTATGGATGTTTTATTGTTAAAAACCGTTTTTCCAGGAATTTTTTCCTTTCCATTTTTTTTGGAAACTACTGAACTAATAATAGGCACCGGGCTACTATCAGATTTGGTCCCTATAAAGAATATCTTCCGTGAAAATTTCAGCCCTATCTATTTCGTAGTTTTTCAGAAATTGAAAATTTTTTAAAGCAATATTTCTTCTCCAGATTTCTCGGAAACTACTGAACTTATAAGCACCAAAAACTTCCATTAGACTTGCACTTACGAAGGAACAAACTACTTTTTCAGGAATTTTTTGTTTTCCAGTTTTTTCGGAAACTACTGAACCTATAAGCATCAAATTTCTTTCAGACTTGCTTCTATATGAAAACCATCTCTTGTGGAAATTTTAGCCATATTTCTTTTGTAGTTTTCTTAAAATCGATTGTACGAAATTTGGGCTATATATATTATATATACACGAGTTGTTTTCCACAGTTTCACTGGCGTAATGTTAATAATTATTTTAACCCCTTTTTTGTAGACCCAAATAAAACGCGAAAAAAAAGTAACAGGGAGACAGAGAGAATCATATCCACCTTGCCAACCAGTAGTTTTTCAGACGATAAAAAAACAGAGGGGAAGAAGTTTTTTTCAGTTCTCTTTTCTACGAGTTTTCATGGTTTAAGAAATGTTTTGTCTATTTTCTGTTATCACAGATGATGAAAATTGGTAACATTGCTCCAGGGGGTTATGACTTTCTTGGTGACAATAAACCTTCTTTAGAATGGCAAAAAATTTTATGTAAAATTTCATAAAAACCGGTCCAGTGGTTTTGGAGTGACATTTTCAACCGTTTTTAGCCTGTAGTAACATTTTATAATAATTACGTAGAGATAATAATTATATAAAATAAATTAGGTCAAAATAGGAAAATGGTACAATTCGTTTTGTTCCCTCATAAAACGGATAAAACAATAACTAGAACAATAACCACTGAAAACCTAAAAAAATTAATAACATTGATTTGGGAACAGATAACCAAAATAAAAATATTTCACATAACCAGTAAATAATTCCCATAAAATGATGAAACCATTAACAAGAACGATCTCTAACCTTTTTGTGAGGTCAATTTTAATACCTCATTTTCATGCAAACCAGATAAAAATTGTTACAGGATTGCAAGAGTTACCTAGATAACTAAAATCTACAAATTTGACAAGCGTCTCATGCCAGCTTGATCAACTTGTCATTTTTGAATATTTCTTTTACAGTTTATCATGTGAGTTAGCATACTAGATGTCAGCATAGTACTAGCCAAGGGATCTTTGAGATGGTGCGGGGGGCTTTGGCCAAGACATGCTACTTTGTATGTCAGCAATGGTAGGGTAATTGGGCTTCGCACCAACTGCTTTATCCGCTCCTCCAAAGTGGAATACCACATTAGTCCAAAAGATCCCACTGTCTATGCAATGAGCGAACCCAGTACTTGAGTGAATCTAGTATCTGAACTCATTATAACTAAAAAACATATCTAATATAGATATAACTATTTTTAAAAATATTTAAAAAAATTAAGGAACCTAACAAAACATTATACGAATAAAAATTAAAAAAAAAGAAATTTTTTTTTGAAATTGTCATTCTTACTATTTGAGTGGCAAGCCCTCTATCATAGTGCCGCAGCAACTGGACAAAATTATGCCAGTTATAACGATATATCGACAAAAAATGATGTTACAATTAGTAATAATATTATAATGACAATATGAACAAGCTGATGGGAGACACTTATCAAATTTGAAGATACTGTTGAAAACAATTACTGTTAGGTATACTAATTAATATAAAATGAGTAAATTTTTCGAGTTCTCTAGTTATTCTTCCACTAAAGTGGTGAAATAATATTCCCAAATTAATAAACAAATAAGGAAAAAAATTATTAGATGAAGACAGTTTTTAAAATTAATTTTTCGTTGTTCTTCTAAAACTCCATTAATTTAAGCTACCTACCTACATTTATTTATTTGTATCATCGATTCAAATTTCTGATTGAGAAAATAAGAATCAATTAAATAAAATGGCTTTTATAATTGGAGAAAAAAGTAATAATTATTTCGGTATTTAGGCAGTACGGGGATTCAAACCCGTACCAACTGAATACCTACCTAAACTCTCCGCCTCATTGCCACCCAAAATATGGCACCGAACTCACTCGTTCATGGTGCTGGGTGATGGTGAATGAAGAAATATGGAACATAGCTGGTGTGTGTCATAGCCACCACACCACTCCCCATTATAGCGGAGCATAATATGACCAGACTAAGGTGCGGCTGACGAGTAGGCGCAGATGTTCCCCTCATCACCACCCTAATATACACAAGCTACAGAGCCATCACATTTGGTGGGTGATGAGGTGACGTACTACCACACAGCAAGAATGTCCAAGAGAGGGGGCGCACTCTCCATCTCACAGATAATATTGTGGTCACCACCTTAGGTATTCAGGTGGTACACCGATTCAAACCCATACTGACTGAATACCTAAACTTTCCGCCTAACTGCCACCCAAAATATGGCACCGTACTCACTCAGCCATGGCACTGGGTGAGGGTAAATCAGGAAATACAGAACATATCCAGTGTGTGAGGTAGCTAACACAAATTGAATCTTCTTTCTTTCATGCACCTCAAGCGTTAATTAACAAAAGTAAAAAAACACTTTCTTCTTTGACAATTTTTTATTGAAAATTCACCATTATTGATTTTCAAGTAGGTTTCAGATTTTCAATGAAAATCCTTTTATTAATCTTGATCTCATGAAACGACCTTGGGATGGGGATAGGTACATTAGCAATTTCATAACTTAAAGAAAATGTTGACACCAAAAAATTCAAATTCATCTGTTATAATTAGGGCGCGGATTCTTTGGCATTTGCCGAATCATTTCCTTAAAGGGCAAGGGCTTAGAAATCAAATTAAGTTTGTTTCATAGGTTGGAAGGCTGTAAAAAAAATTTGATTTTTCCAAAAAATGCTGAAATTAGAATAAATGTCAAAAATGATGTAATTGCCAAAAAATAGCTAAAAACGTCTATTTTCTAAGAAAAACTGTAGAATTAAAGAGAAAATTGAAATTTAAAGTTTTTAGATGCTATTTTCATTGTCTGTAGGAAAGAAAAACTCAAATTTCATGGAGGTGAATTGATGCCAGGCATCTACCCACCCTATTAATGAACGACAGAAGATATCTAGAGCTCTGGGAATGAGCTCATTGAATTTCTGGTTAAACAATACATAATTTTCACATAAAAAGTTGAAGAACTTAAGAAAAAATTAAAATTTAACGTTTTTTGGTGCTATTTTCATCGTTTAAAGGTTTGTTTTTTTTTTGTTTTCGCCGAAAAATTCCGGAAATAGGTAAAAATTTTATTACCGAATTTTAATCTTAATAATGCCAAAAAATCCGCACTCTATAGTTATACGCCATTTTCTTGTTACCGCGGTACAGATCACAATTTTTGTCTGATAGTCGTGAATTTCGGAACGAACATTAGTACTAAGCCAAACGACCTGACTTATCGATTTTGGTGTCTATCGGCTGGACGGTACTTCCATAAAATTCCTTTTTATTATTTCGAATTTGAAAAGGATAGTGGCTGTAAACGGTGTAATTCTAGGTCAATAATTACTAAATTTGATACAATTATCTATTACGATCTGCAAATATTAGGTACTATAACTTTTTAGGAACTAATTTTCTACTTATTTAAAACCTACTTTTTCTACGTTGGAGTTTTTCTATTTTAGTTGTGCCGTTACCATTTTTCAACAAGACAATTTTTATGATGGGTACATTTTTTTTTTTTTTTTTCAAATTCAATTTTCGTTTGCCGATTTAAACGTCCTCGAAAGCCATTCTATAATAAACAATATTCAGTTATTATATTATTTACCTACCTTGGATTATTTTCTCTTCGTATAAAAAGATGATCGGCGATGAAAATACAACGCTTAATATCCACGCTGACGCGATTAATATTCGAGCTCGTCTCCCTGTGACGAAAATTTCAACAAAAATGAAAAAGTCATGTTGAAATTAGTACGTAAAATAAAGCGTGTAAAAAGAAATTCGTATTTTTTTTTTCGTCTTTTGTTTTTTTTTATATCATTTTTTTATTCTTTTTGATGTAAAAGAACGAACAAAAAATAATCGACATTTTGTTTCGGGACGATGAGAATGAATTGACAAAAAAATTAGACTTGAAAGATGAATAGCTGTTTTCTTTGGGTTATCAAGGGGAATGGGTGTTGGGCTACAAACATTTAATGTTATTAAAAAAATGGATATAGGCCTACATTAAAAAAAAATTTTATATGAAACTCGATCCAAATTAGCGAGTCGCTTGAACCATTGATAAATTAATACTCTTCTACTGTAATGACTTTTTTTTCATTTTTTTTTTTTTTTTTCTGTTAGAAGCTGGGCTATGATACGAAATTCAGTTTGACGCATTTTCAAACAATGAAACACATAGTTTCATTGCATTGTAATATGAACAAGAGAAAAGAAAAATTATGAAGTTCGTCTACATTTTATTTATTCATTTTTTTGCGAAGGATTTCTTGATACCATATATATATATATATTAAGGGTACGTTTGACAGTTTAAATTTTTGAATAGTAAAATATTTTTTTAGGGTGTACTTACAGCTTCCAGAAAAATTCATTGGTCGAGTTATGGCGTCAAATCTGTCGATACTCAAAGCTACCAACACATATGTTGACGAATACGTTACCACAGCCTACATGTGTAAATAAGTTCAGTACGGTGCAAGAAATAGACAATCTTACTTACGATGAAAATAATTTATCAGCCAGCCGAGTTTAAAATACGTAGTTGTTTTTTTTTTTTTTTTTTGTCTGCAAAATGAATTACAACTATTTTTGGGGGGTAAGTATACAAAATAAAATATTGTGAAATTGAACGAGGTATATTTAATTTTTTTTTTTTTAAAAGTGCATAAGAATAATTAACACCAATTTTTGGATTACCCGTAACCTCGTAGGTAAGAATGAAAAATAAAAATGAAAATTTTGAGAAGCCTGTAACAGCATGAATTACCCCACCATAAAGTAAAGGAGGAAATAAAGAGGTGAAACGCAGCTAAAAAGGTAATACAATAAAATTGCATAGGGCCCAACAGTCCAGCTCACAGCACCCTAACTAGTTTAAGTTTATGAGAACTGAACATGTAGGTATCAAATATTTTTTGGCTCGAACGTCCGGTCATCTGAAAAATCAGGAAAGAGTTAATTTCATTTCTCATTTTTGCCATCTACAACTTTATACTTTCGACGTTGGAAGCTAACTGGAATAGGTACTAGAGAGTCTATGTTACCAATAAGTTTCTGTGGTTTACCGAGGTTTTTTCAGGGCTTATCACAGCAAAAGGATGCATGTACATGAAGTTATCTTACATCAGTGGGTTTATACTTGGTTTCTTGTAATGGGATAAGGTAACATTACGGTCTTCCAAATGTCTGCATTGACTAGTCAGTATTATTTCGAGATCCAGTAACGTTTGTGGAGGAGTAATTAGTAATTTTTTATTCTTTATTTATCGATTGTAATGTGAGAAAAGAAATTCAACACTACTGAGAAGAGTAAAGAAAATGTGTTGTCGGCAAAATTTAAGTTAAGCTTGAAGAAATGAAGACAATCCCATTCAAGTTTCTACACAACATACTTGAAAATTTTGCAAAATTAAACTTGGCTGGCTGAGAAAAAAAAATTTTTAAATATTACCCACATGGGCGTACGCAAAATTCTATTTAAGAACGAGTACCTACATCAAGACAGAAGCCAAAATAGTATATTATACATTAAGGTTGGAAATTGAGGGTTTACATGCGCGGGAAAGTTTGCGAAATGAACGTAGCGTATTCTTTATAATTAATGATCAGAAAGCAACGAAATCATAGGAACAGAGCCATTAATAACAACTAATTGTAACTATTAGCAATTTAAAAAAGAAAAATAATTAAAATAAACAAATATACCCATAGTGCCTACCTACTCTGAACTAGCAGTTGTAGTATAGCTGGTATGGTGATAGCTTAGTCACCCAGAGGTTTCATATTTAAAATTCCTGCCAGGCTAGTAAATTTTTTATAAGAAAGAATAAAATTTTAAGATAATGGAAAATCATTTTACTCAAGTTTATATCATTCATCAATGATTAGAACTACTTTTCACTCGTAAAATATGATTGTAAACATTGTCTTTCTGATCATGCATTATAAAAAAAAGGTGTGAGTTCCGCAGGGACTTTACTCATGAAGGTTGATGTGTAAATGTAATAGTGTGGTTGTGTGCATGCGTGCGTATTTGCACATTGTGCACCCACACAGCTAAACATATACCTACATATCATGTAATACACACAAATGAGAGTTACAATTATAGTTATGCAAATCTGATGATCGTAATTCTGACTTAACTCTTACTACAGACCGAGTACTAAGATGTTTACATATCAAAATTATTTAAGTTTTTAAACAGTCGTGATAAGCAAAAGTAAGACCAGTGTTTCTGTCTAGGTCTTGCACAGTTATGTCTTGATCTCACGCTATGTATTACTTCGGGTTCGCATGTACTGTGGTCAGTCAACTTTAATCAGCAAATAACTCATCAGTTTCCGTGCATCAACTCAAGTCCCAAATACATTCTCAAATTTATATTTAGATAACTCAAGTTTAACTTCCACTCAACACTGTATTTTTGCAAGATTTTTCACATTATCAATGGCTAAATTAAACTTACCATGTCCATTTAAAATGTGAAAAAAAAAATTAAATACAAAATATTTCAAATTATCTAGGAGGCAAGAGCTCTGTTTGATAGGACTACACCAACCTACACCAACCAACACCAGGAGGGCAATTCCATAAATGTATGAATGCTATATGACTGTGCCAAGTTTTTCTTGAATATTTGTGGAATATCCCTACCGGTGTAGGTTGGTGTAAGTTATAGTGTAATCCTATCAAACAGAGCTAAAGTATAGCCATAATTTTAATTTGTTCACATTTGTCAATTTTTGCATTGGATCATAGTTTTGCATTATAGAGGCTTGGTGTTGGTCTTACTTTTGGTATTGTTACTATAAGTATGGTCAGGTATGGTCTTGTGGTCTTGATTTTAGTTATGAAAAAAGAGTAAAAACCATGACCAGTTTTGTTCACCACAACTGTACACTAAAAACTTTGAAAAAATTGCCCTACTTTCAGAAAATTTTAACACTTACTGATGTTAATTCCATTATCTTAGGAGCAAAAAAATGGTAGTAAAATATTTACTACTTAAAGTTTGGTAGTGAGTGCCCATCTCTGGCCTCTTTGCGTATGCCCATGGTTGCCGTCAATGTCTTCTAGTTTTTTTTACCTGTAGAAACCGCACAGCTTTGCAAGCAATTGGGCCTGCTTTCCACGATACTGTTATTCTCCAAACAATATCAATTAAAACGCTAATTAGTCCAACTAAAAGATCTGAAATAAAAAACCAAGCAGCGGATACTAAATTTCAGAAACATATAACGGCAAAGTGACTTGTTGACATTTCGCAAGCATTTGCCTGTGTGGATTCGTAGCTTTAAAATAACAAAGAAATCATTTATTTACATATGAGATTTCAAGATTAGAGCAACGGGACTCTGAGCAGACAAAACATTGAAGATTTAGTCAAAAATTTGAATGGTACACTCTAAAATGAAGTTAGTTTTATGTACTCGGATGCCTGTTAGAAAGTCATTAATGGCAAACAAAAGGAAATTAATTTTGTGCACAATTTTTATAACAAAAAAAAAAAAAAGATTCTTTTGTCCTCAGGGTTTTGTGTTATGTGACGTCATCAATCAAAGAGCGGGCAAAATCCTCAAAAAAATTATTCGAATCATGAATCACAAATCACAAATCACGAATTACGAATCATTCAATCAGAAATAATTCGAATCCCAAATCACGAACAGTTTCAGTCCAGAGATTAAAAGTGATTTTCACGGATCATTTTTTTACAAATCATGAATTCTCAATATCCCAAACGTTAAATAATTCTGTTTGACCTTTATATGGAAAAAAAGTTCCGAAAATTTCAGTAATTTTTGATAAAAAATTCTTTTATTTAGGAATGTGAGAGACAAAGGTTCTCTAAAGAGGTTGTTTAATTTTGCAAGGATGAAATTCAAGAATTTTATTCCAATAAGTACCAAATTTCCTAGGAATTTCCAAGAATTTCACGAGTATTTTCTGCCTAGAAATGAAACAGGATTTGTGATTCCTTGTTCCACTGTTTATAAATAAATGATTCGAATTACAAATCATTTTCAGCCACAAAAGAGGATTTGAATCCCGTTTTTTCACGAATCCTACTCACTCTTGATCGATTTCAACACTGTCGGACCCAATGAGCATATAAATTATACTAGAAGCACAATTTGGTCACTTTCAGTGAGGTTACTGCTATCCCCACTCGATTAAGCCTGGAAATACGCCGGAAATTTGCTCTGTAACACAAATTTTTGGTCCTAGTTCTTTTATTTGAAGAGATAGCTACTTTTTTGATACAAATTAAATTTTAGAAGAGGTCGCAAGCAATAGCATATTGAAAGAATTGTTTTTAGAGGGTGTACCAGGAAAAAGTGCCAACTGCTGGGTCACATATTCAGATAAATTTCTGACTCTTTTTATATGGTATTGTTGGAAAATGGTGAGTTTAGGGTATTTATACTGAATTACAGGGTCCACGTAAAGTGTGACACTCTCTCCTCCATAGTCCAAGTTATAAAAATATAAAAAACTGTCTCTTGGTCTGGCTGTCTCTTCCCATCACTGTTTCTCTCTTCCTTTGTTTTTGGCCCTGGTGTATTGTGTTTAGTATTTGGTGGTAGTGATAATTTTTTTTTTTTTGTGGTAGTGTGTGTATAGGAATTTGTTTGATGGTTTTGGCTATTTTTAAGCAGGTTTTCACTTATTCATTTTATTTTATCTGTAGTTGTTAGTGACTTTTTTTTCCTCCAAACTTGGGCAGTGGTATGGCATCGCGTAGTTTCTCCTGTGTATTTGGTGGTAATGAGGTGTATGTGTATATGTGTGTGGTAGCTGGTGGTTCAGGTAATGTATAATTCCAGGTATGGTGGTGACTGATGGCTAATTTTGTCTCTGTTTCTGCTTCTCTCAATCGCCACCTCGTAAGAAAGATTTTTTAAAGAAATCTTTCTACAGGCCATGCATCAGAGGCAGAGTAGAAATAGAGAAATCAGCCATCAGTCAGACAGTCACCACCATACCTGGTTACCTGAAATAATACATCACCCGAACCACCAGCAACTGCACACATACACTTATACACTCCACTACCAACAAATGCACATGAGAAAATAGATGACACCACTGCATAACTTCGGGGAAAAAAAAACTAAAAAAATACACCAAAAATAACTACAACAACAAATTTGATGAGGTTTACCAACTAGTACCCAAGTTTGTCGACATTGAAAATATTGGGGTATCACACCACTCAAACCCCCCTTCAATACGCCCCTGGTCGTAAGGGATAAAATTAGTTGATGAACAAGAAATTCGAACCATGAGAAACCGACAAAATTAATGAAGAAAATGAGATCATGTAAAAAATTTATTTAATTTAATGAATTATCAGTAAACTTTTCCCTAAAGACAACTAATGATAAGGCTCAAAAATTGTGAATTCGTGAAAATAATAGTTTTTAATTAGTTGTTTTTAGGAAAACATTTACCAATAACATTAAATTAAGCCAATCTGATCTTTTTCTTAAATTTTCACGGCCTCTAAAGGCTCAAATTTCTTGTTATTTGACTCATTCTATTTCTTACAGCTTCTTCTAAAATTTCATTTATTTCGAATCAGTAGCTATCTCTTGTTTTAAGACAATTACGACCGAAAATTCGGAGCCTTTCCAATATTCGCAACACTTTTTAATGGAGGAGGTTGAGTTAGGGAAGGGGGTGTCTGGCCTCACTGAATCTTAATTACGAGGTTAACAAAAACAGTGATAGCTCAAACCAAATAATTGATTGATTAGGTACCTAATCAATTCCTGCAGGATCTTACTTTCGGATAAAATTTTACTTTCAAAATTAATAGTTCACATCACTCTTTGAATAATATCATTATTAATCATCTTGAAACCTGAATACTAACTAATGAGAAGGGTTTTTATGATCAAAAATAAAAAATTATTATTAACCAAAGCCAACTTTAGTCGGACCTTTGACCTACGTGCCCATCTTCGAGGACGCCAAAAATTTGTCTAGAATAATGTAGTCCTATTTAAATTGGTGGAATCAACAATCAATAGAGAATGAGATGGAGGCAACTGAAACATAGATCTCATTTTTTTGCGGGTTGTATTTTTGTTTATATCGTACTTAGCTGACAGATTTTAAACATTTGCTTAGAATCCTATACGTATGCTTATTTTTACATAAAATAAACATATTTAGGTACCTTAACTTTATTCGCAAACATATAGTCGATTTTACTCAAATAAATTAATGATGCATTAATAAGCACTGTGCCAGAATGCGGGATTTTCCGAATGTAAGTATTGGAAAAATTTTCACAACGCGTGCGAAAATAAAAAAAATCTTCTTCGTAGGTAACTTTTTACAAATCTAGTGAACCATGTCACCTACAGTCTCTCTCTGCAACTTCTACCTATATACAGGTAAGTTTTTCGAGAATTAGCTACCTACAGCCTACATCGACGAAGGCGAACAATTAAATTAACGACCGCACATATCGTTTGAAATTTCGGCTGAAAAAATATAATTGGAACTTTAAACCACACTCACGGACGTGTCTGCGAATTAGGATGGTTCGTCTAATGTAATTTAAGACAAATTCTGGCGAATTACAAAACCATGATTAATGGGCTCGGTTGTATTTTACGTTTCTACAACGCCAGAATAATTGTCGATTATAGGAAGCTGTAATGATGGATTACGAGAATCCAGATTTCGGTATGCACCTGCATCCGTATGATAAAAGTTCTTCAGCATCGTTCGGTATGAACGATTAGGGTGTCTCTGAACGCGAAATCAAAAATACGCTGAACAAAGAAGAAAAAAAATTAAATTTACCTTACCTGCAAAGGCGAGTTGCATGATGAAAAAATTCATCCTCGATTTCCGCGTATTATTTAGAAAAAGCGCCGCAAGCACAGCACTGTTACCCAACACAATACTGAAGAACAGACTCCATAACACAGTGAATTGAACAGTCTATGCAAAACATTATAAAAAACTTTTCATTAACTTATTTTTCCAAACCAATAGACGTATACGAAATTATTACTTTTTCTGGTAGGTAACAATGCTAAGAGGAGTAGTTACGGGGTAGGGAAGATTTGAAGTTACAGTCCTCGTTCTGAGCCCATAAAAAAAAAGGTATTTCTGCACAAAAACCAATCCTCGAATTAATAAATAAGGTACCTTAATATCAGTAAAGTGGTTTTTTTTTTGGGTTTTTTTTCTCATTGAAAACTTTAATTAAAATCTTGATTTATCTAAGACAGGCACTGAGCTGTGGTTGTCTTTAAATACGACAATTTATTTTCGTTTGTCATGAATGTGAATAATTTGAATGAAATTATGAAAATTAATACATGTAACATAATATTATGACTTATTCATGAGGAGACTTGTTGAGTCTATTTCTCAAATGATTTTAATTAAGTACTTGTATTTTTCATACAAAATTAGTATCGCAGTTTCAAATACCGTTGATTCCTCGAAAAAATTTCGCTGAGGATATCATTTTTAATTTTCGTAAATAGTAATTTTTCAATCATTGTTGATCATTCGTCGGATTTCTCTAGATAGAGAATTTTTCACATTTAACAGCACATTTTATGCAAACGTAAGCTAAGGTACATTAGCATTTGGAAAGTGATTCACAATTTATTTAATTAGAAAAATTAATGGTGGTAGACTTTAAATAGACATTAAGTAGACTTCAGATAGACCCTTGATAAACGTTAGGTAGATTTTAGATAGACTTTAGGTAGACTTTAGACAGACTTTAAGTAGATTTTCGTTAGACCTTAGATAGACTTTAGCTAAACTTTATAGTTAGATTTTAGGTAGACTATAAATAGATATCAGGTATAGACTTTAGATAGACTTTAAATAGACTTTATAGTTAGATTTTAGATGTATTTTAGATAGACTTTAGGTAGACTTCAGGTAGACTGTAGACTCTTGATGTTTAATTTTTCTTCTCCAATTTTCTCAAAAACTACTGAATTAATAGGCACCAAACTTCTATTAAACTTGCACCAATATAAGAAAAATCTATGTTAAAATTTCAACCCGATCCTTTTTGTCATTTTTTTCAGACATTTCCACGAATTTTTTGTTTTCCAGTTTTTTCAGAAACTAAATAACCGATAGGTATCAAAACTTCTTTCAAACCTGCTCCAATATGAGAAATATTTTTTGTGAAAATTTCAGCCCGATCCATTTAATAGTTTTCTCAAAACCGTCAACAAAAAATTTTGGTGAATTCATTAATATAATATAGGTACGTATATAATATACATACCTATATCTTATACTATGTAAAAGCCACTGTACTGTAGCGCTGTCACGTGACCATAGTTACAATTATATTCGGCTATGCGTATATTTCAGTTTCAGTCTAACTCTAATTTTTTTTTTCTACCTTTTTCACCTGATTAATTGATAATTCGGACACATTTGTGGCTCATGTACGTCTGTGAATCATTGCTGGGTAGCAGCGCATTGGGTACTCCCTAGTATGTATATATATATTACGTATATACATAAAAAACAAGTTAGGTCAAAACGGTAAAATGGAACCAATCATTTTCTTTTCTCATGAAATAGATAATTTTCATCATCCCCACCCTTAGTTAATTTTAATACTCCGTTTGCTAGAAAACTGGGTAAAAATTGGAAGATGTTCCAGACTCATCTAACTCACAAAGAAGGTTATCTACTATTTCGAAAGAAACCTGTTCAACCGATAAGCCCTCTGTCAGACTAACACACCATCCTACCTCTAAGCAAACAATTGTCATTTTTAAAACTGTTCTTCCAGTGAATATATATTAAGGCCAGATTGCACCAGGAAAGAACAATTTTCGAAAAAGCTGGCGTATTTTCCAATCGTGTAAAAGAAAAATGGGGTGCACGGTGAGAATGACAGTAAGTTTTTTACTATGTATTTCGTACAAAAATACCAGTAAATCACATATTCGGAAAGTTATGCCAAAAATATTACCTATTTTTTTTTACCGAGTTTGCTTGTAAACGGGATATTAAAATTGACCTCATGGAAGGGTTAGGGGTGGGAATAGTGAAAATTAACCGTTTCATGAGAAAAGGAAACGGTTGGTACCATTTTTTCATTTTGACCTAATTGTTTTTATGTGTATATATACCTATATATATGTCTGTATCGCCCAAAATTTTGTGTTCATAGTTTTGAGAAAATTACCAAGTGGATAAGGCTGAAATTTGTAAGAGCGAGATAGTTTTCATATTGGAGCAGGTCTGAAATAAGTTTTTTGCCTATCAGTTAATTATTAGTTCCTGGGAAAACTGGAAATTAAAACATTCGTAGAAAAGTTTTTTTTCCAGAATTCTGAGAAAATGACAAACAAATCGGGTTGAAATTTTCACGATAGACTTTCTTTATGTTTTTGCAAGTTTTTTAGAAGTTTGGTGCCAGCAGAAACAAAATAAACTCCAATTAATGCAAATTCAGTTATATTTTATTTTTTTTAAAAAGTTACAGTTATACTACTTACTTATGTAAGTTATTATGCTCCACCATGCGGAAAATGCGTTCACCTTGATGGTCTAATTCTATTGAGAAATTCGTCTCACAATTTTTGATTTTTTTCGTTTTTTTCATAGTTGTAAACATCATAACGTAGGCCTACATGATTTGTTCTTATTCCATTATAACATTGCAAGAAATTTTATTGGAAATATTGCCTTCTTATTTTTTTTTTCTTTCTTTGAAACTCATGGGTGAATAAGCCTATTCTCATTTTATCATAGCTTGATTTTTTTTTTTTTTGAAAAGTATGATTTCATCTTGTTTGCTCATTACTTACTCGACTGGAATCTTTTTTGGAAATTCAAAGAAACGGATAGGATTACTGAGATAATCGAATATTTTTCACATTTTTCACGAATAACTGCATACAATTTCCAAGAGAAAAGGTAGGTTTTAAAACGAGAGCAATCGAAGCAATCAAAGGTTGATTGTTAAGAGAAAGAGAAAAAACTCCAGCGCAACAATACATCGCTAGAAAACAAAGTTTGCCAATTTTCATCCTTAATTCAAAAAAAAAAAAAACTAAAAATTCCAAAAGCTTTAAAAAATTGTAGAAAAATAGGTTATCGATATCTGACAAACATATTGATAAATCCATATTTCATTGGTGGTTTCATGTAAAAAAAATTACGAAAAATTATTGACAGTTATCGATATATTTGATCTATCGATGTTTTATTAGTAAAAAGCGATTTTCCCGGATTTTTTCGTTTTCTAGCTTATAGAAAATATTGAACCAATAGATACCAAATTTCTATCAGCCATATGAGGACCTTTCGTGAAAATTTTAGCTCTATATCCCTTTTTTAGTTTTCTTAAAAAAGTAAACAAAATTTTTTTCAACAATTGGTCTTCTTTAGTTTCATCAGAAACTAACAAATTAATAAGCACAAAATTTCTATCGGACTTGTATCTACATAAGAATAATCTACGGTGAAAGTTTTAATTCCATTGGTTTTGTCGTTTTTTCAGTATTCTGGAAAAACGACTTTTCCATGAATGTTTTGTTTTCCAGTTTTCTCAAAAACTACCAAATCGATGAACACCAAACCTCTTTCAGACATGCTCCTATATGAGGACTATCTTTTGCCAAAATTTCAGCTCTATCCATACATACACACACACATACATAGATATATAGATACATACATACATACATACATACATACATACACGGAAAAAGTTGGGCAAAGAACTTAGTGTCCTCCAGTGACACGAATTTTATGGAAATGATAACAAAATTAGTCATAAATGTAAATTCTTTTGAGGTATTTTAAAAATTATGGAATTAACGTTTATGACTGGTTTTTGTTTGCTTATAACTTGAAAAAAAATGAATTAGTTAATACTGAAAATCAACGAATTTACAAAAATAACTAAGAAAAAACGAAAATACCTGGAAATGCCTTTAATTTAGAATGTCATTCTTTTTGACTGAAAAACTCTTTGTACGGTATTAGGTATCGTAATACATAACAGAAAAATTTTAGTCAAATTCTTAAATACAAATATAGGGAAAAACGAAAATACTTGAGAAATGAAACTTAGGCAATTTATAAATGTCTAGTCACAAGCATGAATGATGGAAAATTCAGTTATTTGTAAAATTTTAAACTTCTCACCATACCCGACGTCATAAGATAATTATCTTTCAAACAAAAAATCATCGAAGATTAATTGGCTTCTTCTATACAGTTAAATACATCTTCAGTAATGAGTATGTGCAAACTTTGCAGTCATTTTGGGTGCTTTCTGTGACATTTAAGAAAAAACGTCAACAGAATCTTTTTGTTGAAATTTTATTTACTATATTGTTTCAACTAATTTTTTGTATCGTCACTTGTTAGGAGAGATTAAATAACGAAAAACTTGTAGAGGGGTATAATAAGTGGATTTTTAGGAGTGAAGCCGGGATCAGATTTTGGGGGATTTTTAAGACGTTCAAAAGGCCACTTTAAACTACCGGATTCCAAAAAACCTTTTTCCTGATTTTAATTAGGCAAAATATTTAATTTGATTGGCCTAAAGCATCGTAATTTAAAAAAAAAAAAAAAATTGTAAGAACACAATTCATTGTGAAGAGACATTCAATCGGAAAAGCAAGAGAAAGAAAAAATGTAAGTTTGTTCTCATATAAGAAAAAATTACTAGTATGTAACCGAACAATTGACCAAAATTTCATTTAATTATTTTGGAAGAAAAAATTACTAGTATGTAACCGAACAATTGACCAAAATTTCATTTAATTATTTTGGAATGGTGTACCTACGTTCTTTCATCTTTAGGCGTCCAAAATTCTCAACCCTTCGAGTAAGGCGAATTTTTTCAACTGAATGTTGATCTTTGGCAGAAAGAAAAATATTTACTTTATAATGTATCATTTATGTTCGCGGCGCATGAAACTTTAAGCCTATAAAATAAATATAACTTACCTCCAATTTTCTTTAAATGGCATTTTTTGAACGCACCAACGAAATAAATTTTCGAAAAAGCTCGTATAATTTTTCCTCAGAGTATTTTAACTGATGTAAGATTAGTATACATTATATATTTACAGCCATATATTATATAATTTTATAAGTACCTACAGTATGTCAAATAAAGGTAAAAATGATATTATTTTTGTATTCGAATGCTCTGGCGAAGAAATAGTTTTTTCAGTCAAAACCACAAAATTTTCATTCAAGCCTGAATTTCTTTTGTATAATTTAACTTATGTTTGAAATTTTATAATAATTTTTCCTCATCTACTTCTAGAAGAGTACCTCCACCGATCGAAATCAGAGACCGATAATTTAAGAAGAAATTTTATGTGTAACTACGAAAAAGTTATTCTAATTAAAACTAAACGAAACTCAGTTTAAAATTACATTTTATGATTTTTATTTCATAGTTTTTTGTCTATAGTACTCCATAAGTTGCGTCACTTATTACCAAACTTTGTGTACATTTAGGTCTTAGGTCGTAGGTCATAGGCCATAGGCCAACATAGCAGAGAGTCCATTGGAAGTTCATAAATTCAGACGGATGAAAATTGACAGATTTTTTTGTTTCTTGAGTTAATTATTCTAATCAAAAAGTAACTTAAATTATTCTATTGAAGGTACAAATGTTTTGAATTTGTCATTAGCAGTAAGAAAATATAAAATAACAAAACTCACTCTCAACAGAATGCTAAAAGCCTATGTACAACTGAAATTAAGCACGAGTACTGTAAACTTTTGTACCCTCGATCTAAAAATTCATCTCTTACATCATAAACACTAAGGATTAGGAGCCAAGCAATAGTCATTAAGAAAATTACTAATTATGAATACTTTTAAGGTCACTAACCGATTATTACTTTTTTTCTCTAAATTATTGGGATTCTTTTATTATTTATTGATTCATCACCTTTCTTTTTTCAACTTTATTCGATCTGAAATGAATATAAGTAAAAACATAACCCCTATCCTTCCATGTTGAAAGATGTGACCAAACTGAAAATGAAGGAGTGTTTAAGTTTAGTTGAAAGTACTTACAACCATTAATTATTACTATTTTTGTTATTTGCATGAAATTTCATTTCCATTAATTATAGTCCCACTTCTCTTCCCTATGTGTATAGTTTACAAGTATAAAATATTTTCTTCAACAATATAGTAATAAAAATTTATTAGGTACTGTGGGTGTGTTGCAGACGGATACAGCACACCACACAATAGCAGACGGAGGAGAGTGTTCTTTTTATATTTATACATGTGTGAGTCTAGCTCAGTATTAAATTTGGCAATACAGACAATGTAAAGCCTGAGTGCAGGGTTGCCAGGTTTCAAATTTGAAAAGTCCGTACTCTGTCATATTTATACATTTTTCAACGGCCAAAAAATCCGCACAAATCCGTACAGTGTTGCAAACTTGTTTTGAAAGAAAAAGTACCTTCTTCTTTTCTTTTTTTTTATGTTTTGAGACTTTTGAGGGATAATATTTCAAGTATTCGCCTTTTTTTCTGAATTTGCAAAAATGATAAAAAAAAAACGCTATTCCTAGTTTACCAGGAGAATTTTATTAGTTGAATTGTAGAAATACATCGAATAAATAGGTTAAAATTAAGGTTGTTTGTCATTAACGTCATTATAGTCTTTCAATATCTGAGTTTAGCGTTTCCTTTCTCATAAAATGAGGGAAAAAACTAGGGTATGATCTTAACTGTAGCTCCAGGCGTGTTTATGGCTGAGTCTAACTCAATGATGTTGCAGCTTCATTCATAATCAGACTGACTTGAAAGAATTCCTATTACTCAAACTCAATCTAGATTCTAGTCACTCCTGTGATCCTGTTATTGTGTATATATATTTGAATTTTTTTTCTATTAATTTTTGTTGACTTTTGGGCTTTGGCTTCTCTTATCCGTTGTATCTCTTCTCCGATATTCTTGACGTTATAAATTTATACTCTCGATGGCAAAAGCCAACAAACATTGAAAATTTGAAAATTTGACTTTTTTTTTCATCAGCAATCAGGGCAACTAAACTGTGTGATGAAAAAAATGCTTAATTATAATTTATATTGTATTTTTGCTCAAAAATCCGTACTAGCAGCAAGAAATCCGTGTGAATCCGTACCCTCTTACAATATCCGTACAAAATCTGTACGCAGATTTTCATACCTTGAAAAATCCGTACCTCTGGCAACCCTGTGTGAGTGCAAGAAGATAGTTTGTGGATTATTAGTTCACTGGCCCACTAGGTGATCAACGAGTGTGTAATACATTTGTTCGTCTTTGATCACCCGTCGCCACATTTACAAAGCATAAAATTTTATGGATTTACTAATATATTAAGGAAAATATGTTTAAGGGAGAAAAAAATGTGAAAAAATATTTTCAAGGGGGTGAGGGGAACAAAATCTACAACTTTTCCCCGGGAGCTATACACTTTTTCTTTTCTGATAATACATCTACATTTTGAAATCTTTCTTTTAGCAACTCAGTCATGAAAATTGGTCCAGAAATTCACTCTAAATTAGTTAGTGCCAGAGTAAAAAAAATCTTATTGATAAATTTTCAAGTTATACTACCCAAAACTTACTGAATCTTCACAGACATAAACTTTGGAACCTTTATCAATCAACACAGTTACTCATTATTTACATAGGTATGTTATGAAAATTAAGGTCACTTTTTTTTTGTAGTTTACTACAAATTTTGATTTTCTTACTTGGGTATAGTTCCTTGGGTAATCAGTTTTGGTACAGGCTAACTCAGGTGTTTTTCATCTTTGTATGTTCTTGATTTGACACATACCATTGGATAGAACAGTCTTCAGGAAACCAAAATTTGCAGTAATTTCAAAAATGGCTATTTTTTACTTATATCTACACCAAGTCATATTGTTAGGCACCAGGTATAGATTTACTATCCAGCGCAGCAATTTTTGAAACCTATGAATTTACTTTATCATCTCTTTGTGAAATAAAATTGAAATGCCATTGTCAGCTCTGGGGATCAAACCGTCAACCTACCGGTTGAAAAGCAGTGATGCTAACCACACGGTTGCGCCACTTCTGATAGTTTGAAATGGGTGTGCATCATTATATGTTCACATTCTCACAATTACTCCCATCAATGACGCAGTTACACCGCAACACAACCAACACAATACAGATCGGGGCGAGGCTGCTGTTAAACCTACTACACAGGCGTATGCCATTTACGGCTCCTACGCAGGTTTATGCCATTTATGGCTCGACGCCACTATGCAGATGGGGCGTGTGAACAATGATACAGATACGTGTCCATTTCCACATCGGTGGTCACCAGATCTGTAGGTTGTCTGCTCTGGGGATCCAACTGTCAAATCTATAGGTAGAAAAGCAACGATGCTAACTGCACAGCTACGACACCACAGATAGCCTGGAGTAGGTGTGCGTCGGTATATTATGTTCACGTCCCCACAGCCGTCGTTAACCTAACGGACTTAATTTTAAAATACACTGAAAAAATTGAAATAAAATATTTTCTATTCGAAAAAACGTGATACCTTCCAGAGGTTACGGACCTACGCAATAATTCCAGCTCTAGTAGGAGGGTAATGAAATGCGAAACAAAAACACTTCCCTTTCGAATATGGATGAAATAATGGAAGAAATAAAAAAATAAAACGAAGTGTTTGAAAAATTGATACGTGTTTTTACCTCGTAAAAAAAAAAAGAGTTAACTTCGTCCTGTGGTGTACTGTTGTTAAAGACGCCGTTATTGATATTCGTATCATTCTTAGCCCATGCGTTATCCAAAACGAGTTCGTTCATGTCGAAGCCATTCTCGGTATGATTCTTGGTCATATTTTAAACGACATATGTATAGCACCGCTACAGATCTAGATACAGATCTATCATTTTTGGTAAACTCGTCCTCTAGTTTACGGTAACCGTCCCAGTCATCTGCAAGAAACACACCGAGTAAAAATATATATATATATATATAATTATATAAATTCAGTTATTCTGGCAGAAGTACAGCGAAATTTCGTGCGCACTAAGATGTATTTTTTATCAAGTAGGTTATCGATGAAATGAAGCAGACGAATGGATATTTTGTTATCAATGAACAAGTATATGTAGGTACTGTAGGTACCTTTAACGACTATAAGCTACTACGAGGCCATTAATCAAAAAACTACAACTCATTCCTCTCTTATCGGTTTTATTATTTAATTGAGACATCAGCTGGAACACAGAATAAAAACGAACACGCATCGTTTCCGTTTTACCATTTGGTCAATGATTTATAATTTCATTGTTGTATGAACCGAATGGAAGAGACGGTATACGTGAATAAAAATACGCGTTAAGTACCGACATGCGCTTCGGTTTTCGATGTTGAAAAAATTGCATACCTTCGCGCCGTAAATCTGCTTTCAGTGTATAGTATACACGAAATTATTCGTAATTTATGCGATATCTGTCTGGTTGTTGGAGCAACAGTACCTACTGTTGAAATAATTATAATGATGCATTTCTTCTTCTTTTCTTTTTCTTTTACTGTTCCGTGTATGGGGAAGAAAGATGTACAAGTTCTTGGAATTTTAAAAATGTGTGACATACTCGTACCGTACGTTTCATAATGATAAACAGCCACCGATTGATCTAATTTTTTTTCTTGTATTAACGTCGAGAAAGATGAATTTATGGCGATTAATAACGTGTTCGAGTTATTATTATGATTTTACGGGCGAAAAGTAATAAAAAAAAAAAAAGAAGGAGAAGAAAAGGAAGCCTAACTCTACGTTTGTGTATATACTTACATTTCCAAAAATAAAAACGTTGATAATGTTTATGTTTTCGTTTGAGTTAGAAATTTGGTAATGTATGATTATCATAATTTTTTCTGTTTTATTTATTTTTATGTTTTTATTATCTATTTTTAGTTAGACTACCGGTGAATAAATTTGAGGGAAAAAAACTAACATCTACGAACGAAATAAATACGATGAATATTAAATTCCAAATTTTTATGGGTTCAATGAAAGATATTTTTTCCCCTTACTGTGATTATAAAATATGAATACGTAAAACATAACCAGATATCAAATAAAATTCTGAAGCAAAACAAAAAAACAAGAAAAAGTTTGACCAATCAAATAATTCGTAGAGTTCATTAGAAAAGTAGGAAACAATTTTGGCGAACAAAGTTAATGTTTCAAAAATAAGGCTGCCACTTGGATACAGAAGCTAAAGGATGCAGATGAAAAAAAACTCTAGCGTAGTAATACTTCGCTAGAAAACCCAGTTTCACAATTTTTGTCTACGATTTGTAAAAAAAAAACCTAAAACCCAGATTAATGCAATGCACAAAAGACGTTTGAAACCCTTTGCGCCGTTTATATGAAAAAGATACTGCAAGCAACACAGACAACTTGCTTTTCTTCCTTAATTGTTTTGTTCTGCAGTTGTATCGAGACCTGGTCCAATATTAGCACTAAATTTCGTGAAAATTTTAGTCTCATTTCTTTCGTAGTTTTCTCGAAATCCTAGAAAAACTAATTTTCTATAAATTTTTTGTTTTCCAGATTTATTGGAAACTACTAAACTAATTGGCAACAGACTCGTCTGATATATAAAGACTACCTTTCAGAAAAATTTCAGCTTATCCCTTTCATGGTTCTTTCAAAACCGTGAACACAAAATTTTTTCCAGCAATTTTTTCATTCCCGGTTTTCTTGGAAACTATTGAACTAATAGCCAACAAACTTCTATCAGACTCTCACCTACCTAAAGAAAATCAGTCGTGAAAATTGTAGCCCAACTCTTTTCGTAGTTTTCTCAAAATCATAAATAACTACCTCGTGAAATTTCAGCTTCCCACCCCTTAACCCTTTTGTGTTGTCAATTTTAATACTCCGTTTGCAAGGAAACTAGGTAAAAATGGAGGATATTGTGTGCAGATGAGGCGACATAGAGCATGAATCAGGAACATCAAACGTTTTTTTGCTCGTTTGATATAAACGGCTGAAGAACAAACGAATAAGTAAGGAACAAATGTTCGTTCAGTGTAAACGCAGCTTAAGAGTAAATCAATAGACCGATGCAGAAATTCATTAAAAAAAAAATATATATATATATATATATATACGGCGACCATTCAGTTCTGCGGGAAGTTTAATTTTGAATTTTAAATTAATACTTATAATTTAATATTGTCTGGTGAAACTTTTTGCCATTCGCAACTCATGGATTCGAAAATTCCAGTTTTCTAATGGAAAAAATTATGTAACTTTACAAAAGACGGAGGTTGTGAATCTCCTCCACCAGAATATGCTAAACTTTTCTTCATGCTCGTTGTTATTTTTTGATCAGGCATTCAGCCACTCCTCAAATTGGTTACGTTGCTGGGCCAAAAATACACACACCATCAAACAGTGAGACAGATTTGGAAATTTGTTGAAACGAATTTCGACTTAATTCCGTACAAGTTTTCATTTAAATTCGTCGTTCGAATGCGGGATAAAAAATTGAAATTTTGGGTTGAATTCAATAAAATTTGTCGATTAATTTCCAGATAAATCAAAAGATTAATGGCTTCCAGTAAGAATCTATATTTGTGTTTTAAGTAAAAGTTTGCATCAAAATATCGTAAAAATGTAAAAATACAACCCAGAAAATTACAGCTCGAGTCTCAACTATAGTGAAAACTTCACGTCAGAGCTTAAAACGTTTATATAGGAGTTGTTTTTTCATACAGTGTAATTCCTTTAGGCCTATTTGATCTAGCAGAACATCCATTGTAGATATGCAAACAAAGTAAAACGAAACACAAGGCACCAGAAATTTACTGTGGTTATCTTTCCAAGTTTAACATAAAACGAAGATATTATATTTTCTTTAACCGACGTTTAACGGACTCCGTAAGAACTACGTCTTGTGGTTGTGGTAATGTGGGGTTATCAAGTTTTTAATATTATTGAATTACCCATATTATAGGTACATATTTATGTTAAATTTGCTCAGCATTGAGATACGATACTCCGATGTGCTATACATTTTGACGCTCAAGTACACAAAATAATAGTTTTCCGTAGCACAAAACATTTAGGAAATAAAATTATTAATTCCAAAATGGGAAAACATTTTTTTTTTTTTTGCATCATCAAATCGAAAAATACGTTTTTTAATGCTTACTGACTGAACAAAGAGTGACGAATTTCAATACAATGCGAAAAAATATTGTTGGGCGCATGCGTACTTTCGAGTTGACTTTCTTGCATGGCTCGAATATTTTTTCAGTTTTCTGTAGTTTTTAATTTAAAAAATATTATTTGATTTAAAAAAAAAAACAAAAAACAAATTTTGTTTTTTTCTTTTTTCTCTCTATTCTTTTCTTTTTTCTTTTTGGATGGGGGTGTAGTTGTTGCAAAAAATAGTGTGTGATACCAGTGCAAAGTAGGAGATGATTAATACTCGAGTGATTTGTAGCCCGAATCGAAAAAATTCGCACTCGTATCAAAATCACCTACTTTTTGCACTTGTATCACGAATAACTATTACAAGACAATTGTCAAGTGAGGTATAGACCTTCTCACGACAGAAAAATATTCCAAACTCAGTACAGGCACTAACTTACTTTTTTTGGGGGTAGGGGAGGACACCCTAATAATTTTGTTAATGTCTCCTCCCAATAAATTTATGAAATCGGCGCCACGGAAACAAAGCTCTCATTTTTTACTTTTATTCGAAGTTTTTATTGTGGGTTAGATCAAAGTTTCCATTGTATTTTGTTCCATCATAACTATCACAAGTAGGAAATTGTAGGAGTTAAATATTTTTCGGATATAAGATGGAAACAGGGATGCGAAGATTGTATAACACATTTATTTGGAAAAATTCACTATTCGAGTGATTTATGTCTATAGGTATTTTTTCAATTATTGAATTATTCTAGTTATTGACTGCAAAGACAGATAGGTAGTAAATTACAGTTTCAATAAAATATCAGTGCGTGATATTTGCTTTTTCTGCTAGGTATATAAAGTATCAGCTTGAATATCCTACTATCCCCTACTATCCTATACTTTAATATAAGCAATAATCGTATGTATGCTGTATGTATGTATGTATGTACGTATGTATGTATATATATTTGGGTAAATGCGTACGTTCTGAATAACTAAATGAACAATATGGCTGAAATTTATAGGATTGGGTTTTTTGGGTGCGAGAAGACGATCTAGATAGGTCCTAAGTTTGAGAAAATTCATTTAACAGAAATATGAGCATCTCAATCTATCCGTCAGCAATAAAATATGATATTAACAGCTAACATGAAAAATTTGTCTGGAACGAATGTTGTTTTCAGATCTGCAATCTGTTTATCATTAAATTTTGTGATTATCGCTAAACACAACATCTAGAGAATGTCTCATACTGGATCTTGTATTTTGATAATAGATAATCAGCTGATGATAGCTTCTTTGTTGAATTAATGAATTTTGATATTGATATGGTTCTACAGTGTGTGGTAGTTATCGGCTACTCGTTTGCGGGCAGTTGTTTTTTAATGTGCGTACCTATAATCTTTTCTTCTAATATTTTTATGTTTATTTTTATTTTATTTTTTGAATGCTACCACACGCTTTTTATTTGCCCCACTCAAGCACAGATCGGTGAACCAGGTACTACAGAATTAAGGAGTTCACTCAAAACTGAATGAAAAGAAGATATATTGTGATAGTAGTAGACTATCTTTTAGTGACGAAAATGGGATTTACACGATTGCTTAGTATTGGCAAAAATTCGACTGCATTTATAACTAAATCATATATTTTGGAAATTTTATTGACTTAGAAATATACATTCTTATGTCTTACAGAAAATTTTAGTAATTTAATCGAAGTACTCATCGGAAGAAAAAATGTTTTGTTTTTTTTTTTCACCCTAGTTCTAATTTTAAATCGGTTTTGACTCGGGATTTTCTCATTCTAACAACTACGTTCCATCAAACTCGTACAAGTTTTACAGAAAGTTCTATTATAATTTGATAGTTAACGATTATTCATTGATTTGGAAATAAAATATTACAGAACTGCACACGCGTATTTACCAAAGAGTACTTCTTCAGTTCTTCACCACAATGTTATTCGACTTTCGTTAAAATTACTTCAAAGCCTCTCGACGAACTACAAAACTGACATTGCGAAGCAGAAGACATCTTTTGAAGTTTTGATGAAGTTTGTAACGGAGTCCAGTCATTCAAGATAATTCGTAGAATTTTCTTCGAAACACAAAGACTAACAAAACGTTAAAAGAAGCAAATCTTACTTTTTTATTTTATTTTTTTAAGATTACCAAATTTAATTAACGATTTCTCATTTCAAGTCTACAACTTATTTACTAATTTATTCGTCCAATTTCCAGTTAGATGAGATCATTTTGAAGAGTACAATACTGGATGAAAATTATAGAAGCAAGAACAGCGACAGCAGCAGCAGCAATAGCGTGTGGTAATATCGGTCACGACCAAACCGGAAACGCGAAGTAAAAAAATTGCTTTAAAATTTTTTCTGCGTCATAGTGAAAAGGTTTCTTTTATATCAACGTTGTCGTTTTAATTTATGAAAATGGTATAACCAGAGCGAATCCACGCGAAGACCTCGACTTCGTGATGAATGTCAAGTAAAAAAAAATTATACATACATTAAGCTAGCCAACGGACAAATGATTTTTTTACTATCGCACAGAATTTTATTGCAAGATCGATAAAAAAAAATGACAGTTGGTAAAGGCGAAGCGAACATCTTACAACCCTATGAAACAAAATTTAGTTTTATATTCGCACCTCCCTTTTCCCAGTCTAATTTTCTATCCCGTGTAATTTTGGTGCGATTCATCTGCAACATTTGAAACGAAAGTAAATTCATTTTTTTTATGCGAATGATTTTCATTCAAATAAAAATTATTCGCTGGCAGAATAGTTAACAAAAAAATTGCTTAAAAAATGTAACTATAAAGTCAGTTAGGTTGCTATTTTTTTTCTATCGTTCGTGCTGGAACTGGTATCGATATAGTCCAGTCAAATGAGAGAAAAAAAAACACTATAATTCGGACAAATTAGAATATTTTTGATTCCTTCACTAATTAGTCGTTTTGGGTGTCTAAAATAACGCATACTTACTAAAAATCACATATTCCGCAGATATGCGAGTCAAAACGGTTTTTCACGTTTATCTCAACAATTATCGATTTTTTCAAAAAATTAGTAGAGTATGAAAATCTTTGCCAAAAAATTTTCTGAAAAAAAGATTATCCTCATTTCAGTCGTTAGACGTCTTCTTTCCCCGAAAAATGAACTGGAAAGAAGATACCTTTTCATCGAGCATTGAAAGCACAAGTATTGAGAAGTCCGAGATCTTGGACTTAAAATAAAAATTATTTTGAACTTGATAATGACGTCACAATTTGAAGACAGTTTTTCAGAAACGAAATTCGAATTTGAACATTATAATATCCGAATTCGAACTCATATTCAGATGAAGACATGAAGACAGAAATAAAATTCGATTCTTTTTCAGGCAATCTTAATACATTTTATTTCAGTATCAACTCATCCAGATTTAGACAACTCTCGATAAATAATTTGGTTCCATCTGACAGACTGGCGCCAAGAAACATATGAGGATGAACACAAATTCAATAGAAGTAAAAATCCATCGACGGACATAAATGCAACCAACCTTATTTGCTTTATCTCTTGCCTTTCCACCCTTTGCTTACAGTTTGCAGTCATATTATATTTTATTATATTTTATTTTATCAGTCATCCACGTGTGCTTTGCCTATTATATGTCGATGTATATATATTTGCTATCTATAATTTTATTGGCTGCATATAATATATTAATTCCTCTTGCTTTTTGTATATCATCGACATCACATGTTTAAAGGCAATTAAGCAGACAATAAGTGGGGAAATCTTGCCAACAAGAAGAACTAACTTGTAAAGACAAATTCTAATTTTTATTCACTCTTGTTCTGGCGATACCCAGTACTAACTTCATCTTTGCAATGCAGTCCTTCTTGTGTAGGCGGATAGTAGCAGGTCCAAGTCTCAAGTCGTACGTTAAAGTCCTCGCATAGGCAATTATTAAGTGTGTCATCTTCGGATGTAGATTAACTTCAACCTGATCTACCTTGAAGACAAACTAGGATGATAGTTCAAATTCTGGTTAGGTTCAGTTGAAGACAAAAGACAAATTAAGAGTGTTCTTTCATCATGAAGGATTAGTAATGATGATATATAAGTCATTTCTAATTTCGTCAGTTTCCATATCGCACTTCAAGGTGATCTTTTAAAAACACCTGCGAGGTGAAGTTTTAAGTCATCAATACGATCAGATGGAGTTCCTGGCATCTGTTAGGAGGGAAATTTGGTGTGTTGAAGACAAATTTAGGACAAGCCTAGTTCAAGATAACTGCTTTGCTCTGTCATTTAAAGGCCATGTAGAGCCTTCTTTCGCACATAGTGAATTTGACTTCATCTATGTTCGTTTATTTTCTCACCTCACCCTCACACAAACCAAAAGCTCCAAAGCCTAAAGTTTCATGATAGGAGTGTTTTACACAACACAATCACCATTACTTATGAAGACAAACAATTAGGTGAAGACAAAACAACTTTCTAATGGTTTCTCCTACTTGTTGTCTGCAATAGCTTTTTTTTTATCTTTTTATTTTTCCGCTGTATACTTTGCTTTATTCCGCTTTATTGACACTATAATTCTTTTGTAATTATAGTCTTTGACAAAATAATTCTGCTATTTGTTTTTGTAAGTTTCGAACCTCTTATGGATCAAAAACTTTGTTAGGCTCTTCTGTCCACACCACCCAGCTTATTGCTGATTTGTCATATTAATTTGCTGAGATATGAAGATAATTGTAAGCTGTGTTCCATCGTGTCTGAAGAAGTTTAATTCAAGTCAAGAAGAATTCATCAGTAGGATATTGTCAAAGTCAAAAAAATATAATGTCTTGAAATCACATTATCAAGACCCCTCGATTCAGTGTTTCAGCTGCATGATGCCCTAGTTTTAGGACATTGTGACGTCATTAGCATTTAAACACCACAGTACATTAAAGGTTGACTTTATGAGCTAATCAATTTCAGATTGCCTCTTAAAACAAGGCAATTGATTTGGGACGTCTCAGTATATACAATATTTCTATACTAATCTTTGACTATACTATAGTACTGGACCAGTAAAGCTCCATAAAAGCAATGAACTTTTTAATGTCAAGAGATGCCGGCAAAAAAGTAGGCAACCCTATGGTACCTTTGGCATATTTTCAACATTCTCCTTGAATTCACCAATTTAGAATACATCTGATAAAGACATACTTTAAATTCACAAGGATAGAGTACATAAAAACGAAGCAAAATACGTCAAAAGATACATTCTGGTTGCCTATTTAGCGCCGGCATGTCTAACCAGAAATCATCGTTCTTTACTGGTCCAGTACTATATGTTTAGTTAAAGATACTAATGCAATAATTTTAACTTATAATGACACAATGCTGAAGATACATTAATTTTTGAATGGGCATTAAAATGGAGGGTAATGGGGTCTACTGTCACCAGATTGTTTTTTGTTTTGTTTATTTCAGTAGATGAAATGAAAAATTCTGTGGAGTACAAGAATTGAATACTTGGAAATTTTTTTTATTTTAATTTTTCTTCAGTTTTTAAGTTTTCTCTTGACCTGTATGGGCCTCTTATTTTACCCTGGACTCAGAAGCAGATACCTCTGCCATCCATCACTCTCATCAGATCTGGAAAAAATTATAGACTAAAAATTTTAAAATATTCTTCTTTTCTTTGCCTCAAAATTTGTAATTGCAACCAATAAAAGAAAAAAAAAAGAAAAACTGAGAGCACTTGCCCCCTTAGCTATCATTCAGACATAAATTTAAAAATGAATGCATTGTGAGCTTATTGTGTCATTATGAGTTGAAGTTATCGTATTAATATAGCAACTGTACTTACCTAGTTCATGGTTTCAGTGCACAATGAAAAAGTACAATTTTCCGCGTTTATTTGGCAGGGGAGAGGTGCATCAAATGACTCGAATGTATATAACTAACTTTTTTATAAGAAATTTAGTATCAAATATTTTCAAACTGTACTAATTTATCAAAAAAATCAACATTTGTTGAGATAAATGTGAAAAATAGTTTTGGGGGACATATTCACCCCATATCTGTGAACGTTTTGGGGTGGGGGGAATGTGACTTTTGGTATTTTATTTTAGACATTCAAACTGAACAATTAGTAAAGAAATGAAAACTATTCTAATTTGTCTGAATAAAAAACCTCTTTACTGGACTAATAAGCGCAATTGACATAAAATTGAACCAACACTAATTGAAGAACGTTCAATTATAAATTAAGGATTTTTCTGTTACCATCGATACATTATTAATATTATTAATTATATAGTGTAAAATTAGCGTGTAATAAAGAAATTTCTCAGTCACATGATTTTGCCTCAACAACTCAACAGAAGTTCTCGAAAGAACCAGAAAGAACCGTTAACTATATAAGCTGGAGACCGAACCAAGTAAAATTATTTTATGAAGCAACCCACTCGAAACATATCTTGATAAAAACATTCAGCAATGGTTTTCTCCAGTGAAATTACGAGGTTAATCATTAACTGGGTACCTTTATTCTAAATTATAAATTGAAAGTTGCTTTTTTTGACACAGCATCACGAATCTTCCAGTACACAGATTTTATTCAAAATTCTGACCCACGTAGATGCTTATCCTTGGATGGTTTTTGTGAAGATTCGTTTTGAAAGCTCCATTTTGAGGTCAGTAATTAAGTTAGAAAGTTTTAGATCTGAAACTGTTCTTTTTAAATTTATAGCTATCAATTCTAACCAATGGTTTTTGTGTCGGTGTCAGTTCTCAGAAGTAAAAACTCAAACAACTAGAATTTAAGTCAAGTTTGAAAGTTTTCATCTATAGTAAGAGTTCTGAACTGGTTCTGTTTGCAAGTTTATTAGTTCTCAATTTTACTTTATAATTTTGGTGTCAATTCTGAGATTTGAGAATTTTAAACTTCAAAGTTCAATTGCCAAGTTTTAACATATTAAATAAGCAGTTTAAAAAAAAAAATTTCGAAAATTACTGATTTTTTTTTTGAGGAATCAAACAGTTTGGCCGGTACATTGTCACATAGTTTTCTATATTTATGGATTCCTAATCCTAGATGATTTCTTAGAAATTTCATTTCAAAAACTCCATTCCGAGGGCTGTAATTATGTTCAAAATGGTTCTTTTTGTTTTGGACCTGTTCTGTTGGCAGTGAGTAGGTAGGTAGGTACTCACGACTCCTTTAGGATTGTATTTTCAGTTTTGAGAAACGAAAATTAGAAAAACAAATAGCTGTAATAAAGTTCAAAAGTTTTCCCTGAATAATTTAGTTTTCGACCTATTCTTTTGAATATTAATTCTCAATTCAACTTTAGTGTTTTTCTGTCAGTTTTGAGAAGTGAAAATTCAAAAAATCGGGAACTATAATCAAGTTGAAAAGTTTTCACTGAATGTTATATGTTTAGGACCTATTATTTTAAAAGTTAGTTCTCAGTTCTCTTTCGGGGGTGTATTAAACGCAAAAAACTGGGAGCTGTAATCAAATAAATTGAGAAGTTTTCACTAAAAGTTGTAGTTTCGGACCAGCTCTGCTGTATTGTAGTTCCTTACACCTGCTTGAAAGGCGGCTAATGCAGCTTGTAATTTATAATATGAATCCATTAAAATGAAGAAACTGTATTGTATAACTTTATGCTAATTTCATGTGCTTAACTTTCAGAAGTTCTTCTGCTTGTAGTGAGTTTTAGTTCTACATGAAATTAATGTTAAAAAATTACAAAAATCGTAGATTTTCCACGTGTTCTCTTGAAATTTTTGGCAAAGCTAAAAGCAGTGGAATTTCACAGATCGAGTTACTTAGGTGCATGAATGGACATGTCAATTCTGTAGTTTATTTTTTCAGCGTTGGAACGACGGGAGATTTGGGGTCTTATCACTTTTTCCCCGAATGAAAATATGTTGAATTATTTTATTGTTTTTCTTGACAGTATATCTTACTTAATTATGTTCAATTTTGTTTGAGGGGGCTGCACCAGGTTTTGAGAGGGTTAACCCCCTACCTACCTACCCTCTTTTGTTTCGCTTCTGCGATACTCTAGCTAAAGATGTCTGCAAAAATCGAAGATGATTAAAATTTAAAAATTTGTACGTATGGGCATAAAATTATTCCATGAGTATACTGTCTCCCCTCCCTTTGATGGTCGATCCTATTTACGTTTCGGCGAGCTAAATTGAACCCAGTATAACAGACCTCATTTCTCAGATCCTGAATGTACTTTTATGTTGATACAGACTGTATTTACGAAAACACTACCACATTCCACGAGCGACAGTAAAATCTTGTTAACGTCAAACCCGAACTCCACGATCTATACCTCCTTCATGAAATAAAATGATCAAATAACATATAGGTATATATAGGTACCTATATGACTTTGAAATGGTCAACTTTATGGAACAACATAAATTGATTAATTCCCGTAATTAATGGCATAACAGAATTATATGTGCTTCGCAAATTGTTCTTAGTTTTCCAATTTGACCACTAGTCCATCTTCAACCGAGTCACACTATGAATGGACAATTCGCTCTGGGCGCTACGGTTACCCTTACCAATACTAAAAAATTATTTTCTAATTTTATTGTTGCAAGTAAACGGTAAATTCTATTGGTATAGGTTACGAATTGGCGAACAGCTCATTTAAAATTAATGGAGGTATAATAATGTGTTTTTGTTTTCTTTCTTTCTTTCGGTGGTATCCAACATAATCGCGAGAAAATCGCACTTTGAGCAATTCACAAGAAGATTTTATGAGAAGAAGTTCGAACTAAGCACCGAAACAAAGAAAATGAAAAGTTGGATGAAGTTTGGCATGTTTGAAATTCGTATCCATTCTAATAAGCAAGAAATGCAGAAATGATACAGGGTACTGATAACGAAGTAGGGAGATACGCAGTGCAGTGCAGTGCAGTGCAGTGCAGTGCAGTGCATGTCGGTTTTGAAAGAATGCAGTCGAGTCGACCGCACGCAAATGAAACGAACGAAGAAAGACTTCTGAAAATAGCAACACAATGGTGTGTCTATATAAAAGTACAATCACAGACAATACACTCACGACTACAAAGACTGCTCATTTTCATTTTCGAACTAACCAGGTGAAAATTTACACATATTCGAGCAACACTCGGTATGACGCATGCGCTGGCGAATTTTCGCAAAGATGGTCATGTTTTCTTCTTCAAACATATACTATTTTATGTATTAAGAGAGATAAAAAAACTTAAAATCTACAGAAGTTAAAAATAGAATATAATATCTCATGAATGAGGAAATGATCTGCATTTGGCTGTACCCCCGCACATGGTTTTTCGAGTTTTATTTCAATTGAGTCCCAAATATCAAATTTTCATTCAGTCGAGTACTATCCTCCTTTTTATAATCATCGAGTTGAGTCCCACCCTCAGCTTTTGGCCAATTGAATTGAATTTTGCTTCTGTATTAAGATGTCCTTTGCAGCCCACTATAGGATTACCAAAAAGATACGACGTGGAGGTTTGCTGCGTCATGTTTCAAAAATTTTTAATCATATTCTAGTCATCTACAGTGAATTTTCGTATCATCTAGGTATTTCATAACATTTGAAAAGTACTGTTTGGTCATTTATGTGGTTATCAAGAGCGTAATCTGAAAATTGGCTGAAGGAAGCACCGATAGATTTCATACTCATCCGATCATCAGTGAAACAATCGAATGCATCGGCAAGACTCGAAAATGACAGCTCAAAAATACGCTTCAAATATTCACTGTGAAAGTCCTCTAGTCGTGAGCAAGGAATTCACACGACAGATGATAGTTTGTAATTTTGTGTATTCACCAGCTTCATACTATGAAGCGCATTGCAGCCAACCTTAGTAAACACCATGGCTACTGTTTCTTATTTACTGGCACCTTATATGCTCGACTACATACGCACGAACATTAACACGAATATATACGTAATTAAATACTATGAATTAGTGATATGGTTACATTGTACTTTGAAGATACCAAAGTACAACGACATATTATAATCAGTGATAAGCTGATTCATCATGGTTCGATAATTATTATGAATTAAGTACAAAGTGTAACAAGTAATTTGTGAAATTGAACTTTAACATGCACCACACTAAATTAGCCAGCCTTTTGGTGGCGACTGTTGTCGCAGGTTCCAAGCCCCTAATGTTTACCTAGGATAATATCCCCACACACTCTTGTCAGAAACTTGCCCATTGTACAATTTTTGGTTGAAGACTGATAAATTGACGAAGTAACTCTCATGATAATATACGTAGCATGACGTATTTATGCTAATTTAACATATTTCATAAAATTAGAAGTACAACCAAATTTTCGCCTATTCTTTAAAAACACATACTCAAACACTCAGCACTTATTCCTACACTTTCAAACAATGTTCTCACTATTCCTAAATTCCTAGAATACATATTTCTGTCTACAAAATACTCCTAGGTATAATTATTCATCCTATATCAGCAATTCCTTCAATACACATTTTTCGACAATAGGTCTCTTCAAACTGTCCTCACGAATTATGTATAATTGCAAATTCATCACATCCTTATTCCTTGAATATTATTTTCTTCCTTTCCCTTCAACACAAATCACCCATAACTCTGGCCTAATAGACAATATTTTGGTAGTTGTACTTCAATCTCATTTTATACTTTAATCAGTAAGCACACATTTATAACTTGTATATTTTCATATGCTATATTTTTTATAATACACAACCTTATATTTTGCGTTGAATATTTTATTTGATCAATATATCCTCCACAATATTATTGTTACAGTAACATAATAGGATCTTGTGAACCTCGGCCCTCCTTTGGGGGAATTTGCAAAGTATAGGAAAATAGGTGGCTGTTACCAGAGTATCCACAGTGGTACAGACCCCTATTGAGGTCAGCGGGGTGGACCTGGTGAATGTGAAATTCCAGCGTAGCGCCAACAGCGTAACATTAGCAACGTGACACTTTATTTGTAATTACCCTCCTACCAATGATTTTTTCAAAGTCGTGGCCAATTTTGTATTAAATGATACAAACCAAAATTATCGTCTAAATTTATTTAAATTTTTCTACAAGATGAAGGGCGTAGCCGAGGGGCCCCCCACGACTTAATTTTTTTTTCTCATTAATTTTAAAATTTAGAAAAAATGTTAGTAATAAATATGCGACAGCAGGTTCCATAGATGCTAAATTTCTCAAATTTTCTAAATTTTCCAGTCACGAGCAAAAAAAGAAGTCATCAAGTATTGTTTTTGCCCCCACCTCGAAGAAATCCACGCTTCGCCCTTGACTAGATAAATTACGATATGATAATTACAGACAAGACAAATTCGATTCAATTTTCACTCTCCCGCACGAATCAGAAGAGGACATTTATTGATCCACTGATCCATCATAATTGAAATTAAACGACATTTTTCGTTAGATAACAATGGCGATTAGAGGCGCGGATTACTATCAGTTTCAGTGCTCTTAACTCGGCTAATTTTAATACACCACTCGCTTGCGATTATTTTTTCTGTTGATATGCAATCTTCTCCCTTTCGTAGCCAAGTTCAGCCGCAAGAAAACTATTCCTCCCTCGTCGTAATCTGACCTTTTAACGTAAAACAATTATACTCCTCTATCGTCTCTTCTTTCCTGGGTAGTTCGTTATCGAAACCTGTATGGGATAAAAAAAACAATTAGTCACGAGTAAATTATTACACGCAATTGGTAGGTAATTGCATAAATTAATCAAGATTAACGGATAAATTAAATTTTTTTCTATTTATTTTAACGATCACGACTAATCAGTAATCAGTTATTTTCATTCACGACTGAAGATTGACGACAATTCAGTAATAATGACAATTATAGCCATGACTGATATAATAGTCATTCAGTCTCAATAATGATAGGTCAAACGATTAGCAAATGAACATCTTTATCTTTAACTCTTCAGTAGCTCAAAAGACGAGGACATTAAAATTTTCTTTGTTTGATAATATCAATGGAGCGACTTTTTAAGGGGCTACAGAATTTAAAAATTTGCATAAATTTTTTTATACTGCTTCCGTTTGTCAGTCTCCCAGGGGCGACTAATGAGTAAGTGATAACAGCTTACTTGAATTAATATTCTCGAATAAGGAAAAATATGATTGAAAAATATTGCTTGCGTTGAAACAAACTTTCGGCTTATAGATTTTGGTACAATTGGCTCAATGTTTTTTTGCTATAAATACTTTTGTACTTTTTTAATAGAAGGTGGTAGAGGGGGGAAGGGAGAGAGTGATATGGGTGAGAGTGAGACACAGAGAGGGAGTGAGGGAGAGAGGGTGAGAGGGTGAGAGGGTGAAAGAAAGATTGAAAGCTAGAAAAAGAAAAGGCTTGAACATACTATAGGTCTATAAGCACAGGTTAGCCTATTGCACGCCATATATTGAGATATTTTTATCAGTTTCTCATAACGTATTTTATGGGTCTATGTAGGCTACGTATAGATGTACGAAACATCGCATTGACTCAAACGTACTATTAAAACGATATTATTCGAACGTTATAACTACTTGATTATAACTACCTTTAAATTATATATTTCAATGGATTTTTCGAACTTCGAATCATTATAAATGAATTTAAATTAGATGTCTAAATGAAATTAACAATTTATAATAAGTACGTACCTAAATTAAATTCATATAATTTTGCATTAGGTTAAATGAGAAACTGATAAAATTATTATTAATAAAGGGTTAGTATAGTACAGTTCGAGTTAAAAAATAAGTTAACTGTAAATTTGAGAATGTAGACGGATTAACCCACGGAATTGGTGAGTTAACCTCAGATTAGAGTCAATTCAGCACTTTACTTATATTGTACAACAGACTTTAAAAGACTATAAGCTGATGCAATAACTCGAGCTTACAGAGCTTTTATATAGGCCATCTACGTGTACATAGCTGACAGTAGGCAGCATAAAAGAATTTCAGGCCATAGAGTAAACAATTAAACAAACGTAGGTATGTAGGTATGCTACAAACCTCGCATCGAAATTCTGTTAGCAAATAATTTGTTGTGGTCATTGATATAGCACAAACAAAATTTTTATTTTTATAATATTATAAGCTTTTATTCTACTATGAAGCTAAAGCCAAAAATAAATAAATAAAAGCTCATTATTGAAAATAACGAGGTACATAATAAAATAAACGTGTTTATTGTCGAACATTTATATAAGTGATGATGATCGTAGAACCAAGATGGCGATGTAGTCTCAATGGTTCTTCGTAGATCGTTCTCGAGGATACTTGTTATATCGACAGTTTATCGATATAACATCGACATGATGTTGATAGGTTCGACACTCGTTCTATTCATAACTAAAGTTCTTTACTGAAATTCTTAGTTTTCTTCATATTAACTTTCTCATAATACTCATCGATATCATTCTAACACTTATCTTTTATTATGTTTCTTGTGGAATATGAAAGCAAGCAGATACTACTTCTGGTATTTTTATCATGACTGTTGCAGTGAAAATCGTCGCGAGTTTATTAATTGCTGTTCAAGCAAGTGTACTTTTTGCTGTTGGTAGGGTAGGCGTAGCCTTACACAAACTACGGTAGCTTTCGTGAGAACCATTATTCGACTCTAGAACGGAAGATAATAATCGAGGGTATAAAACACCGATCGGGCACAAGAATTTTAAAGTAAAACTTCAAAACGAAACATCACTTTTCGTTTAGAAAGGACCTTGCTGCGAGAGTTTTGGAGTACCGGTACCTACACGAAAACCCCGCTATTCTACCGGAGCCTTTCTGAGTGAAGGTTTTTTTTTTTTTTTATTTCTTCGATTTATTTATTTATTTATTTATTTATTTTTGTTTTTGCGTTTTAACGCGCTACCTCTATAATTATTTTCTATATCCGTTCGAAACTCAAAAAAACAGTTAATTTTCACCTTTCTCGGGGCACTAATTATCGCGTTAGCGAATGGAGGGCTTCCCTCCTTAATTATTCGAGCTGCGTGCTCGGATGGCGCGCCGACCGTGTCGATACACAGCAAGCGGTCCCGACGCATTCGGCGCCGACGCTGCTCATCGTTTTATTTCAAATAAAATGCTTTTCAATAACTTAAATAGCTATCAGCAACACGTGATTTTTTTCTCCTCTTTTCGTGAAGTACGCTGCCTATATAATATATACACACACATATAGTGCAATGTAATTTCTATGCGCGCGTTTTAAATGGCGCGCGACTCGGACGATTACGAGTGGATTTTAATTTTATATACTTACGGAACAGAGCGGATATATATTTTTATTTATATTATTATTTTCGTGGCGAGCCAATCTGTACGTATACGTGCGGCCTTTCGTGTAAGTGTTGCTGGTCGAACGAATTTCGCTAGATCATAAATTATGTTTGGCTCGAACCACGTACCTATTTATTAGAGGGGACCGAAAATTGAGAATGCTCTTCAGTGCGATGCCAGCCTGAGTGGAGAAGAATATATTATATCGTTCGATATAAATTAAATAAGGACCTAATTGGCGTTCACGTTCGAGGAAGAAAAAATGAAAAATCTACTTAATAAATGAGGCTCTATCGCAGAGATCAGTGTTTGTTAAGTATATATTTTTCGAAATCATGCGTTTTTGGTTATTTGGTAGCTCTGGTTGGTAGGACTACATCAACTTACACCGGTCTACACCAGGAGGGCGATTCTATAAATGTAGGAATGTTACATGAATTTGGGCCAAGTTTTACCTGAATATTTTGTGGAATATCCCTACTAATGTAGGTTGGAGTAAGTTAGTGTAACCCTATCGAACAGAGCTAGTGTCACCAACACGATGGTACCTGAATTAAAAATAAGTGTAAAAGTTTTTTAAGTACAATAAAACACTCTTAAGACGCTTTTCAGGGGACCAGCATAAAAGAGCATCTTAAGCGTAAAAGCTTCTTATGGGGGAATTGCAAAAAAAAAAAAAGTGAGTTCCAGTGGGGACTCACGAAGGATTGAAGAAGCGTATAGGCCCATCTTCACAAATATCACTTTAACCTCCCTTCACTTAAAATTCGCTTAAAAAATTATTTTGCACAATTTTGTACCTAAAAATGTGGGAACTGTAACGGATATTTTCGTCTATTTTTAAATATGACAAACTTATTCATCTACAAGTTTTCGAATACCAAAAATGCAGGTATTCATCAATAATGAGAACATCCTATAGCTCTTTGTAAACAACTATTAAATTATCCGTATTTAATTTTATGAATAGGTATAGATGTAATGTCTGTATATTCATGACCTAATTGTGCCTGTCCCTCGAGTGTATTGCGAGTTAGTACAACCCTATAATAACAAACCTCTACCTCACTTGGCCTATCCAGCATGTACACTTACATACCCCGAACGAGTATATAAACCCTCGATTCGAAGGAATCTTTACACAGTACCTAGAGCTTCCCGTACAGAGCTACTAGTTAATAGACAGTCTTGTCTAAGGGTTGTAATCCCAAATGTTAAACCTAATTTATAGTATTTAAACTATTATTTAATGTACTGGTGTAGTACAAATTATTATTTTAAAAGTGTTAATTTAACCTTGTATTTTTAAATATTATTGAGTTTCTCAAATACGTTAAGATCCACGATGGTTGTAGATGATAAATTGATTATTTAAACTATTATAGAGGTATTAATGCTTGTCCAGTGTTAATTATCTCGTGTATGGTGTAACACTGAAAGTAGTTCTAATTAGGTACATTACCACCTCTTTTGGCTGTTAGAGGAACATTGTATCTCTTATAAGAGTTCCAATGTAAAAATGAAATCCTCTTAACTGCAAATTTGTTCCAAAAATCATTTTCAAGTGAAGTTAAAGTGAAGGGAGGTTAAAGTGATGTTTGTGAATATGCGCATAAATCTCACTCGGAACTCTGGCTTTATGACAATATTGTGATTGGTTGTTTTTTCCAGTTCTTCCATATTTTTTTATTCGTGTACTAAATTGAACTATTCACAGTTCAAATCTGACATGGCACCTCTTGTAATCGGCTGTTGCAATACAGACGTTGATGGTTCCAATCCCACTGATGGAACATTTTATTTTTATTTTTTTGTTTTTTTTTCATGAATATATTTTGAATAATATTTCTTAAGGGTTTTTATATGTTGATTAAAGTATGTAGTTCAGTAGTGCCATAGGTATTGCGATCTTTCAGGCAGATATGGGTCCATGATATGCCAACTTGGGGGCAGTTATGGAGGGGGGTCAAAGCCCACCCCCTAAAGACCACCCTGCAATTGCTGACATACAAAGTGGCATGCCTTGGCTATGGCCCACATTGTCTGAAAGATCCCCCAACCAGTAATGTGCATTTAGGTATAGGATCTTGACTTTACATGAGAAAAAAAACAATTAATCACAACTGTAAGCCAGAGTCCCAAATGAGATTTAGATACTTGTAGGATTGATGTGTAAACATAATAGTATGGTTGAGAGCATGTGTGTTGCGCATGCACCCAACCATATACCTACACGCCCAGTTATAATAAGATGTACGAAGTTACAATCGTAATTCTCATTTTAGCCCCTCCTAGAGTACTAAAAAGAGCACTATGATGCTTACACATCAAAAATGAAGGCCTGAATTCAAAAACTATACTTAAACAGGGCTGTATTATCCACAAGGCAACTGAGACAGTGCGTCAGAGTGGCAAGGTTTTAGGGGCAGAACAGACAAATATAAAAATAACATTTTTCTTATTTTTAAATTTTATTGATGGTGGGATAGGTGGGGGGAGCAAAATTTTTCATTGACTCAAGGCATAAAAACTTTTAATACAGGTCTGTACTTGTACTTAAATCATACTTACATTTACTCCATTATCTATTATATCTATACGCAAACATTATTATATAATGTAATTGAGGAAAGCAATACTGAAGTCACTATTGATACTTACGTACCTATTATTTCTGTATTTGGGCTTAAGTGCTGCAAAAATTAAGTTAATTGCAAAAATATGACAGTTTTTTTAATGTGCTTAGAAAAAAAGTGTCTATTTTCACTTGTTTGAGATTCTGGGTATGTGTTGCAGCAAAAATGTTAACAATTAGCAAGGGTTTCTTATATCGATCAGTATAGGAAATGTCCAGGGACCAACATAAAACAGTGTCTGTCTTATCTGGGGAAGTGCTTTAATCAAGTTTTACTGTAGTTTCAAAATCAACTACGAAATATAATTTATTTACCTGACCTGTTTAGATTTCCTTGAATTGATATAATGTTCCATTGGTCATATATAGATTTTGTTTATTTTGACGATTTTGTTAGTATTGATTTAGCTCAGTCGTTAGAGATTTATTGATATGGGTGAGGAAGAAAAAAGAAAGCTGGTTCGGATATTACAGAGAATTCATTTCTTACTTTTCAGGAGAGACAAAAATAGCTTTGTTCTTTATGGATCAAAGTTCAGAGCAAGGTGAGTTTTAAGGGGGATTTTGGGTTTAATCCCAGCCCTCATCACTAAAAAAAAAAGATCAATTTAAAACACAATTATTTGGTTTTTCAAATTTTATGTCTATGAAATATATAAAATATTGTTAACCCCTCCTAAAAATATTCATGAATATTATAAAATGTAATTCAGTCCTCCTCCTGAGAAAAAAATCTTTAAACTGGGTTTGGTTCCTAGCTTTCCGCACCTATTGATATGACATTGTTCTATTAAACAAGTGAAGAACCAGTTCTCTGAAGATACTAATATTGATCTCCAACTTGAACAATTAAAATAACTTTTATATAATACATGATCAGAAAGACAATGTTTATGCTGGTATATAGCGAGTAAAAAAAAGTTCTTATCATTGATGAATATAACTCAATGCAAAGTGAATGCGCCTCCATACAAAAACATTAAGGGTCTTTTTACATGGAAGCACATTAACTTTACATGAAGTAGAGCCTTAAGGATTACACATTCTGAATGAAATGATAATTCTGCCACCATGAGGAGGTTGATATTTTGTTCTATTTTTTATAATTTTTTTATAAGACTCATCATTTGATAGAATTTTAATGTCTTATCGCTTTCTGATCATTAATTGCACAAAATATTTTTCACAAAAAAGGGTTCAAAAGTGAATTTACATGACTGAGATTACTCACTCTCTGCGCTCATTTTCCAAACTTCCTTACATGTGAATACTCACTTTTAAACCGTAGTGTGGAATATACTATTTTGAACACCCAATGGAAAAATACATTTTCTAATGTCCCTTAACTGAACAAAAAGTAGGGAATTTCAATATGACGCAAATAATACTGTTGGGCACATGTGCACTTTCAAGTTGATTTTCCTGCACAACTCTATCACTTCCTTGTACGGCTTACCTACTTTTTCATTTTTTTGTTTTTTCTAAAATAAAATTATCAATTAAATTAATAACTTGGTTATGGAAAATGTTTTGATAAATGTTTTTGGAGTTGGGGTGATAGGGTAGGAACAGTTTTTGATTGAAAAAAAATTAAAATTATTCATTAATATTTTGCATTAAAACAAACAAATATTTAATCCTGTTTTTGTTAATTTTTTTTGAGGTATGTTGAAAAAAGATAATGTGTGACTTGTGTGCAAAGTAGGTGATTGATACTTTTTGCGCTCATATCACAAATAACTATTTTGATACGAAAGAAATTATAATTAATATGCAGAAGAGAATTTTTTTCCAGAAGTCACATCCCAAGTAATTACGTAAATTAGGAAGCCCCAAACTTCTTGAGAATCTAAGTGTTTTTTCGAGTCTTATTCCAACAAGTGGAACTGCTACTTTGGAAAACTGGTTCAGCAGTTCGCTGAGATGGAATATTGACTAGGGGTGCACTGAAGGGGGTTTGGAAGATAGTGACAACCCCAATATTTTCAAAGTTGGTAAACTAGGATTTCATCAAATTTATTGTTGTTGTTCTTGGTGTGTTTTTTCAGTTTTTTTTTTTCCAAAGTTAAGTTGTGGTATCATCCATTTTCTCATATGCATTTGGTGTTAGTAGGGTGTATAAGTGCATGGCCGCAGTGGCTCGGGTTTTGGATGATGTATTATTCCAGGTAATCAGGTATGGTAGTGACTGTCTGACGGATGCCTAATTTTTTCTCTGATGCATGGCTTGTAGAAAGATTTCTTTAAAAAAAACCTTTCTTACAAGATGGCAAAAGTGGCGATTGAGAGCAGCAGAAACAGAGACAAAAAAAATTAGCCATCAGTCACCACCATTTCTGGAATTATACATTACCTGAACCACCAGCTACCACACACATATACACATACACCCCGTTACCACCATATACACAGGAGAAACTACCTAATGTAACACCACTGCCCAAGTTTGGAGAAAAAAAAATTCCGCCAACCACTGCAGATAAAATAAAATGAAAAAGTGAAAACCTGAAAACCTGCTTAAAAATAGCCAGAACCACCAAACAAATTCCCATACACGCATTACCATAAAGAAAATACGTCCTCACTGCAACCAAATACTGAACACAATATATCAGCGCCAAAAACAAAGGAAGAGAGAAACAGTGATGGGGAGAGACAGCTAGAATTAGAGAAACTTATTTCTATTTTTATACTTTGGACTATGGGAGAGGGGGACCCTGTAATTCAGTATACATACCCTGTACCCACCTTTTTCCAACAATACCCTATGAAAAAAGTCGGAAATTTCTCTGGATACGTGGCCCCATAGCTGGCATTTTTGTCTGGTACAACCCCCCCCCCCAAAAAAAAAAAAAATTATTTCAATACTGATATCAACAAGCTATTTGGGTAAGATCGTGTTCGGATTCCTTAAAAGCACAAATGTAAGAGAACTAGGCCATACCTAGCTGCCTTAGAAAATTACTCTTCAATCATTACCACGACGGCATAATATGCATATCGCTTCTTTGGGCTATTTCGCCGCACGAATTTCGTTTTTCAGATTCGATTTTAGATTGACCATTTGATTTCGAACTAGGTTCGTCTTTTAAAAAACAAAATTAACATAATAATTATCTAACAGTTTTGTGCGTTCGTATTAATGGCTTTCGATGGTGTCTACAAGCCTAAATATAAGAAAACTAAAAAATTTCAAAAATCAGTAGGCCTAATCCGTTTGTCGCTTATTAGAAGACGCCTACTGGTTCATTTCACTTCATGTTAAAGATATTCGTGTGCAACCCAATTATCTTGTATCCATAATAAAAAATCGGACAACTTCATCGTGTAAGATCATGGCAACGAAATACAAAATTTAATCCAGTAGGACGAAACATTAAATGATTTTTACGCAAAGGTATGCTATAATATGTTACTCGCGTACTTAAATTATTTTCAACTCGAGTCATATATTTTTATGCACAGGGTATATTTTTAAATAGGCTACAAAATTTTCTTTCACCTTAAAAATAGATCGACTCTAACACGAAATGAATAAAGTAATTGGTTCGCCATATGTATTTATCGAACTGGTTTTTTTTTTTCCATCATATTTTCAAAATACCTCTCGTCGCCGTAAATAACTCAATTGCAGGTGAAATGAAAAACGACAAAGTTATTTCGATACAAACAACAAAAAACGCTTACGGATAAATTCGTTCACGTTGTTTTTTTTTCAACTTTTTTTTTTTTTTTTGCCATCTCTAGAAAAATAAAATGAAAACAAATATCTCGAAGCTGCGTACGAATGAAATTGCAATTGCATATTTTCGGAATGAGTATAGGTATAGGCTGTAAATTCATTAAACTTGAACAGAATTAAAAACGAATGACTTAATTTTTCAAATGTAATCTCGTATATAGCAGAAAATTATAGGAATTGAAAGTGGGTCACACCGTACTTACCATAAGATTATGGTGAAGACTGAATGATATCCTCGCGCATTTCAATGTAATCACATATCAGGATGTTCAATTTTCAAGTACTTACAGTCTATTCAGAATAAGAAACCTCGGGCGGGACTAAAGTGCTCTCACACTATACTCTGTTCACACTGAGAAGTGTCTGACAAATGGCGGTGGGTTGGGGAGAGAGGAGAGGGTATAGACCAGAGACATAGGTACAGCTACAGAGATGTCCAAAGGCCTCTTAAAAACATGTCAATGATTAAACCTTGATAGAATGTTTCAAATTCAAATATTTGTTACTGCGCATGTGTTACAGTTTGCGATAGTATGTGTGTATTGGTATGAAGATGTCTATTTTTCAATGAAATGTGCGTAGCTTTGGCTGGCCAAAATGTACAACTCAAATTGCTTCCTTTCTATCTTTTACATGTCTTCAGACCACATCGCATGTGGGAGCGTTGGACATCTCATTAGTCGTGTGTCTCTGATACAGATGCACATTGTTATGTATGATGATAAGCATCATTTTGTGGAGTAGGTGAACAATCTACGTGTTTCAGACAGATAGGCGTGGATATGGTTTATGACATCATGCACTTCTCAGCGTGAATGGAGTATAGTTGTCAGTGATGAAGGTAAAATGCTCATTTTTTGGTAAATACATTCTTTAATTGTGTCATGCATCCAGTGTGAGAGCGCTTTCCCATTTCTATACACAACTCAAGTCACTTGGTCTTCTTACAGCAGGAAGTGGATGGTGTTTCTTATTCTGAACAGACCACAGTCTGGCTATGAAGTAAAATTTTTAGAAAATTTCTATGTTTATTGTGGGAAAACAAAATTATCCAACCAAGTAGGTAGGGCACATATTTAGAAGAGACATTACATTTTACTTTTGGTTTATTTCTCATGTTGCCTTTATCAAATTCCTTTACATTAAACTAACGTATACAATTTTGCTTGATCTCCTCATTGATCATGTAGTACTGGATATCTAATGGCCCGATCTCACCAATATTAACAAAACATACTGTCATTCTTCAGCCCAAAAATGGACATTAGGTTTTCTGAGGATGCGCAGTAGGTCTTTTTTGTCGATTTTTAATCCTTGGTCCAGTGAATTTAAAGCTATCTAATCAAGTTGCTGTGAATTCAGTGAAATCGAGTGAAACTCAAGTCCATTTTAGGGTTTTATATGTTATTGTTTTGATGGATTTGTGTGTTTACCTGGGTATCCAGTATTGAATGGTCCTAACTAGTATACCATGAGATTTTAAAGTTTAACATCCATTCAGGACTGTAACTAGGTATGTGCGATCTGTGCATTTACACAGGATGGCAGAGTGCAAGGTCACCATACTGACAAAAAAAAACCTAATATAATACATTTTTGTTGTCGGAAGATAACAAAGAATATCATTCTGATTTAACTGGCAAAAAAAATACGTATTTGGGCGTCAAAAAGTTTGTTCGTACAAGGCGGCAAAAAAAGCTACGTACTGCCCTGCATCTGTTCAATCAAATTTGCCATGCTGCCTATTATAATTTTTATTTAAAATAAATTTTATGATTTAGGGTGCTGCACAAATATTTTAGTGGATAAAGTGTATCAGATAGCAGAAAAGGTTGTGAACCAGTGGTGTGGAACAACATCCTTTAGCTGCTTGAAGCTTTTTCATCGACCATTAAAGTGTACGAATACCTAGTTGCTCTACTCACTAATCTTATTGGAGTGAGTCATCATTTCTAAGCCTAAACTGATAAGAAGGTATTGGTGCAGGCGCAGTAGGCCTTTTGACCGGCTGCCAAAAAATGAGGACACAGATTCATTGCGTTATATTGGGGTGAAACAGTAGGTAGGTACTTTCCCTTTGCTTCGTATGAAACATCTCCCATAAGCAGTTAGCTACATGAATAAGTAAATGAGGGGTTTTGACTGTGGAACTTGCTTCGAACGTTTTATCAATAATCCAGGACATTTTCCTCAATTTTACATTCATCCATATGTTAGTCCATATTTTTCCTATCCAACCTACAGCTCGCTGTAGAAGTTCAATGGCTGAAACTTGCAATTTGTCCATTGCTAATATAGCAGTATCATCAACAAAGGTGGTAATGGTGGTGCCATCAGTAGTTGGAGTAGCTTCCATGAAGAGTAAATATGAGGTAACGATGCCATAGGTATAAGCTCCTGCTTTGAAAAATTGTAACCAGCCCGGACTCATTTGGGCACTTCTGCTGATATTCATAGTCAACATTTAGTGCTCATTAAACTAAGAGTCACTTTAAAATTTGCATTACTCAGCTATATTTCTAAACAAAATTACGTGTTTTTCACAGTTTTGCTGCAGTTTGTCGCAAGGGAGCACAAGGAAGCTACTTTTCTTAGCTGGACTATTTTTTGCGTAACTTCTACGTTGGTAAAAAAAATAAAAACAGCCCTCAAGGTTAGTGAACACTTAGTGTCGACTCTTTAGAGTGAAACGAACATTTTATATTGGAAGAGGACCAGAGTAGTAAGTGATCGAATGTTTTCAGGACCAACAACCGGTTCACTTCACTGGTGGTCACGACCCACACTTTGGGATACGCTGGACTATAGTTAGTTGTTTTTATGCTATGACAAAATGTTTACGTGTCAAACTATCATGGGGATACCCCCACGAGTCCTGCGCGCCTGGCGTGCGCAAAGGACACATGCCTACTGAAGAAATGTAGGTAGGCATGTGACTGGGCTGAGACGGTCGCTTCATTCTGTTGTCGCACAGTGAGAGAGAAAGGTGTGTGTCAACGGTTATATTTTGTTGTCTCTGGACGTTAAACGCACATTATATATAAGTATAAATGGTTAGTGGTTAGTTACCACTACTTGGTAGCAGAGGCAAGAGGAGAGAAATTCGGCAAATTTTAATTACCTAACAGAAAAACGGACTTGTTGTATAGGCCTGTTTTCCTGTATGCTATACTGCGCTCCTACAGTCAATGCAAATTGAATACTTGAAAAAGAATTCAACCTGCACACGCAAATAAAACAAAATTGTAACACAATTTTGAATAGCCTAAGTCAAAAATTGAATCAATCTTTGACTGTTACGTATTTGCAATGCGCAAGTACATTATAGGCATCTCTTTTTTCATCTCCCATATACAAATTCTAATGACGAACTTGTTGAGAGAGTTACTTATTTGCAACTTGCAAGTAAATAATAAGATAAAATTTTTTTTTCATCTCTCGTCTACAAATTCTAATAACGAACTTGTTGAGACAATTACGGCATTTACCATAAATACCTAATAACAGTAAGGAACCTGTAAAAAATAAACAGTCTCTTTATTGTATATTTACTCTTAAAACAATTGAAGAACTCCCAGTTGTCGAGAGTAAAACATTCCTTCACTTAAGGAATTGAAAATGTACGTAATATTTTTCAAGGCCATGTATTGGGATAGCATGTTGGTGCGATCAACATGCGACAATCGACTGAAAATTCTTTTACAAAGAATTTTTAGCTGCCCCCAGTAAAATACGTAATGTCAACCATATGGTTTTCATCACATAGCTGTTGAACCTTTTTAACAACTTCAATACAAGCAGATAGAAAAATTCTACCTGCCAGTGTTGAAAAAATGGTCGATTGCTTTCTTTACTGTAATAACTGAAGAAAACAATCGGCCAACTCTACAAAAAATCAAGGTCGATCTATCGTTTTTTTTTTTATGTAAAAGGAATGAACAAAGAGAAAAAGAGATATCTCCTTACTCACTCACTCTCACACAAAAAACCCAATACTGTAGAAATACAGAAATACCATTTTTTTGTCAAATATGACATTGGTAATGATAAGGCTCAGACAAGAAAAAAGAGTCAATTCAACTCTTTTGTTCTTGATCGCATACCATCCTTGATAAAGAATTATCAAGGACGGCAATGGACAACCCTTACACACACAAAAAACATACGTCGTATATTCCTATCTTTGCAACAAAGATAAAAAATACGTATAGACACACGCACACACAGAAAAGATCGACAGGCTGCAACTCCTGGTGGAATTGCAGAAGACTCATTCGTACGTTAACTGTTGAACGATGTCATGTCCGATTGATCTCACTGTGATTTTATGTGCCATTTTATTAATTTTCTTGTGCGTTTTTTCTGTAATTATACTTAGTTTTTTGTACCGTATTGTGCTAAAACTTGTCAGCAATTTTTACAAAAAATTGTACCTAAAAACGCGTAATTTCAGTGAAGCTACGTCGTCAAATTCTCGGCCATTTTACCGAATAAAAAATTACTTTCGTAAAGTAATCTCGCGGAAGAAGTTTGGTGTTTATTCAGCACAAAACTTGCGAACAACACCGGTAATAAGCGAAAGAGGATTGTACTGGTTGTCCATTTTTTGCAAAGTCAAGAAATCAAAACGTACCTAGTAAGTACAAGTGCATTTAATATTTGTTGTGTCCCAAATATTAAAGTGTTGTCTAATTTCGTGTACTTCGCCAACATCAAATTTGATGGAAGATGGATTTTATACAGTATCAACTATGGAAATTAGTATGGGATAATTGACATAGTTGATAGTGGAAATCCATCCACCATCTTATTCTTTGGAGACAAAAAATAAATAGTTCGTCAAAAGGGAATTAATTAGGCATCGTGCTATAGGAAGTTTTGGCAATCTTGAGTACAAAATTGCGTAAAAAACATCGTATTTTCGTGATCCTAACCCACAAAAATTAAACTTACAATTGATTTTTAGCAATTTTGTAATAAAAATAGCGTAAAAAACATCATATTTTTGTGATCCTAACCTTCAAAAATTAGATTTACAATCGATCTTTGACAATTTTCTAATCAAAATTGCGAAACAAAATTATTTTCTCAACTGAAATTTTCCAAATATCGGTGCAGAAAAGTCCAAGCAATGACACAATTCGATTCGATTTACGAGTGCCACAACTAAGGGAAATGTCATTGCACCCCCGGGTCATGCCCAAATTTTGATTTGACATGACCTGGAAAACACTTTGTAAAAGGGATAGTTAGGTATTACATCGCAAAAAGTTTCAGCAATCTTGAACACAAAATTGCACACGAGACACCACAATTTTGTGATACTACTATGTGAATTTAAACTGTAACATGATTTTCAACAATCTTGTGTTCAAGATTGTAGACAAAAATTAAGTTCCTCACAAGAATTTTTTTTTAAATTTTTGTAGGGAAAAGATGTTCATGTTGGCGCAATTCCGTTACTCTGTTCGTGATATTTGTATTTAATTTACAACTGTCGCGAATTAGAGAAACCTCTTTGCGCCCCTGGGTCATGCCCAAATTTTAATTTGACATGACCCGGACAACACTTTATCAAAGAATTAAGATGCAAATTTGTTTCAAGATTGCGAACATAATTTTTTGGGCAAAATTTGAACTCATAATTTTGTACAAACGAGCCGCAACTTTGGAAAACATCATTGCGCCCATGGGTCATGCCCAAATTTTCATGGATTTGACCTCGTGGACACTTTGACAAAAAATTATAAAATCGGAGCCAATAAACCACCATACGATCTTGCATACAAAATCGCATGGTGTTCAAAAAAAACAATGTTGCATAGCTACAGATACTACAACATTGCATTTTATAATTTTGTACATGTGCACTAAAACATACAAAATTAATTTTTTGGCAATGGGTAATGCCCAATTTTTAAATTTGGCTACAACCTGTGTGCAAAAAGATGACAAAAAATTTGGTTTATTGAATAAAATTTTTTGTAAGTCTTATTTTGCAAACTTAGAAATGCTTGTCATGATGTTGCGTTTTGTATTCTACAAAACGCAACCACTTCTACATTTTTCAAAATGGAAAAAGAAAACATTCTTTTTTACCACATAATGTTAAACGTAGAAATGCTTAACATGATGTTGTGTCATGTATTTAACAGATCACAACCATTTCTACGATAGTCAAAAAATTTCTTTAGGTACAAAGTGTGAAATGCTTGTCATGGCGTTGCATCTAGATAAACTAAATGCAACCACTTCAACTTTGATTATACAGTCTCTTACATTGGTAGTGCACCGTATAAAAATTATCTAGCAACAAGCCATACATACAGCATATTTGAATCAAAAATGCACACAAAACTCACTACTCTGGCAGTACAAAAGACATTAGACGATCATTAAAAAGAACACAACAAATAATTAAAAATCGTACAATTTTTGTATAAATATTATTGTAAATGTTCTTTGGCAGAATCATGTTGTCAAACAACGATACGTCAGACGCATCTAGTTTGCCACCTCCGCTACCGACAGATCCTGCACCGGCAATTCTAATTGCTCCACAACAAATCTTGGAGCAGGGAACGTCAATGCCAGCATCGACGCCACCACCACCAGGGATCGCAGTGCCATCAACGTCAAACACCAATCCATGCAATATGGCAGCAGCGGCTAAACAGTTTGCAGAGCAAACTGGAAAGTCGCTGGCGCAGGTGGAGAAAAGCCTTCTTGCAAAGGCAGCAAGCAGCACCCGTAGGGAAGGTACTGAGTACAGCATCAGCAATATGAGTGGAGTCAACGAATATGAACTAGCCATAGAACTATTCACCGAGACACTTCATGAAGCTGATGCATACCTGCTCGATCTAGCTGTATTGCTGACCACGCCAGAGCTCACCTTTGTGCAAGCACGAAAGGAGCTGCCGGCTATTAGCAATACAATTGAAGAGCTCAAGAACCCTCCAGTAGGGGTGGCCAAACAATTCATCCTCCTGGCCAAGACAATTATTAAGCAATTCTTGGTCAAACAGGGAGAGATTGAAGCCAGATTCCCTCTAATTCCAATCTCATCCCTGATGCTCAATCAGCCCCAGGTTCCTCCCACCACTCCAGCTGATTCAACATCCTGTACAAACCAACAGGATGCAGAAAGTCAAGATGAGGCACGTCTCCGCAATGAGCAGAAACGTGCGGAGGAACAGAAGAGGGAGGAGGAGCTAAGGGAGATGGCTGAAAAGGCCACGTACGACCACCTGCGCAGAGTGCGCTACAAAGCACAGATAGCAGAGATTGAAAAAACAAAGGAAGATCTAGTTCAGCGAGCACAGGCAAACTACGGCTTGAGTTTTGAAGAATTCAAAAGCCAATATGTAGTGCCTGCAATCAAAAGAGGTAACACAACACCCATCTCAGTTAGTACCCATAAAAGAGATTGCCCTGATGAATTTCTGGATATGGAAGAAGAACCATCTTGTAAAAGAACATGTATGGACACTTCAACCCATGACCAGGAAAGCATCACAACCTCAACTCCTAATCAAAATTATTTGTCACCTGCGATTGTGAGCTTGGAAAAACCAAACTCACAATATTCAGCAACAGCTCTGGTACCCAGACCTGTAACTGCAAAAAACCACACTGAAGTCACTCAACATCCAAAAGTTGTGGACCCAATTCCCCGTTGCTGGGAAGTGGATCCCCACGACACTGTTGAGCAACCTCTAGTGAATTTGAAAACACCCAAATTCTACCTAGAGAAATGGGATGGAGGCACCCTGATGTATCCAGGATTTATCAGAAGTTTCAAAATGTATGTGCATCTTCACACAGACATTGCGATCCCTCAGAAAATTAACATCTTGCAAAATACAATGCCTAAGGACATTGTCCAAAAGTTTAGTCATTTTGCACCAGATGATATTGGCTACATCCAGAGACTTCAATTTTTGCATGACAGATTTGGGGATCAGAGTAAAGTGAGAGCGGAAATCTGGTATAATATAACCAAATTTCCTATCTCTACCAACACCATTTTGTCAATCCAAGACGGAATGGATGGTATTGCTGTCCTAATTCATCGATATCGGCTGATTTCTACGGTAGTTGATGAAGAACAACTGTTCAACGTCACGGTGAAGAAATTCCCACCTAGAGCCTATATTAAAAATCTGAAAAGTAGTGAAAGACATGTCTCTCACCTATTTTCAGCTATCTGAGAATTTATTAAGATACATGAAATGTTTGAAAACAAGCATCCAATGAATCAAAATCCTCCAAGATACAGTAACCAAAACAAAAAAGGACAGACTAAAGCCAGTCCTAAATTTTTGGCCGCAACTTTCCAAAAATCTGACAACGATCAATATACGGACCTAGGAAAAGATAAATTTAATCCTAGGAATAAAAAACAAACAAGAAAAAGTAAATCTAACAAGAAATATGCATCTATTAACAATGTTTCAGAACAAAAGATCCATAATCAGGATGTTTGCATTGCTCAAGATACTCCCAGGAGTATCACGAACATGTCGCTAAATCCTGACAAACCCTGCTTGTTCTGCACAAACAGGCACCCTTCGTTTCTCTGCTTCGACATCTGCTACAATACTCTACAGAAGAGAGAGAAGGTATATGAGGCACGTAGACTTTGTTGACAGTGTGGTTGCTGCCATGCAGCAACCACACTGGTTTGATTGTTTGTCATCAAACCACCATGCAAACCTCTGCCCTAATGCACCATACCCGATCTTGGAGAGATACATGGAGAGGTGGTATGCGACCTTGCGGGGGTGGAAGGAACTAATCAGTAAGCAACAAATTGATAAACAACTTGTCATGCCAAAAACTTCTGCAGTTACTAATGATACTTTTGTCACACAGGGCGAGCAATACGATAGTCGGTTGCGAGCCAGAGCACCCATAAAGCTCAGTGCGGAACAAAAGGAGTGCTTGCCAGTTAGCAGTGAGTACTTCCTATCTTTTATTAAACACAATAAAAATTCTACTTTTCTTGTGTTTGAGGCTTATGCTCAATCTCCGTTTACAAAAAACCCGATTTAAATAAAAGGATTTTTTGACTGAGGTAGTATCGACACTTTTGTAACAAAGGCTTATGCATTCGAATCCTTGAAATTAAAAGGATATGAGAGTGAATTCATAAGACTTAAAGGTGTAGAAAATCAAAAATCTAATGTTTTTAAATCTAGCCTAGTGGATTTTGAAATCCAAACTCCACAAGGCAAAAATGTACAGATCACGGCAAAAACAATAAATTGTATAACCCACAATTTGAAACAGCCAGATCTTACAGGATTTTGTAAACATTACCCGCAGTATTCAGACATTGAATTCTCAAAAACGGAGAATGAGCATACGATCAACCTACTATTAGGAAACGATTATATGTGGTCATTTGTAAAGCGAATTGAACATATATCACCTACCCTTACCCTCATAGAAACTGAGTTTGGTTATATGCTAGGAGGTATCATTCCAAATCAGAATGATATCAATGAAAAATTCATTCCAGTATTTTTCATCAATCCTCAGGAAGTAGAAAATCTTTGGAGACTGGATGCAATTGGCATTGAGTCGAATAACTTGGAAGAAGTCCAAGCGGAAGTTCAAGCTTTACAGTTATTCTACAAAAATGTGGAGTTGGTAAATAATCATTACCAAATTAGATGGTTGTACAAAAATTATCCGCCACCATTGGCCGATAATTATAACCTATCTTTTAAACGATTAGAACAGCAGCTCCCCAAAATGCAGAAAATGCCAGAATTCTATCAGAGGTATGATGAATATTTCATCATGCTACTCGATCTACAAATGATAGAAAAAATTGACCCAAACGTCAACGACAGCATTATACACTACCTACCCCATAAAGGAATACTTGACTTAACAAAAAGTACACCTCTTCGTGTAGTTTTTGACGGGTCTGCAAAAACAAAGCAATCAAAATATTCATTAAATGATTGCATGTTTATAGGAGCTAATCTCCTACCCGACCTTATGCAAATACTTCTATCTTTCCGCAAAGATAGATATGCTATAATTGCAGACATAAAGAAGGCCTTTCACCAAATAGGACTACATCCTGATGATCTGGATGTAACAAGATTCCTATGGGTAAAGGACCCTTCAAAACCACTAAGCAAATCCAACATAATTATCTACAGATTTCAAAGGGTACCGTTTGGAATAGTGACAGCTCCATTTCTACTGGCAGCTATATTGGTACACCATTTTCAAACGGCCAATCCTGAATTTCACAAAAAGTTTTCCAAAAACTTTTATGTAGATAATTTAGTAACATCCTTACCAACTTATGAAGGATTATTGGACTTGCACAATGAGGCTAACAACCTCATAGAGGATATCTCGATGGAATTGTCTCAATGGAGGACAAACTGTATTCCATTGAGAAAAGACTTCAATCCTCAACATGCTTTAACTAAACCACAAGTTAAAGTTCTAGGATTAACTTGGGATATGGATAAAGATGTCATCTTTATCTCTTTATCAGTTCTCCCAAACTGAAAAACCTAGATCAAGACTGGACAAAAAGACTCTTCCTTAAGGCAGTGTCACAATTTTTTGATCCACATGGCTGGTTTGCTCCAGCCTCTATTCCATCTAGAGTCTTTATAAAAAGACTCTAGAATAAAAATTATAAGTGGGACGAGTCCCTACCTCCGACACTACAATCTACAGCGACGGAGTTTGTTAAAGATTTGTCCAACTGCAGAGAATATTTTATGCCCAGGCAAATATATTCTGGTACATTTAATCCAGATATATGTCAATTACATATATTTGTGGATGCGTCAAAAATAGTATACTCTGCTGTAGCATTATTACGTTTCAGCAATACTGAAACCAATAATGCAGTAGTCAGATTTGTTTTTGGAAAATCCAGAATTGCTCCTATGAAAAATGTAACAATTCCCAGAATGGAACTGTTAGCAGCATTAATAGGAGCAAGAGCAGTGCAAAACATTAGGAAACCGTTAGACTTAAGTAATTGTTCAACTTACTTATGGTCAGATAGTAAATGCGTTCTAACATGGTTATTAGAACGCAGAGTACTAACGCAATTTGTCTTGAATAGAGTAACAGTAATAAAAAAGGTTCCAAATTTGCAATTTTGATATTTCCCATCTGCAGATAATCCTGCAGACATTGGCTCAAGAGGTTCAATGATTAGTGATCTTTTTCATTCTACCTGGTGGTCAGGCCCAGACTGGTTGAGAAACAGTCTGGAATCATGGCCAAAGACTGACTTACACGTAATTAAGTCTCTACCAGATATCTCAGAGGAAGATGAAACTGTACCAGTTTTTTCAACCCTCAGAGAATCATTAAAAATTTCTGAAAAATTGTCAGAAATGGTACCTCAAGAGCCTAATATGTTATTTGACAGTCATAAAACTGCTAAACTACATAGACAACTGAAATCACGCAAACTTGCAATACCTAAATTCAAAATGGAATCGGTCAACCACATTTGTACAGTGAAAATATTTGCTACACAAATTGACCAAGGACTACAGGATATGGACCATAATGGACCACATTCTACACAATCCTCATCCCAAATTGGTTCACAACAGGTTCTCGACTTATCTACAAAATCAAAGTTAGATCAACTAAAACCAACTCTGTATGATATATTCATACATGAACCAACAAATACTCCATTCAATATAGACATAACAAATTTCAATACTCTAGTCAGTTTGAAGCGAACTTTTTACCACTGCATAACCGCAGTCAGAAAGTTTGCAAGAAAACAAATCAAAAGGACTAGATCGATTCCACCTTGGGTTTTGTTACCTAACAACTACCAATTTGCACTGCTATGCTTTATTTATGCAGACCAGAAAAAACATTTTTCTGATATATTTAAAGCATTACTGGCATCAAATCCACCAGATTATGTAGCATATGAAAAATTTCACATAATCGTCGACGAATCAGGACTACTGAGATTAAAAAACTATATACCAGTAACACCTTTTACTGAAGATACATTATCTCCAGTACTGTTACATCCGAAATCTCATTTGACAAAACTCATACTACTCAATGTACACACATTGAATAGTCACACCGGAGTAAAATACACGATGGCTGCTTTTCACAGAATGTATTTTGTACCAAGAGCAATGAGAATTCTACCGGGTGTCCTTAAAAAGTCGTGCCTGATTTGTAAGAAATCAGACAAATGACTGTATGCTCAACCCACTCATGCGAGCATGCTGGACTTTAGGCTAGTGCCTTTCACTCACCCGTTCACTTATACAGGTGTAGATATTTTTGCCCCTATTCAGTCTTTGACAAATACCTACCAAAAAAGAAGAAAGCACTAGCCACCCCAACAACACCTGCTTATAAAAAGTGGTTGCTGATATTTACTTGTCTCTCAACAAGAGCAGTATACTTTCTCTCACTATCGTCACTGACAACAGGAGAGATTTGGATAGCATTCCAGATGTTCTTTGCTGATCGGGGAATGCCAAAGGCAATGCTATCCGACAATGCAGCCCAATTCAGACTTGTTGCAACACACTTGCCACAATTCTGGGAAGCAATTACCAAAGACTGCAGCATTGAAGACAAACTGCAGCAAAAAGGGATAACATGGCATTTCACGCCACCCAAAGCGCCTTGGTACGGTGCAACCTATGAAAGACTCATAGGCGTCTACAAACAAACTTTCGAGCGAGTTATGGGGCCACACTCACATCATAAACTTAATTTTCAAGCAGCGCTTAAAAATATACAAGTTATGATGAACGAGCGTCCGCTATGCCCAGCTGTAGACAAAGAGGAGCAAATAACACTTACTCCCGCCCATTTCATGCATGCAAACTTTAGAAATTTCACCTTAGACCTTGATAAGCCAATACCAGAAACAACTGTAACGGCTAAAAATTTACAAAGTCTATGGAAAAAGGACAAAGATAATTTACAACATCTTTGGGCAGCATGGAAAGGCCTCTATCTCCCATACTTGAGAGATAGAGTTCCACAAGGTGTGAGTAATGTTTACCACACAGTAGCCTTCCAACCTAAGGTTGGTGACATAGTCCATGTTCTGGACATAATGTCAAAACTAGGAGTCTACAAGTTAGCAACTGTAGTCAACCTGCTGACATCACGTGATGGTAAAGTCCGCCACGTGGATGTCAGATTACCCAGCTCTAATATAGTCACGAGACCCATAAAGTTCTTGGCGCCATTAGAGTTGAGCATCCCACCCTCAGAAGATAGTTCACCAGCAACTAACTTCAAACTGAGGGAATGATTTGGAAAATGGAAAATACACTCAAGAGCTACCACTCTAATGTGGAACACCACATTAGAACCTAGCTATCTTTGAAGATATGGCAAAACTATTTGTTCAAAGCTTACTTTCACCATCCAGCAACCCTTCGAGGATAAAGCGGGTGAAAGGTGATAGCGGATTGCGATCCAAATGACCTGAATTTGATATGATAACTTTATTATAAACCTCTTATAATAAACTTATTATCACAAGTTTGGAAACAACATTGCTAATTTGTAATTCTTTTCTTACAGAGTCACTCCTGAATAGCGCTAATAAACTGTCCAAATCCTGCTCCCGCCTATAAGCAATATTGTACTAGTTTATCATGCAAAGCATAATAAACTAGCAGGAAGCAAATCATACAAGATGGAACCTGCACCAGATTCCATCTATAAGAAGAAAAACATATTTATGTTTCTTCGTCCATGCTTTATTATTGCTTCAATAATAAAGCATAAGATAATTTGTAAAAAAGTTGTAAATATGATTTTTGTTCCTATGTATATTTGGTTGTTATAATTTTTTATGTTTTTATGTTTTTTAAATAAACGAAAAATTGTATTCGAGTGTATGTACTTAATTGTTTCCTTTACAGATCATTAGGGCCTTATTACCAGTCTTGGAAGACCGGTGATGGACACCGCCCCCAGTATTTTGGGGATACCCCCACAAGTCCTGCGCGCCTGGTGTGTGCAAAGGACACATGCTTACTGAAGAAATGTAGGTAGGCATGTGACTGGGCTGAGGCGGTCGCTTCATTCAGTTGTCGCACAGTGAGAGAGAAAGGTATGTGTCAACGGTTATATTTTGTTGTCTCCGGACGTTAAACGCACATTATATATAAGTATAAATGGTTAGTGGTTAGTTACCACTACTCGAACAACGGGTGAAGAATGCGGTGTAATTTCTGAACCACTATGATGTACGAAAATATACACGATTTGCATTTCTTGCACAGTTGAGGATACATTGGAAATGATGTTTGCATTTAATTTTAATTTTGTTAAATAAACGTACAAATTTCATTTTTAAAAAGATTTTATATTGAAAATTTACTTATTAATCTTTGTGTGATGGAACTATATGAGGGTAGAGGTGGGTACGTATTTCGTTTTATAATTCAAGTAAAATTTTTGCATTCTAATAGCTCAAATTCATTTATATAAACCAATTTTTCTTTACCATGGTACAAATCGCAATTTTTATCCGATAGTTACGAAATTTGAATGGAACATTAGTACTAAACCAAAAACCTGACCTATTGATTTTGTTGTGGATCGGCATTGGTACTTGGTATGGCTACTTTTGTTTTTGTTTTGGCTATAAAATTTTCAATTTTTGACCGATACCTACGAAATTTGAAACATGTATTAACTATAAATTATTATAACTTGCTGTACATTTTGGTGCGGATCGGTTGTACGGTAAGTACATGCAATAAAATTATTTTCGATTTTATTTCGATTATAAAATGCCTAATAGGAACGTAATTCTGAACAAATATTTATTATAATATATTAATGACTTTTTAGTGACTACCTAATTGTATAATTTTTGAAACCTATTTTTTCTAATGGAGCTGCTGCTACGTTAAAGTTTTCATATTAGGGTAGCACTGCTGAATTCGTGGAGGCTGGGGAAACAACGAATTCGGTTTTGTGTTAGTGTGCGTGTGTCGAATCATGAATACAATCCAATCAAGTATACACGGACACTAGCAAAACAAGCAACGAGGCAATAGCGAGAGCACTATTCCAAAGGTTTTGTGACGTCAGAGAGTGGTTGTTCCTAACTTGTTATAGATGTGTCCTGAGTGTGAAATCACTGAAATGGGAATCCTCATCAAACTGTCGTCGGTGTTAACCTGTGTGGGGTACAGATCTTTTAAAATTAGATCAACAGGTCAATAGATCAAAAGATCGCGATCTTAGATAAATAAATCACTTCAAAAAAGTGATCGAATTTTAAGATCTAGATCAACATTTTTCAGATATTTTAGATCTTTAGATCTTCAAATTAGATCGTTTGTAATAACTTCAGTCAAGTACTTACACAAATCAGATAATTGAATAGTATATTATTGAAAATGAGTTAATAATGGGATCTGAAGTCAAAGTAGTTCCATTCTAGTAGCCCATTTGGCAAAGATTTCAATTTTGGAATTATGTAGGTACCTACTGTTTTTCAGCATTGAGAACATACACAATCTATGCTTTCGAACGCAATTCCCGGAAAACCGTAAGTGGTAGAAAGCTGAAATTTTCAAAAGACATCTACATTGGTTAACTGAAGATTTTCTGAAAGTTTGGCTGAAATCGTACGTTTATTTTTTGACATATCGCTAATTCTGTTAAAATCCTATGATTTAATAAGAATTCAATCAACTTAATTAGGAATATGAACAGAATATCAGCGATATTTCGAGAAATAAACATACGATGTCAGCCAAAATTTCAAGAAATCTTCAGATAACTCATTTTCATGTCTCCCGAAAATTTCAGCCTTATACGACTAACAGTTTTTTTGTAATTGCTTTCGATAACATTGATTTTGTATGATTTCAGTGATAGAAAACTGCTCATTATTCTGAAATAAACAGGGCTGTGGGCGCAGTTTAGCAGAGGCTTTACATCCCAAATAATTCAAACTTATTGTTTTTTTTGTTTTTTTTTTCAATTATTACAGTATGGAAAGAGGTGATGGGGAGGAAATTGGGAAGTGACCTTAAAAATCAGAAACTATCCAATTAAAAAGATCGCGATCTAGATGGCCTTGTTAGACAGATCTACAGATCGCGATCTAGATCGCAATATTGCTATATGATCTGAAGATCGCGATCTGAATCTCCTTGACTGATCTGTCGCCCCACACTGCTTAAACCCAATTTCAACTGAATTTTCAATTTTGATCTTGCCGGAAGGATAGAGTAATTCAGTTCGAATTATAGAATACTAGCTGTACCTGGGCAGGATTCACATTTCACACTCAGGACACTTATAAACAGGCTAGAAACGACCACTCTCTGACGTCACAAAACCTTCGGCAAAGTGCTCTCGCGATTGCCTCGTAAACAATTATGGTTTTTTTGTTTACATTTTTCACTTTTCGTTGCCCATGACGTCATGTGTTTACTATGTACCTCGAGTTAAATATATCCAATGTTAATACCCTCCCGAGGAGTTAAACTACAGTTTAGAAGTCGAGTATCACTTTTATTCTAGAATGATACCTAAGTAAAGATTCGCTGCTTAAGTAATATTTTATCTGTGGCTCCCATGTATAAGTATAGGATAAACCTGGTCGAACGAGTACTTAAGTCTTACTTAACATTAAGTAACGTTCTGGAATACGGGTGTAAGAGTGGACACTTACGGCTACCATACAATCGATTTCGAGTGACGTTGCTCGAGCACATTAATTGTACGCTCGGTTCGACACGTTCGCGTCCGCACTAAAAGCAGGTATCCACCGAAGGTTTTCCAAAGAATTGACCCACCGTCACCTTTAACGAACTCCATTTGAAGACACGATCCGACACGACGTAAGTCCGTGCCGACGACATTCAGGCGTCACTCGCCATCGCCAGCAGTCATCCATCCTGTGGATGGGGTACTAGGCTACAACACGCAGTCACTTATTCATTTGAAGCAGCGCCTGCAACGGTCGTTCGTCGGGTGGCACGTGCCAACCGATGGACGACGAATGACAAATGACCAATTAACGAAACGACACTCTACAGAAACCATGGGACGCACTCGCTAATTTTCTTTCTTTGCGCGCACAACATACGGGTAAAGCTCGGTTCGGTTTGCTGATTGGCCAAAACCGCCAACCTGTTCGCTGTTCGATCGCCATTTTCGTACCTTCAAAACACGTCACGTCCTTAAGCCGTTGCCGTCGTCATTGTGTTCCAGTCAAGTTCGCAGTTGTCATCGTCCTCGTTTCTTCCGCGATTGAAAGAAGAAGAAATAAATTGAGGAAAAAAAAAAAAAAACTGTCTGGCCACATGACCAGATGTCAACTTACGAAACGCAAAACAAAACAAAAAGAAAAATAAAAAAAATGAGAAAGATTGAGAAAAATAACGATTCAACCGACCATTTTAACGACGACGACGACCACTACTTAGCAACTATAATACGCGCCTTACCCAATTTAATTTATTATTTTTTGCACACCCTTCTATCAGTCTAAAAAGTTTTACGTGCACGATTGTACATTAGACCATAATGGGACGATAATTACGTACGAACGTTTCGCTAATTTTAAAGAGTTTGTTGCGCTCTCGGACACAACCGTATATTTATTTTTCTTGACGATATTAAAGTAAGATAAAACGATTCACGTATTGGCATAATTTATGACTGAGCGGCGGTATATATCTGTCCCAAACTCCAAACATCTTTTCATCTTCGCGCGACTGTTGACGCTGGTAGCTAATGGCGAGGAAAAACAATTACTTAATTTATGTTTTCAGTTTTCAACGAAGGGGCGGAGAGGGGGGAAGGGCCCCGATATTTTAGACCGATTATACACGTTATATGGGGTGTCCCACGACTGATGACGCGGTAATTGATCGGACCGTGAAACAGAAAACGAAACGATGCTCATAGCCGCGAGAAACCACTTTTTACCCGGTTTGCTTGCAAACGGTGTATTAAAATTAACTTCGTCCAGAGGGTTAGGAGTGGGGATGATGAAAATTGTTATCCGTTTCATGCAAAAAGAAAACGATTGGTAACATTTTTCCAGTTTCATCTGATGTTTTTTAGCCAGTTTGCTTGTAAACGGGGTATTAAAACTGACCTTACGGAGGGGTTAAGGGTGGGTGGTTGAAAAGTTTCCATTTCAAGACAAAAAAAAAATATTGACACCATTTTTCCATTTGAACCGACTGTTTTTATATGTGATAGATATATAAAATTATATATATTATACATAATTATATTATATGTATCACCTACATGTTTGGTTCACACTTTTGAGAAAACTGCCGAAGGGATGGGGCTGGAATTTTCATGAAATGTAGTCATTGTATTATAGGAACAGGTCTGATAAGGGTTTGTTGCCATTTGGTTGAGTAGTTTCCGAGAAAAATGTAAAACAATTAAATAAAAAATTTTTGGCGAAAAGCGTGTCCACTGTGTTGCTTGAAGTATCTTTTTCTTATTTACGGCGCATGGAGTAGCCAGCGTCTTTTCTGCATTGCATTAATTTATGTTTTATTTATTTTTTATTTTTCTAAATTTCATTTAAATGTTGCAAATGAAAATTTATTGGCAAACTATAGGTTGTTTAACGGAGTATCCTATTGTTGTATTTTATAAACGTATAAAATTATATAATTATGTATATTTTGGTATTTAATATAATTATGTATCGCCAAATATTTGTTTTACGGTTTTGTAAAAACTGCAAAAGTAATAGTGCTGAAATTTTTACGAATGATATTCCTGATATGAGACTATATCTGATATAGGAATTTGTTGCTTATTTGTTCAATAATTTTCGAGAAAACTGGAGAACAAAACATTCCAGGAACAGTAGTAAAAAAAAAAACTGTGAATCGGATTGAGCTGAAATTCTCACGATACATTTTTATTGTTTCAGTACAAGTTTCGTATAAATTTGGTCCCTATTCGTTCAGTATAGTTTTGAGAAAACTGGAAAAGCAAAAATTACGGGAGAGAATTTTGTGTTCACAGTGTTGAAAAAAACTGTAGAAGAAATAGGACTGAAATTTTCATAAAAAATATTCTATACATAGAACCAAGTCGAAGAGTAGTTTTCAGTGCTTGTTGGTTCAGTAGAATTCTTGAGAAAACTTGAAAACAAAAAATTTCTGGAAAGTAGGTTTTTCTCAGATTCTGAGAAAACTATGAAAGGGATCGTGCTAAAATTTTCACGATACATCGTTCTTATTTAGTACGTTACTGTTGACCCAATGAAAAAATTATGAGAGTCTTTTTTGTCGGAATATTTATGGGCTTTATTTTCGTATAGACCCATTTATGGTGTAAAATTAGAAGGGAAAATGTTATCGTGAAAAAACGACTTTGAGTTTTCTTCTAAAATTTTCACTCACCGTAAACTCACAATGACTTCCTTTTTTTCTGAAATCTGACGATAAAAATTAGTTTGTGGTGTTATCATTGAAAATTTTTTTCTACAACTATTATAGTTTTTGAAATAAACCACAATTTAAAAAACAGTAATTTTCCCTTTAATTAGCTATTTTTTATTCTTTAATTATGATGAAGTTATTAACGATAAAAAAAGAAATTATAGATTGTAAATTTGAGTAAATTTTCTCTTTTTTCCAGCAATACCAATCTCACCTTTCTAACTTCAATAGCGGCTGAACAATCATCGAGTAAAAGACAATAGGTTTTTCTCAAAATAAAAATGTTGTTTTAAAATAAAAATGTTGTTTCAAAACAAAAATGACATTTCAAACAAGATTTTCATGATGTTTCATTGACAACATTGATTTTTCGGTCCTAGGATCAAAAAGTGCACTTTTCGGAACTGTAAATTTCACTTTTCGGTTCATGGACCAGAAAATAATTAAATTAAGTCATTTTTTCGAACTTTTCGGTCCTACTGCCAAAAATTAATCTACTGATCCAAAAAGATGAACTTTCAGTCCTAATATGAGGGCAGAAAACGTGTTATTACGGACAGGAGGTGTATAAAATGTATTTCTTAAGTAGGACCAGGTTGTTATGAGTTCGGTGCCTATTGATTGTGAAACAAAGAAAATTGCTGAAGAAAAGCAAGACAGATGTGTTGCTTTAAGTATCTTTTCCGTATTTAAGGCTCAAGGGGTTAGTTTGCTTACTTTACTTGAAATTTTATGAAAGAAATTTACACAGATCGACATGTTTGTCAGATATTGATAACTATCGGCGGCTTTTTGCAATTTTTTGACGCATTTGGAATTCAGGATTATTTGTTAAATGATAGATGCAATTGGCAAACTGGGTTTTCTGGCGAAGTAGTGCTGCGCTAGAGTTTTTTTTCTATCTTGCCCACCAACCTGTATATAACTGGCTGCAAAATTTTTGAAGCTCACAAAAGTTCTGTGACTTGCTTACGAGACCGTAAAATTATTCTCATGAAACTGCTTTAAATTTTTAATAGCACTCTTTAACTAACATACCAGCTTTTTGAGACAGTGCCCAAATCAATGGCGAATTGAGCTGAAAATTTTTTTTTTTGAAAGTCTTTCAAACAGGTCCTCAAACAAATTAGTATTAAAAATTCATCAGCTCCTGGAAGTGATCAATGATTACCTACGTGACAGATTTTAATTGACTTACATGATAACAATTTGGTGAACAGACATTATGGGAGCACGCGCAGCTACGTTAATTGCCAATATTAAGGAAGAAGTAAGCAAATTTGCAGACACAATTCTCCCAATTTTTCAACAAAAATTAAAATAAGTTTACCTTAAAAACGCATTTTAAAAGATAAGATTATATTTTTTTTTTGGCTTTATCTTCATGTAAAATAAACTTTGATTATATATGCAATGGAGGACTAATTTCTATATAACATTTCTACAGGTAGTTATTATTAAACATAGATAGCGTTTTCAGGGAATGAAATTATTTTCTTTGGACGTTATTATATCTATATATGTAAGAATATGTATTCACATTCTTAAAAATAACCACAGTTTCTGTCTCTATTGATGGATTTTAAGTATAGAAAGATGAAAGATGTGTCTACATGATTCTTCATTATTTTCTAAAGAGCTTACAAATCCATCAATACATGCCAAGCTAGTGGGATGATCTTGAGGAAGACGGAATGCTAATTAGTAAACGATCAGCTCAGTTCTTTCCCTAGTGCGGCTCCCCCTTGAAGAATGGGGATGTAAGAATATGTATTCACATTCTTAAAAATAACCACAGTTTCTGTCTCTATTGATGGATTTTAAGTATGGAAAGATGAAAGATGTGTCTACATGATTCTTCATTATTTTCTAAAGAGCTTACATATATACGATTATGTAGATATATATTTCAAGGTAATTTTGTTCCTGGAAACACTCTATGTTTGAAGAACGGAACTACTACAATCAGTCCTCCATTATATATATACCCAAAGGAAATAAATACTATTTCGTTGCAGAAGGTTGGCTGCAGTGTTGGTATATTTTAAAATCGTAACAGTGAGTAGAATAAAAGCTTATGTATAACTTTTTGCGTTGGTTAAAATCGATATTTTGATGCAGACACAACTCCTCTTAAACAACTTGACTAATTTTGAAAATTTTAGTTTGTATGCTCTGAAAAGTCTTGAAGCAAAAATATGCCTAATTGATAAGAATATTTGAAAGAACTCTTTTTTGACCTCCCTGTATATCTATGCCAAAATGTAACATTATTACAGGGTTCACAGATATACTATTTTTTAAAATACATTTTTTTTTTTTTTGGCAAAAAGAATAGAGTACCTACTCTTTCGTTTTGTTCAAAATCGCTAATATTCCTATTTAATTTTTGCCTCCTCATTATACATATATGTATAATACGTAGTCAAATTTCCACTAAAATCAACTTTTTCTCGCATTTTGCTCAACCAAAGTACCTACTCGAAAAGTGTTCAAAAATGAATTAAAATATTCAAGATTTTGTTTTTATTTTTTTTTTTTGCTTGTCAATTTTAAATTTTTGGTCGTCTACTCTTTTTCCTCTTATAAAATCTACGAACCCAGAAATATTATAAATTTTAACAACGTATTTTTGTGAAGTATATTGTTTTTTGTGGTACGAGGAGAATTTTGGATTATTTTACGATAGGCATATATAGTTCCTGGCTATGGTGGTAGGCGTAGTCACTGGCTGTAGCTGGAAGAAGGGATTGGTAGCCATGGTTTCTATTGTTGATTGGTCGGTAGCTGAGTTTACTTGGCCATCATAGTTGCATGCTGTTTTTGCTTACAGTCCTCACTGTATGTGATTGGTAGTTATGTCTTTGATATGTGGCCATGGTCTCTGGCCAAAATTGTTAGTCACGGCTGGAGATAGTGGTTATTACTATTCTCCGCTCTCACTAGTTACTACACTAAAATTTCAAGGATGCTCCAAAAAAATTTAAATTCACTATTTTACCCTAACTGAGTCTTGAATGTTAGCAAGTTTTTCACATGGTCCAAGGTTTAAATACGTCGGGGAATCACTAACCCTAGTCAATTTGAATTGACGAAAAAATTTAAAACATGAAGTACATGGGTCAAAATTTTAGAATACTCTACTTTTTACGATACTAAGTAAAAAAATTTAGAGCACACAATATTTTCCGAAAAATTGAGGTTAGTTTTCGGATGATAATAATTATTTAAATACATGACCTTTCCATTCGATGAAATTATTAATAAAATCGAATTATCTCAATCTATAAAATTTCTTACATTTCGTATCTTAAACATCAATATGGAAAAAAGCCTCTTCCAGCAAAAAACAAAAAACAAACAAAAACAAACAATTTACTATAAGTAAATACTAAGAAACTGTGTACCCACATATCGTCTAATTATTACCCAGTTTGCTTGCAAACAGGGTATTAAAATTGACCTCATGGAAGGGTTAGGGGTGGGGATGATGAAAATTATCCGTTTCATGAGAAAAGAAAACGATTGGTACCATTTTTTCATTTTGTCCTAATTTTTTAATGTGAGTGTATACTATATATATATATATATGTATCGTCAAAAATTTTGTGCTCACTGTTCTGTGAAAACTACCGGGTAGATAGAGCTGAAATTTTTAAGAGAGAAAGTTCTCATATTGGAGCAGGTCTGAAAGAAGTTTGTTGTCTATCGGTTAATTAGTTGCTGAGAAAAATGAAAAACAAACAATTCCTGGAAAAGTTGTTAAGTTGTTTTTCCGGGATTCTGAGAAAATGACAAAACAAATCAGGCTGAAATTTTTACAATAGACTTTTATTATGTTGATGCAAGTTTTTTAGAAGTTTGGTGCCTATTAATTGAGTAGTTTCCAAGAAAACTGGAGAAGAAACATTTCTGGAAAAAATTTTGTGTTCACAGTTTTGAAAAAACTACCAAACAGATAAGGCTGAAATTTTTACAAAAGATAGCTATTGTATGAGATCAAATCTGAAAGAAGTTTAGTGCTCATCGGTTCAATAGTTTGAGAAAACTTGAAATAAAAAATCTTTGGAAAAACAGTTTTCATAGAAGTTGTGAACTGAGAGAGATCCAGAATTGTAACAAGAAATAAAGATTTACACAAAGTAACGTCTCAGAAGCGTGTGTAATTTACATCAGTCATGTATGTTGAGAGTAAGTACAGATTGAGTGAGATAAACGAAGGTGTTCGGAGATAAACAAGTGAGTGGCGAAATAGTATTACAATGTAGCCACGAGCAAAGGTATAAAAGTATATTATGAATGTAGTCGAGTATTTGCAGGAGTAAGAGGGGAGAAGGATTGGTGATCTTAACAGTTTTTAGGGATAAAATATCGATAGATCGATATTTTTGTTAAAGATATGGATAACTGTCGATAGTTTTTTTGTAATTTTTTAACCTGAAACTAGCAATGAAATATCGACATATTGATAACTATCGATACAAATATCGATCATACTGGGTTTTCTAGCAAAGCATTGCTGCGCAAGTTTTTTTTTTTTTTTTTTTTTCTATGAAAAAGTAAATATACCATCTTAGCTTGTTACACCTAATTATCCTTGTCTATGTAAGAGGTAATGACTGAAAAATTTGTGTTTTAAACTCTCGACATCGATGCTCACACAAAGAATGTAAGAAATGTGGTACCTACCAAACTATTCTCGAATTATTTTTTTTTCACTGAGAAAAAAAAAAATAATTGACTCGTTGACTCGACGCCGCAATGCCAAACAAGTCAGCAAAAATTTCAAAAAAAAATCTTTCTACCGGTTGAAGACTTACAAGGATATTGCGTTTCCAAACATTTAGATCTGTCTAAGAGATTCATTCCTTCTTCTCCTCCTTATTCACCATCTCCTCTTCTATACTTTAAACAAGATATATGCCTAGTTACTATACCTATGTAGAAAAAGAAGAAAAATGAAAATTTCGTCTCCTTCTATTCCACCGCCGCAAAAGACACGTTTATATTTTTACATGCACTGAACAGCATATAGACCACATAATACACACGTTTCTCTGGAGGAGAAAATATGATGAATTTACGGTTTCCAGCACCTTGAAAAACGGTGAAGAAATATTTTGGGGTTGTCGGGAAGGAGTTGGTGCCATCGCTATACACGTATTAAACTTTCCACAAACGTATTAAAAAAAAAAAAAAAAAGAAAAAGAAAAAGAAAAAAGTGAGCATGATATGATGGCGGCGAATAATAGCATACAGGGTAGACTATGTTCTAAATAAAAACCCGAGAAAAAACACTCGTTTACCATAAATTCGCTGCGAATCGTTTTATCAATGCGTGAATATGTTTGCAACCGAAGACGGCCGAGGAAATTTTTTACATTCAAAATATGCTACGTGCTTCACATAAATGATTTGACCATTGCAAGATGCTTCTTTTTCGCTGTCGATTATTTTTATTTTCATTTTACTACTTCTCTGATGCTATTCTCGTCGTCGTCGCTGCAATATTTTTCACTAAAATGAAAAGCTCCTGTGGCAGCCAGAAGACAGTATAATAGGTACGTAAATCATAATTATTTGATAACGATTAATCAACAAACTGCCATCTCAATTTTATAAACTTTTCAGAAAATTATAAGACTAAAAAAATCCGAAATATATCTTTGCATCGGTTACATAGGTAAGGTACCTATCAGTATTATTATATTTTAAGTTGACGAATCAAAGATAAAATCGTTCTTATATGTGAAGTCTGTAGAAATTAAAAGTAGAATGTAAAAAAAAGTGCCCTTCAGTGCCTATAAACAAGTGAACCCATTTATGTGGTACACATTCTATTTTGGGGGCTGGTAACACTGTATAATTGGTTGTTTTGTAGAAACAACAAATTTTTTTTTATTAGTGTGCACATACACTAAAAAATTTTTCTTACGCCTCTCACCAAAACCTGCGCCAAAACTTGCACCAAGATTCATGCTGGCCACCTTCACCTATTAGTTTTTACCTCCTATTGAAAATAGAAATGTGTAACCCATTAAAAAAAATAATAATAATACTGTAGGTTTTCTGTCAGCCTGGGAACTTGAACCATCAACCAACAGAAACCCTACCTCCATTGTCACCATTACCAAAATATGGCAACGATATACACTCTGCCACGGCACCGGGTAATGATGACGAGTACTCCGCCAATATGTCACCACACTACTCCCCCTCAGTACAGCAGTGCGCAGTACAATTCAATGGAGGCGGAGCTACTAATGGAAGGGTAAGTGCGTGTAAGGGAGTAGTGGATGCCCCTTCTCCAATACATCCCCGCATCGCACCAGTATACTCTACCGCTTCAGAGCTAGTGTGCTCAATGCCATCAAATTGTGAGGTGGAGAGCAGGTGAACTAGCGGCTGACATGTTCTTCTAAGAGATGGCGCTGTTCACCATCTCCTAGATCACCTCGAGGTCTCCAATGTAGGTTTCCTGCCAGCCCAAGAACTCAAACCATCAACCTACCGGAATACTTACCTCAATCGCCACCAACACCAAAATATGACAACTGTATACACTTGGCAATGGTGCTGGGTGATGATGACGAGAGTACTCCACCGATATGTGGCACCACAAATACTATAATGGATGAACATAGAACCTTCATAATTTTTCAAGTACCCAAGTATGTTAAAAATAAGTCACGTCAATATGTAGTAATGAGGCAGTTAGAAAGAAAGTTAATGGAGATTATTCATCATAGAAACAATTTTATCTCAGTTCCAAGTAAACATAACCAACCGGATATTATTATTAGGGATGTTTCTTGGGAAAAGTATGGGGCATGGCCTAAAATTTCACATATTTATATTATGAATTGCTCGCATGAAAGATAATTAAAACTGTATAGGTTGCCTAAACACATATCTCAAAGTATCAAGCATAGGTCTATGATCTATTCAGGTTTGCCAATGTTGAGTATTTTTGGATCTAAAAATTTTTAAAAACTTGAAAAAATGTTTAAAAATTTTCTAGGAGTTTATGAATTTTAGAGAATTTTTAAGGATTTTTGATAGCTGAAACTGAATTTATATAAACATTTCAAGTTACCTATCACAGAAATGAAGTGTACAGAGCCCCCACAAGGAAATCTTACAAAATTTGTAGATTAGAAAAAAAGTTAGTATGTTTCTAATATCTATTCACTTTTATTATCGAAATTTTAATTTTGGGATTATTTTTGTTTCCTAATGGCGCTTTATTGTTTTTCCGTATTTCATTATTGAAAGAATACGATGCCATGGATAACTTGAAGGAACCAGAATTTTCTTTTCCTTTCTTCTTTCCTTCTTCCTTTCACTGAAATTTTATTTTCTATTTAGATTCCTCTTATTCTTTTTCTTTGCTTACTAAATCTTTCTCTTCTATTCTTCAGTTCTGTTTTCAAGTCACATAACAACGGTCGTTAAAAGGTTTTTTTTTTATATTTTTGATTTTCTGATATTTTTAATTATAGTTTATTTAGTGTATAAGTTTAAGTGGTCTGCATAAAATCTCACAAACACACAAACGAACAGACATGAGCCTTATATACAAACATTTATAAAGATTATTTTATATTTTATTTATTTTCTTTAGGTAGGTAGGTATTAATTATATGTTCATGACTGATGTGGAATACCTTGTTTTGAGAGATATTCACACATAGAAAGTTTTCTACAGGTATTGTGTGTTCTGCCACTTCATACTATAAAGTATGAGAGAGCCAAATCCTCGACGAACACTGGCAATTTTGTAGCCAGTTTTGAGAGTTTATATACCAAATTTGGCACATGCACACAGACACACATACGTACATATACGTATGGTATTATGTCATCCGTTGTGTCATTTCTTGTCTCCGTTAAGGTGATAAGGAACGCCACAATGCGTTTGGTATTGGGCCATGACATCACCAAAATTGTTATCGGGTAATTGATCACAGCCCATGCAATGTATCTTACCTGTACGTACATACAGGTACAAACATACAAACGCACAAGTGTATATTTGTTTAACATCATTGAGACAAATAATTGCCAGCCTTTAGGCAGCGTCTGTTGCCGAGGGGTTTCGATAGTATTGTGATTTTTCTCAAAGGAGAAAATAAGTTTGTGTATATGGTTGCTGGGACAAAACTCTTTTTAGATGAGTTAACTAACAAGAAATCGATGATTTTGACGAGTTCAATGCTTCTTTGGTGACAAGTAGTGTTTCCATATGGGACGAATTTAGGTACAATCGATTTGAGGAGTTAAACTATGAGAAAAAATAAAATGGTCAAACGGGACGTGTTTAGTATTGCCCCTTGCAAGGGCACGTCCGCCAAATTTCATTTTTTCACCTAATACTGACTACTGAAATTCTGTACCTTTTACTTAGGTAAAAGCTCACAAGCAAACGTAATTTTCTGGTGGGTATTACAAAAAACTTATTTATAAAATCGAAATTGGGGCCTCAAAATTCGAACCCATCTCGAACTTCTGTTAGCTTCTATGGCAGATCGAGGGGGTAGATGGGAAAATTCCCTCAAATGGCAAGAACAAGGAAAAAAAGGAAAATTTACGGGAAAAAAATGAAATATGGCCACAGAATCCGGATAAAGACCGTCAAAAATTTGTTAAAGAGCAAACAAAAAAACGAAATCTCAAATCCATAAAATTTGTTGTCATTTCCTCCAAAATGATCCTCTGGATCTGCCACTAATAAAGATAAATTTAGAAAGGGAATTTAGTGATGCGGATGGGAGTTAACGCCACTGCCGATATAGGCTCAATTTTTTTGGAAAAACAATTTTCATATAATTCAACTGGTAATATGGCACCAACGAAACGAAGAAGTAACCCGCAAACCTGCTCTTAATAGAAAAAAAAGGAGCAAGAGATGCGCAGTAAGAAAAAAAAAAAAAACAGCGTGAGTTCTGCTGGGGCATACGCATGAAGGATTGATCACACATCGACACGTCATGTAACACACACAAATGAGAGTTACAATTGTAAGAGTGTTACAGTTACACAAATCTGATGAACGTAATCCTCGTTTAGCCCCTAGACGGTAGACCGAGCGCTAAGATGTTTACACATCAAAAGTATCCGCCGCCCATTTCTTTATCTGTTTTCTATACTTATATCCTCCAATCAGCGACAGTATTTTAATTTGACAGTAAATTTATGATGAGTCGACAAAACCTACCTAGCTAACGTTCACTGCGCTGGTTTTTTGTTCCTTTTTTTTTTTTTTTTGTCCAGTTAATTTGGCTACACACGGTGGCAAGTTTTGTATGACATAATTATTCTTCAACCAAATCTGCCATGTAATGGCGAATCAACCGTTTTGAATGGACTGCATTCCTCATTTTTTTTCCACGAAAAGGAAGAAAAAAACGTTTTTTTATTTTTATTTTATTGTTTCAACTCGATTTCTTCCTCTCTTCTTCTCTATTATCCCCTTCCATTTCCTTCTTTGCTTTTCTTTTTCGAACGACATGTTATTCGTAAAAAAAGGAACGTAATAAGAAGTATAGACCGACTAGAAGAATTGTATAATTTTACAAAATACGAGTATTGCAGAATCGTGACTCTGTCAACTAGTATTAAACTAGCAGTAGCAGTTTTACGTTTTTCGTTTTTTTTTTTTCCCTATTTTTTCGTTTGTTTATATAAATGTCCTGCTCTTTTTTTTTTCTCCTTTCTTTTTTCTACAGTACGTTATTCTTCGTCACATCCATTCCCTTATTATAAATGAGGAACATATTAAGACGGGCGGCCAAGATGGTCTTCAGTAGATAAAAATATATACACTGCGGTAAACAAGGCTGAAAAATACAGGCGGAGAAATTCGAACGATTTTTTTGGCTGCTTGATAACGTGAAATACCGTCCTCCCCCCAACCCCCCTTCCACACACACACACACAAAAAAAAAAGTAACATAATACAGTTTCGTGAAAATTTAGAACATAGCGTTATTATTCTACAGGATTTTTGACGACAGTAAGCCATGATAGGGGGTGATGAAATTCACACATGTACAGAGCTGTGCATGGTTCGGGTGTACGAGAAGCGTTTCTCCTTCAGCAACGAGTGTACGTCAATTTTCACCTTGACTTGACAGAAATCGTGGATATAGTAAGGAAAGTATGAAAGAAAAAAGAAAAAAGAAAATAGAAAGTACCTACGCAGTATAACGCCTTTGTACACTCGTTTGGTTCGCACGGTGTTCAAAATTTTCAATTTTTGGAGCCTTACGCGAAGGAGGAATAATAGAATACCTATTTATTTGAGTTACACTTTTTTTCTTTTTTTTTTGGTCTAATTTCTTCTTTAAACGCGATGGATTTTATTCGACATGGAATTGAAAATTTCGTTGCATAAAAGGACGAATTTGAGAAACGTTCTTCAACTTTTATCCATTAATTACGCGTGTGCGATTTTTAAGCGATCACAAACGTCAGTTTATTAAATTGGAATTGAAAACTGAAGTGAAATAAATGGATGAATCTAATTTTCGGGAATTTCACCGAAGAGCAAAAATATCAACAAAAGCGAGGCATTCTTTCGCTGGCTGCGTCAAACGCATTTTTTTTTGCATTTTCGCTCTTGGTAACCAGTTCAATCTTTTTCCAAACAAACCATACATCAGTATCTTTGAGCAGTGAAATAAAGCTGATAAATTAAAATACCTGTGGGGACTGCCCCGTATGACGGATAGGGGCTCGAACCCCTTGACGACAGTTGCCGCCTCAAAAGGGGCAAAATATTCGTCTTCGTGACGTTAAACACAAATTACGTTCGATCGTAATTACCTGTAAGTACATGCAGGTAATGTATGAGTACTGAATCGTGACACAATAGAATGATGTCACAATCCATACACAAACCAGCCAACCATCTCTTATCTAAATAGGGGACGATGCAACCGGGCCGTTCTCACTAACGTACGTATTTTTTACATATGTGTGTTTGTGTGCGTGAAAATAAGCCAGTATAAAAACCGTCCAAACTGGCTCTAAAATCGCCAGTGTTCGCCTTGGCTTTGGCTTACCCATACTTTGTGTATGAAGTGGCTGAACACGCTTAAATTCTGTTGAATTTACCTTCTGGTGAGAATACTTTCTCACAACAAGGTATTCCACAATACCTAAGACCAATTTGTAGGCCGTATTAAAGATGCAAAGCTTTGGATTAAGAAAAGAAAAAAGAAAAATGATAATTGGAAAGAAAGAATTGAAAAAATTATACCAAAATTTAATTTTCGAAGCCAAATGAGGGGATTTTTCTTATTTTAAATATCTCCTCTACAATAACTTAGAATTAGATGGTCAAAGGCTTCTCTTTTTTTTCTTAGCTTTCGATGTATAGACAACTTCAATACAGTTGTGAAAAGTAGCAAAATTAAGCGTTCTTATTTATTTTTACTCCCACAAAAGCTGTTATTTTTTTTGCACCTGCTGAGGAAATAGTTATTTGTGATACAAGCGTATGAATTAGGTGATTTTGATCCAATTGTGATAAAAGTTGAACTAAGAAAAAATTAAAATACTGTTTTTATTGCTTTATTTATCGAATGTCGAAGGCGCTCTCCTGTAATCTGTAAAATTATCCATACCCCGTACGGATCGCATATAAACCTTATCAGTGATGCTGTTTTTTTTTTTTTTTTTTTTTTCCAATAGAAATTTCTAGTGGTGTATGAAGTAATGCATGCGCACAAGGCTGTGCATAAAAAATTTAATGTCCGTGTATAAAGACACGCGTGAGCACAAGACTGTGTATAATTTTGACTACCTTTATAGCACTGGACCAGTAAAGTTCCATAAGACTAATGTACTTTTTAATGTTGAGACAAGTTGACGAAAAAGTAGGCACCCCTAGCGTACTTTTTGCGTATTTTCGACATTTTGCTTGAATTCACCAATTCAGAATACATTTGATAAAGATATCTCTTAAATTCACAATAATAACGTACATAAACACAAAGCAAAGTACATCAAAATGTATGCTCTGGTTGCCTATTTAGCGCTGGCATGTCTAACCAGAAATCATATTTCTTTATTGGTCCAGTACTATACAGTCAAAGAGGTGTATAATGTAAAAAACAATATGCATAAATAATTTACATTATGCATTGTTCTAAAATCATCCACTTTATGTACTGTCACGGGGCACAAAATAGTCTACTGTACCGACAGGTGTTGCAAAAATATCAGTTGTTTGAGTTATTAATACATTAATACATGGGTTGTTAGCAGTGCAAAAAATAACTATATATATCGATATGTTTTGACATTTTCCCCAAAATATAGATATTCCGATATTTCTTATCAGTTTTACCTCAAGTTTTATGGATAAAATTTCGAGATTACAGTGATATTCAAATATTCCAACACCACTTTAATGGCGTTTGTAAGTTTTATTTTAATGGACCTCGAAAATTTTATCTTTTAACAATTACGAATATAGGTCTGTTCTTTTGGGCAAAAAAGTTCTTTTGGGACATAGCTTGCAAAGTATTGACGTATTCCAGGTATTTTCATAGCTTTTACTATCAAGATTAGAGTAAGTTTCATTACTTTGTTAATAATTTCTCTCTTCTAGTTGCATACATGTAACTAAAAGAGGGAAATTTTTATCATGTTCTTGCCTTATCTCAGATGATAGTACTTGTCTTCTATCATCTATAATTTGGCCAGACACTGCTTGTTCGACTTCTATACTGGCGTGGCTGTATGTTTTCATCTGTATTATATTTTGGCTCGTTTCTACCTTATGTCTTTTTATTTTGCGATGCCTATTTGTTCATTCTTGTTCACAAATATGGCTTTTTGTATAGGAACAACTTCTTATACTTTGTAATAAAGGTCCAGGTATGTTATCCTTGCACTTCATTATTTTATAATATGTTAAATTTGTTTTTAAACGTGAGAAAATGGGCAGAGGTGGCCATGTGGCCCACCAAGTGGAGTATTTTCTTTAGCCAGGGTTTTTGTAATTTCAACACAGCTGTTTTTTATACTTTGTTTTACGTCAAATTTTTCAAGTTTCAGGGGTTAATGTGAACCTTACCCTGGACTAACTATCCAAGCATACCAGGTTTTTGAACTTTGCCTGGTGTTTATCGTCTAACTTGTGTATTTGGGACTTGGTGTCATAGGCCCTAATGACGTTTAGGGAACCTGGGGTTGTTTGAGTGTGACATTTTGTATAAAATGTGCAACTAACCAGGTTTGTTTTATTGTGGCGTGTTGCCACCCCAGTTGGCATACCACAGTATTGGCATTCTTTTGAATTTAATGCAAACTTGGTTAAGAGAGAAATGTGTAGAAGGTGTATATGTCGTCATCCCTTTGGAAAATCCGCCTTTTCCCAATCGATCTACGTTATTTTGGGAGGAGCTGGTAATCGAGAAAACGAAAATAAAAAACTTTCAAGTGGCCCAAAATTTTAGATATTTTCCAATGAGCCAAAACAAGTTTAGGATAGTCAGAAATTCGAAAATTACTGGCTCAATTAGAATAGTTAAAGTCCGTCCAATAAAAGATGATCTCTGTGCCTTAAAACAACGTTGCCAAATATCGATATAGGCCAGACAATCCTTTTTCGATTAGGCATTATTGAGTATTTTTTTCGCGCAGTCAAAAGCACCATAAACAAAAGAGGCGTAGACCTATTTAGCATTTGCATTTAATTCGCAAGCAGAAAGTGTTTCCGATTCAAAATCTCATTTGTATTCCTCAACATATTTATTGACTCAATATGGTTCTGTAGGTTATTTATCTATTATTCCAAAAGCATACCTTCGGAATAAATGAAATTAATAAAAGAATCTATATGTGCTCCTAAAAAGAAAATTAAAAGACGAAGCGTGGAAAAAAAAACATTTTCCAATCAATGAAACACTTGTTAAGAAAATTGCTTTAAAATTATTCGCTGACTGATCGTAAGCAAAGCCGATAAAGTTTTCACCCTAATCCTTTTCGTGAACGCCTGTCTGGTAAAATCCAATATTAAAGACATGTTGCAATGTTGTGCAACGAATGAAGGTTTGCGAAATACAATACAAGGCTGGATAAAAGTTTTAACTTCTGTATTGAGACTCTAAATGTAAACCACTTTTTAATTAGTCATGCACAAACGAGCTACGTGGGTAAATTTTCAATTTTACTTAAACTATTCGAATATAGGTATATATATATGTACATAGTTTTAATAATAAATCAATTTTCTTTTGGTCTATACATCGTTTCCTAGTCGACTTTATTCCTTCACCATTTAATGGTTTTGTGGACCTTTTAATGGACTGAAGTTTCGAATCTTCCTTCCGTACTTATTAATTCACTTCGATGGGTTCTGTGCGTATCTACGCGAAAGATTGACCAAATTTTCATCGTCAAAACGTAACTCACTATTCCGTTAAACCCATTTTTCTGGTCCAATATGTGGTTTGTTTTCAAATTTGAAAGTAACTATGTATAAGATATGAAGGCTACGAAGAAATACGTAGGTGTTAAAATAGAAGAGTATATTTAGAAAACACGAAGGAGAAACAGATCAAAGATCACAGATCGAAAATCTTGCATTTTTAAAAGATCTCATTTTTGTAGATAAAAAAAAACAGAGACACATATACCAGAAAAATGTACGGATATTTTTGAAATTTACTAGCAATTTTTTTCCTTAAAATTTTCAATTACTTTTCTCATATTTTTCATTAACTTTTTTCCATTTTTCATTTGTGGCCTTACGCACTTTCATGACAGTGGAGCAGAGGTGCTAGCTTAATTTTAATATCAGGTAAACAGATACGTAGGTACTAATTAAAAATTTATCTATGTGTTGCTAAAATCCTCAAATTTAAGTAAAAAATCTAGATCCATATGTTTTAATTTTTTTTTTTTTTTTGTTTCCGATGAATTAAAGTATACTATTGAGAAACTAACAAAATGTTATCAAATACCCTTACTCTAAGTTACTTAGTTTCAAAGTTACAAACCTGTAAAATTTCAAATTAAAAAAATTAATTTTCCAAACAAGCCCAATTCCAACAGCGGATAATGTGAGAAATACCGGTAAAGGATGATTCTGTGGAGCAAAATAGAATGATATAGAGCCGGTTTTAGGGCGGTATTCATAGACGACCCTTAAGGTTCATTTACATAAGAATCTATTTTTAAATTAATGTAAATCTGCAAAAAAAAAAAAGTTTAGCTGAAAATGGTGAGAACTGTATTTTCCTTGAGATAAACCATAGCAAAGCTATGAAAAAAAATTGTTGAGAAATATAGTTGAGAAATACAGGTTTTAAGTGGACCCTTAAGTAAGTGAACCCTAAGTGTCATCTATGAATACTGGTTTAAAGTATACTTTGCCATACCGAGTTATAACATTTCTTCTAACTTATTTTTGCTGCTCCTCTTCGTGCGAAATTCCAATTTCGGTCTTTTGGATACAAATTTTGCCACCCCACAAATGTTTCTGCCCCAGGCTTAAGGATATAGACCCGAGGGGTAAAATCAGTCCTGAAATGATATATGAAAGCAGTGATGAAGAAAATTGTAAGTATCTACGTAGTGTAGGTCGATATCATAATTTTGGTAATGAATTAAGTAATTTTTAAATAGAATTTAAAAAAAGTATTTTCCTTAAACTTTTGTCAACTACTTATTTGAAATGTCAGACTAAAATATCCTATTGCCATTAGATTCAAAATTCATGTTTAAATCTAAAAATATCGTCCCTGGATATTTTATCAGGTACTTATACCTGATAAGAGGTTGTCAAAAAGTGGTTAGGTACTCACCTAAAAGAATAACATCAAAAATAAATCCAATAACTGAGCTTAGTATTAATTTATACGCCATCTATAGTTGTTACCTAGAGATTACATTATAAGATTTAACTACAATCTTTGAGAAATAACAGAAAATAAAAACTATATGGAAGTATGGTACTTAAATGGACTAACCGTTAGAAGCTTCAACAATTCAGTGAAAAGAATTCAAATAACAATTTTAACTGCTTACTTGAGAGCTTTGTTTATTCCTGTATATACACACTGTTAATCATCATTGAGGAACTGGTTAAAAAAAAGAAAAAAAAAGTATGTTATGGGACACGCGGCGGAAGTGAAACTTCTTACAAGATATTGCGGAACAACCCCTCAGTTTATGTAATCTTCAAAATAAATATCAAATTCTAAATCTGTGCCCAAAGATGCACACAACAAAGTATGTGAAGTCAAAATTTGGACACCCTTTAAAGCTTGGGGGTTGAAAAATTAATTTAATAGAAAAATGAACATCAAACTTGAAATCAGCATTCCAAAAAACATATCAGCTGGTGTATCACATGACAAAATATGAGAAGTAAAATTTGGCCCCCTTTTGGAGACACTGGAGGTCAAGGAATAGGTTGAATGAAAAAATTAACGTCAAATATGAAATCAGCGCTCCAAAAAACATACCCGCTGATGTATCACAAAATAAACTATGAAAGGAGAATAGATAACAATCCATAACCCCCTTTTTTTATTAGGGGCTTTGACTTTCAAACACACATATTATATTTTTGAAATGAAACTGCCTGCGTAAAGTAGTAAACTAAAAAATGGTCATGAAACACCTCACCCTGATTGCAAGAGCTAGGCCCATTCAACTCCAGTTGAGTCCAGGGGTGCACCAAAAGGGGGTTTGGGGGTGGATATCCCCCCAATATATTCAAAGTTGGCAAACTAGAAATTTGTTGTTGTTGTTTTGTTCTTGGTGTATTTTTTCAGTTTTTTTTTTTTCCTTCAAAGTTATATATTTTCTCATGTGCATTTAGTAATAGTGGTGTGTATAAATGTGTGTGTGTGTGCAGTTGCTGGTGGTTCAGCTAACATATTATTTCAGGAAATCAAGTATGGTAGAGACTGTCTGATTGATGATTAACTTTTCTCCATTTCTACTCTACCTCCGACACCCAACCTGAAGAAAGATTTGTTTAAAAAAATTTTTGTAACAAGGTGGTATAGGTGGTGATTAAGAGAGGCAGAAACAGACACAAAAATTAGCCATCAGTCGCCAACATACTTGGAATAATATGTCATCTGAACTATCAGGTACCACACACATATACACATACACCCCATTACCACCAAATACATGAAACTACACGACATAACACCACTGCCCAAGTTTGAAAAAAAATAAAATTCTACCAACAACTATGGATAAAATAAAATTAAAAAGTTAAAATCTGCTTAAAAATAGCCAGAACAACCAAACAAAGTCCCATACACACACTACCTAGAAGAAAATAGGTCATCACTCCAACTAAATACTGATGACAATACACTAGTGCCAAAAACAAAGGAAGAGAGAAACAGGGGTGGGAGGAGACAGCCAGACGGAGAGACAATTTTTTATATTTTACAACTTGAACTTTAGGAAAGGGGGTATCACACTTCGGGCAGACCCTGGTACCCACAATTTCTCAACAATATGGCATAAAGAGTCAAAAATTTTTCTGAATATGTGGCTCAGTTGTTAGAATTTTTGCCTGGTACAACCTCCAAAAATTTTTTTTTTAATAACTACTAGTTGATTCATTGAACAAAAATCAAATAGAAGTTTCACATACCCATTTATTATTATTATTATTATTATTATTACCTATTATTATTATTATTTATTATTACTATTGTTGTTGTGTGTATTAGTGTACACGACACCACACAAATACCAATACAGGTCGGTTGCGTGTATACGAAGATGTACATGTGTGGGCCGAGCCCAGTAAACAATTAAGCTGCACAGACGAAATGTACAGCAGTGAGCACAAAAAGGTAGTTTGTGGGTTTTACCCCACTGGCCCACTAAGTGGTCGATGAGTGTGTAATACACACTCGTTCGTCATCGACCACCCGTCGCCACAACTATTATTATTATTTATTATTATTATTATTATTATTATAATGGGGGTGAATCCAAACTCCTTTTTTCCTTTATTTCTGCATCAAAAAAAAAAGCAAATGCTTCACGTTTTAGTCAATATTGAGCCTTATTATTGGTTCCTGTTCCACTACATCTGATTTTTTTAGCTTTAACGTTTCTAGTCATCAGATAGGTCGTGTCAAGGTCATACGAGTTTACTGCGGACAGTAAGGAAGTTTCACTTCAAAAAAATCATTATTAGCCTCAAAATATGTGTCAGCATTGAGTGGACTGGGGTAAAGAAAATTATATTTTAATTGGACCGAATACCAAGAATTGAATACGTAGATAACTTTTTTTTTCCGACAAAATTATTAAGGGCACCGTAATTTTTTTCAAACCTAACGAATTGTATTTCAAAAATAGAAAGAGGAAAAAAATGAACAATTGTCTTAAATGAATGATGTTCAGAGGAAACATATATTTTGTAGTAAATTTCCTCCCAACAAAAATTAAAAGAGTTTTTAGGAACGTAAATATGTTATACAGTTTTGAAAAATTTCATTAATTAGCGGAGGCTTCCGATTTTAATTTTTCTCGAAAATTATTCGGACACGCAAACAAGATTTATGCACTACGAATAAGGTACGTTCGACTGAATGTCAGTGTAGTGGTAACTGGTTTGGTGACGTCAAAATTGGAAACCGTGTTTATTTTAGGTTCGCTTGGGTATACAATCAATAGGTATCAATATTATAGGCACTTAGCAAATTAAATTACTTGGCATATTATAAAATCAACATCGCCTGTAGGTACTTATTTTTTTATTAAAGGGCCTAAGAGGTAAGTTACCATATATAATGCATATAATTATAATTATGATTTCGGGAGTAAGTATTGAAACATGAAATTTTCCAGTAAAAAAAAAAAAAAGGAAAGTTAATCATGAAATTGATTGATTGATTAAAATATGTATGAAAATTAATGAGTTTAAACTATAAAAGAGATAGGGCTGAAATTTTCACGAAAAATTTTCCTTATGCTAAAGCAAGTCGGACAGGAGTTTGGTGCTTATTCATTTGATACAATTTCCGAGAAAACTAAGAAAAAAAAAAAAAATTACTTTAAAAAATTTTTGGTTTACTATTTTGAAAACACTACTAAATCGATAGAATTGTAATTTACCTAAACGAAACGTATTTGTATACAGGACCAGGTTTGAAAGAAGTCAACTTACGAAAGAAGTCAACTTACTGGTCCAGTAATTTTTAGAAAAATGAGTGAAAAAGGTTTGTGGAAATTTGGTTTTTCCAGGATTTTGAAGTAACTATGAAAGTGATCCGGCTGAAATTTTCATAATACGTTTTTATTATGTGAGTAGCAAGTATAGTAAAAGTTTGTTACCTATTCATTCAGGCGTTTCTGTGGAAACAAAAATTAAAAAAATTGTGTTAGAAAATTTTTGGTTCACTGTTTTGCGAAAACCACGAAATGGATAGAGCAAAAATTTTCAGGAAAGCTGGTTCTTATGTAGGACCAAATCTGATAGTTGTTTGTTGCCTATTGTTTCGGTAGTTTCCGAGAAAAATTCAAAACAAATAAAAATTGCAAAAGAAAAGCAAGTCGACTGTGTTTCTTGAAGTATATTTTTCTTATTTATAACTCAAAAGGTTACGACCCTCTTTTCTGCATTGCATTAATTTAGGTTTTATTTTTACAGAGTTTTTTTACAAACTGGGTATTAAAATTGACCTCACAAAAGGATTAGGGGTTGGGGATGATGAAAACATATTGGTACCATTTTCCTATTTTTACCTAATTTTTTTAGATGTATAATTATATGTACCTATATAAGTATACATGTATGTATGTAACACCCACAATTTTGGGTTCAAGGTTTTGAGAAAATAAAAAAATGGATAGGGCTAAAATTTTGACAAAAGATAGTTCTTATATCGCAGCAAATACGAAAAAAGTTTAGTATCCATGAATTAATTACTATCTGAGAAAACGCGAAAACAAAAAATTCATGGAAAAGTCATTTTTCCGGGATTCTGAAGAAATGACAGAAGGGATCGAGCTAAAATTTTCACGAAAAGTATTCCTTATACAGAACAAGATTTGATAGAAGTTTGGTGCTTATTTGTTCAGTAGTTTTGGAGAAAACTAGAATACAAAAAAGTCTTGGAAAACCAGTTTTTAGCAACCAAACATATCGATAGATGGATATTTTTGTTAATGAGATATTGATAACTATCGACAGATTTTTGTAATTGTTTTTATAAAAGTTGTGAATCGAGAAAACGATGAATTTGTAACAAGAAATAAAGATGTACTCAAAGTGTCGTCTCAGAACCGTGTGTATTTATATCAATCATGTGAATTAAGAATAGAGTACAGATTGAGTAAGATAAACAAAGATGTATGAAGATAAACAAGTGAGTGGGGGAAGAGTGTAACAGTGTAGCCGCGAGTAAAGATGTAAAAGTATATTATAAAGATAGTCGAATGTTTGCAAGAGTGAGAGGGGAGAAGGATTGGTGGTCTCTACAGTTTTACCTTGAACTAACAATGAAATATCAATATATCGATGTTTTATCAGATATGAATAACTATCGATATTTTTTTACAATTTTTTACGTTGTTGCGAGAATAATTCACTGTTTGAATTATCTCAACAAATAAGATAATTTCTGAATATTATCTTTTATTTAGATTTAAGTTCAAGTTATTACAAACAAATTTAGATTTTAACTTATTACTAAAACTTAATAATAGCAAGACCTGATATCCATAACATCGAGTATGGACCTTAACGTTTCTACTCGACTGTCAGTTCAGGAATGAATACGTCTTCGAATAGAAGACAAGACATCACCTTCGTTTCCGTTGTTATAATCAAAAATAGCCGACCAAAAAGGTGGTGTGACATGGAACATCCACCAGATATGATGACACTTCATTGTCAGCATATCTGGTGTTGTTTGTGGGAAGCAAGGTATCATATAGACAGCTATTATTCCAAGAATTAGGAATAATAGTTGTCTACATTTTGTTCAACATGTTTTTATAGACGAACTGAGTCGTCTGCAAAAACGGGATGGAACATATGTTTGGATGTTTTTCTTTTTTTTTTGGAATTATGGAAGAAAATTGGCAAATTGGGTTTTCTAGCGAAGTATCACTGGACTAGAATCCTGAGTTTTAACCCGTGTAGTCCCGGAGGTAAAATCTGGGTTAAACGGTCCTGAAATGTTTCCTTATCCGTATTCATGTGCTTTCTTGCTTTGACGGGGTTTCGTTTTCCAGTTGCGACATCAAAAATGGTCCGACCCCCGCTCCATTTACACTGATCCATCGTACCTTATCCAGTTTATAAACCTGGTACGCGAGTCTCGGAGGGTTTTATTTTATTTTTTGAAAATGTATCCTTCCATTCTGAACACTGGAAGAGAGATAGCCGCTGGCCTTTCATTTACACGTCCATAATTCGCAACTGTTATTGGGGTTCGTAATTTTGTGACAAAAAGTGATTATTTTATTCGGGTCGAATGAAAACGATCGTCGTTATATTATTTTGGTTACGTTAATCGGCTTTGTGGAAGACACGGTTTGAAATTAATTCGAAAACAATGATGTCTGGGCCTTACTTTTGTTGTCAAAGGCAAGCAATTGATCGTGAAAATTAGCCTCAACAACATTTTCATATTTCAGAACTACCCACTCTGAAAGTTTTCATTTTCATTCGCACAAAATAGCCGAGAATTATGGGAACAGCAATTTAAAAATTAATACATCCAACAATGCGAGTGTTGACCGAACCAATCTTATACAAAGGAAACTAATAATATTTCTTCATGACGTCACAGTCGTGTTAATAGTTCTTGATTTGGCGTAGTTAGTTTCACACTTTTAGTTTCTCAAAAACTGTAAGCTGGCAAAGTGAGTCTATGATAACCGAATGAGACTTGGTGGCGAATCCAGGGGCGAATGGGGAAATTTCCCCCAAGTACAAAAGAAAAAAAAAGTAAGTGCGTTTCAGTGCCTAAGCAAGGGGACTGATTATTTAATGTGGTACGAAAACGTTTCTATTTTTGCTGGCTTGTTACATTGTATAATTTGTTGTATCTGTGGTAAACTACGAAATTTTTTTTGTTAGTATATGTGTGTTGAATGCAATCGAATGCAGATGCACCTAACAAACTTTTCTTTCATCTCTCTTTTGAACCAAGATTTGTGCCAGCCGCCTTCACCTTTTAGTTTTTACCCCTTTAGTGAAAATAGAAATGTTTACGACATTGAAAAATTTTCAAAGAAATATGGAAATAAGACCAAAAAAATTTCCAAAATTTGTTGAAGAGAAAAAAAAGGCTCAAAGCTCAACTCCACAAAATGTTTTACTATTTCCCTCACATAAATGGCACTCTGGAGTCGCCACTAATGAGACTATTAGGTGAAAATTGAGAAAATGAAAATTTAGATCTTCAGTTTAAATGGAAAGTTATTTTCATTTGTCTGTGGGTACATAATAACTGGAAAAAAGGTTCGATTACATAAAGAATTAAGAAAATTAAAAGGTAAAATTTGTGTGTTTTTTTGACTGTTGAACAAGTTGTTATATGAATTATGAACCATTCATACTCATGATAAATAACCTAATCATTCTTGGCACTGTATAAACTGAAGTGACAGCATAGGTAAATAAAACCACTCTGAATGAGAGTACGGGTAAATTTGAATTTAGTAAAAGAAAATTTTGATTTTAGGGGATTGGTGTTAAGGAGAAAAAAAAATTCTTTGGTTAGATTTTTCTTTTTCTTTTAACCACAGGTTGATCTCCCTCTTTACCACCCACTTCCTTTGTATTAACCTGTGAATGACGGACCCATTAAAAGACAGGACAATACAAAATAAGCGAATGAGAATGGTCAGTCAGAGATTTTCTGTGGGGTAAGCTAATGAAATTTGAGTCCATAAAGCAAATTGTTGAGCCGGATGATCAAATTTGTTTTAATACATTTAGATGGGGCTGATTCATCCAGGTCGGTAGCTTCTTGTGGGAGTAAGCCTAAATGCAGATATTTACCAAAAAATTTTTTGATCCCCTCGATCGCTAAATACGCAATTTTTTTGTGTATATATATATACTATATATAAATTTGTTTTTGAAAATTTTTAAGGGAGCAAATGCAATGACCAATGAGGGCAATGCCCCCATTTTCCCCCTGGTTTCAACATTGGATTTATCCCAGGAAATTTTGAATCTAAGACACAATTAAGTTCTTCGTAGGGGATTATTATATGGTTGTGCTGACTCGCAATATATTCGAGGGGCAGTCACAAATAGGTCATGAATATACAGACATTTTATCTATATATGTAAAATTAAATACAAGTAATTTAGTGGTTGTTTATAAAGAGCTATAGGACGATTTCATTATCGATGAATACTTGCATTTTTGGTATTAGAAAACGTTTGAACAAATATGTTTGTCATATTTAGAAAATATACGAAAATATGCGTTACACATAGACCATTAATAATAAAGAATAATTACATATAACTAAAAAATTTAGTAGCAAAATTAACTCAAGCAATAAATTTTGCCAGTATATAATTATGACAATTATGCACAAAACCTCAAAAAGAAAGGGGAAAAGGGTACCGAAGGTACCAGGAATGGATTTTTTCAGAGAAGTCGGAGGACCCTAAGTTTTGAAATATGTAACAACTTTCAAACAATTGTTGAAAGAGGGTATTAGGACCAATACATGGTACATTTTGGATGTTAAATCTCCCAAGGCTAAAAAATAAACACCAGAATACATGTTCTAGAACACAAAACACACCTGAACAGTGTATTTTGCTACGAGAGTGTAAAGTGAGCGATCCTCAATGAGTTAAAATTTGCAACACAAGCGTCAGGTGAGTGTTGTAAATCATAAGGTCGCTCACGTTACTCTTGAGATGCAAACGCTATTTTTCGCAATATATGCGCATGCGCAATTAGGGAAGGCGTCTGGTATATGTTGAAAGGAGGAGCCAAACATTTTCACTTCGTGAGCAAATACTTGTTTTGCTCCCCCTATTGACATTTGTTCCCTATAAAACATTATTGGTCCCTGGTCAGAGATTTTATGTTTTGGGTTTTGAAAACGAATACCTAATCGCGCATTTTGCAACATATATTGCGACAAAAAATTAGTACCCTCCATTCAGGAAATCGTATCTGAGGTTATAACCACCCTATTAACGGTAAATTCTTTTATCCCCCTCGTGAGCCTGAAATTTCTCACAGGAGCCTTGGTTATGCGCAGTAATCTACACAGGTTGCTCTAAATGCAGCTTTTCCGTCTGAACGAAAACAACACATGTATTAAGGAGGAGGAAGACAATAGCAATATCAGCACATTTTCACCACCATTAATCGTGACACATAATTTACAGCCGAATATGCGAAGAATTTCATTTTTTAATAATTTTTCATATTATTCGTATAGATATTGAAATGCCCCGTCGAGACATAAAAGTCGCACGATTCGAAGTTTGCTGCCAGTTACTGGATTTGATATTCAACCAACAGTAACTACCTACAGTCCTACACAGACGTCTCATATCAACCAACACATTTTGCGATAAGTCATCAATTTTTAATTTTAGCACGTTTCTTCGGGTCATCGTGGTAATTTTACTACAATACTCGGTGGAAATGGTCCAAATGATTTGTCAATATACGTACGTTAATTAAATACGCACGCATCTGTGCTTACTTACTGCCACAATACACACACACACACACACACACACACACACATATATATATATATATATATATATATGCACGCACGCACACACAAAACGATGATAATATCGCAGTAAGAAGAGAAAAAGAAGAAAGGAAGTGTGTTCATTTCGGTTTCATTCGATTAAATATCGCTGTTACACGTTTGAAAAAGACAATTAATCTTTCCAGGGGCAATATTCATCACCGCGACCCTTCTATGAAAATAATCTCAGCAGGCAAACTTATTTTATCAATGAAAAAAAAAAAAAAAAAGTTTTATCTTTTAGAATATTGTAAACTCAGCCATATGTGGAAATTAATTTCGACCTATTTCGAAAATTCTGTTACTATTGGTTCAGGTTAGAAAAAAAAAAAAAAAAAAGACTAATTTTAATTTCGTCGCAAAGCCTCATCGAGAATGCGGTGATATGACCCAGAAAGTAAGCTCTTCCTTCTTTGGAATTTGATAACAAAAAAAAAAAAAGAATTTATTCGTCAATTAGGTATATGCGTATTCAAATGAGCACTCAGAATGAAGTGTAAAAGAAAAAAAAAATTGACATTGGAATATTACCAGGTAGTTTCGACTCTCGTAGGTCTATACTTAGGTCCTGAAAACTTGGGCTCAATTTTAAAATGTTAATTCATTCTCTTTAGTGGTTATGGTTTTTTCTTTTTTTTTTTGACCCAACTATATGATTTTGACTGTAATTAAAATTATTTTTCATTTTCCAAAAACTATATTTACATACGTTTTAATACTATCCTGTGGGGTAAATGTATCGAATATAGGGGATGTGGAATATATTGTCATGAGAGATATTCACACGTAGAAGGTTTTCTACAGATTTGCGTGTTCTACCACTTCATACATAGTAAGTACGGGAGAGCCAAATCCTTGACAAACACTAGCGATTTTGTAGCCAGTTTTGAGAGTTTATATACAGTATTTGGTACACGCACACTGACACACACATGTACATATATGTATGATATTATGTCACCAGTTGCATTGTTTCTTGCCTCTTGAGGTGATAAGAAATGACGCAACGCGTTTGGTACTGGTCTGTGACATCACTGAGATTGTTATTGGGTAATTGATCATGCCCGTGCAGTGTATCTTACCCGTACGTACATATAGGTACAAACATACAAACGTACAAGTGTTTATTGTTTAACGTCTTATAGACATATATATACCAGCCTTTGGGCAAAAACTGTCATTGAGGGGTGCAAGCCCCTAATACCTTATACGAGTATAATCCCCACAGGGTACATAATTTTAAAATTGTGCACAAAATTGAAAAATCACTCTACATTAAAATTTATGGAGGAATCAGTATCAATGCTCCTTGACGTTATATTGTTTGTAATGTTAGAAAGTCTAGAGAACCAACCTTGGATTTTACATGAATTGTTTATTCTATGAATCAGAATAATAACTCCACAAAAGGTGTTCCCAAAAAGGGGTTCCCCTCTTTCCTAATATGGGGTACATATATTCTAAATATACTTCATATATTTAATATGAGATACCACCTTTTTCTAATATGGGGTACCTGAAAATTTATGCAAAATATCAAAATTAGAGTGATAAAAATGAATTATTCTTTCTACAAAGGTTACAAATGCCAATTACAACATTCTGATTTTATTATTTGTTATTTTGAATAAAAATAATTAGTACCTCATATTAGATTCATCTTCTAAATTTTGATAAAATGAATATAAAAAATGTCTAAAATTGAATGAATCAACTCACAGGATTGACAATACTTGGAAAAATAAGCCAAATATTTAAATTTTCTGTTGATATAACGATTATATTTAAAAATATAAATTAGTATATTTTGTACAAAAGTTATAAAAAATTGAAAAAAATTTAAGAGGACAGTGATAAAATAAAAAGAGAGGAAAACTCATTTCAGGCGTGTTATTTCGATTTTTTTTTGTAGATTGGTACAATAGAACAATCTCACTAACGACCCTTAATTTTTTTCTAGCAGAGTGCATCAATAGTTTAAGAGAAACAATGGTACCCCATATTTGTTATGCACCCTATAATCGGTACATTTACCTATAATACGAGCAATAATAGTACGTATGTATCTGCGTATATATATATATATATATATAAATATTTATATATATAAATATATATATATATATAAATATTTATATATATAAATATATATATATATATATATATATATATAAATATATGTGAGTATATATGTATGTAAACGCGTTGATAATGATGTTGATATTTATGGACTAGAGGTTTTTGGGCACGAAAAACGATCTAGATTGGTCTCAAGTGAGAGAAAACTCGTTGGACAGAAATATTAGTCTCATCAGCAGTAACTGATAATAGCAAGCGATGAAGTACTTAGGAAAAACTCGCTTGGAAGTTCGGAACGAATGTATTTTTTAGATCTGCGATATGCATATCATCAAGTTTTGTGATTAACGCTAAACAAAACGGATAGAAAAAGTCTCATTTTGAATCTCGATTGTTGAAAATTTGTCATCGTCTTCTATGGGCTTCTGTTATGGAATTTTATTAATAAACTTAGAATTCGGTAATTGAATTAAATTTTTTTTATTTTTATTTTTATGTACGTTAGTCATCAGCTACGGTAAGTAGGTACTCATCCGAGCAAAGCTCGGTGAATCAGGTACTTACTCCAAGTAAATAGGTGACTTTAGCTAATAGCAGTAGGTATATGCTACTGAACTAAATGCTTGAAATACGGAATATAATTATAGAGCGGACGATAAAACTTTACTACGAAAAAGGCTTAGGAAAACTGATAAACAATATGGAATCAATAAATCGACATTCTACTGCATAACAAAGGTATTATAGAACTGCAAGTACTCATTCGAAGAAAGTATAGGTATTTTCTGCAAAGTAGTAGGTATGTACCACAAGAATATTCTCATAAAAAAATGAAATGGTTCATCATTAAAATTATATAAATCATAAATGAGCTTGAAAGAAAAAAAACCAAAAAAAAACTGAAGACAAAAACGTAGCTAATTACCCCTTCCCTAAAATTTTACATACAAAATTAAATTTTTTGTAAAGAAAAAAACATTTCTAAAAAATGTGTAAACTTTGTTGTCATTACAATTCCAGGATCAGATATTCGAGGATATCCCCGTCATGTTAAAATTGCGAAATTGTCTCAGCTAATTTAATATGGAGGATTGGTGAAGAAAAACTACAGAACATTTTTTCATACGTTTTAGAAAAATATTTCTTTTCAGCTGAAATAAAATATTCACAATCAAATATTTGGGACAAAAATTAAGAAAAAATTAACTGGTTATCTGAATATTTCAGTACCTAGGTACCTACTATACAAACTGAAATTTATTAATTTTGAGGGAAAACTGCATAATTACATATGTGGGGACAATACTTGTATGAGGTATTAGAGGCTTGCACCCCTTGACAACAGTTGCCACTCAAAGGCTGACATATATTCATCTATAAGACGTTAAACCAATACACACTTGTACGTTTGTATGTTCATACCTGTACGCATGTACAGGTAAGATACATTATACAGGCCATGATCAATTACCTGATAACAATCTCAATGATGTCATGGACAGGGACAAAACACGTTGCGTTGTTTCTTATCACCTAAACAGGGACATGAAACGACGTAACTTATGACATAATACCATACGTATATGTACATATGTGTGTTTGTGTACGTGTGCCAAATCCATTATATAAGCTCACAAAACTAGCCACAAAATTGCCAGTGTTTGCCTTGGAGTTGGCTCTCTTATACTTTGATATACGAAGTGACAGAACATGGAAAACTGTTGAAGACCTTCGATGTGTGAATATCTCTCACAACAAGGCATTTCACAATATACTTTTCAAAACAAACTGTTCATTCAGGTAAAGTGCGGCACTTGTTCTTCGTAAAAACGCTTAAATTTTTCAAGGCAACTTCCAAAAAAAGTTTAACTCTCAAAAATGGCTGAATTTTGTCCCCTGACATCGACGAGCAGATTCTAATAGAAAATTCCTTTCTAAAGTATGAGCACATAATAGAGTTTATATCACATATCTTTCTGGTCAAAAAAATGCTCTAATATCAATTTTTGAGTTTTGCGACTTCACAGAACTAGCACAAAACCAGTGTAATAGCTATATTATTATTTGAACGGGTCATCGTGTGGTCCATTAAAGTTCTTTCGAAGACCAGGGTAAAGTGAGCTAAATTTTTTTTTGGCATTATGCTGGCAATTTATCATCCAATATAATTTAAATTTTTTTGCCAATTTTTTCTTATTTGGGGCCAGTGAGGAGGCCAAAATATTCTTAGAGGATCATATGGGCCCCGACGTCTCCCGTAGCTCCACCACCTACACATAGAACTATAACTATAAGTTAAAATTAATAACTAATTTTTAACATAACTTGCCCAGAACTTAGAAGTAAAACTGAGTAAAGCTCTTTTTCGGCCATTTTATGTAACATATCTGCGATAACTTCTTTTATTATTAACAGGATCTTAAAAAGTGCAGTTTCATATTTTGATTCATCATTTTTATGAAAATAGTTGTTTGGATGGACAGAAGTTGCCAGAACAAGAAACTGTTTTGCATACAGACAAATGAACAAATGATAAAGAAAAATATAAAAGAATATAGGTACAGAGCGAAATACATAATCTGTCTGACATCGAAGGATGTTGAATAGAATTCTTTTGAAATCTTACGGTAACAAAGAACCCTCTTCCATTATTCGAAACTTCAGAAAATTTGCGTTTAAAATCAATTCATTTATGGCAGTAAGTACAGTAAGAATTTTCATTCGCATAAATTACAGGTAGGTATCTACTTACATCGTAAATATTTTTCTGGAAAAAAGAAAAGGTACGATTGAAATTCATCAGCGTATTGATTCGAGTTTAATAAAATAATGAAATAAATTAAAATAGTGCATCATATACCGGAATATTATGATAAGAAGTGATAATAAACGATTTATTGGAGCGGATGAAAAGATAAAAAATTTTTATCGCCGATATTTTTACATTATTTTTACATTGTATTTGCGATATGTAACCTACTTTTGCTATTTTTCACGAACCAATTCTATATTGGGATGACTATTTTCGACATTAGTTTATCATTTATGCCTGAATATTATATTTTTACTATCTGACACCTAATTAATTATTTCCTGAGAGACGAAAGAAAAAAAAGAATCATCAACTACCCGGCGATAGCCAGAAAAATTATTTTTAGATGCTTACCTACCTACCTATTGCCATAATGTGAAAGCTTCGGTAAAATAAATAATAAATAAATCTAAAACCAATTAGCCTATAATTAGTTTTGGAAATAATTCTTCAAAAAAAAAAAAAAAAGAAAAAAATGGATGATGGATTTTATAAAAAGATGAAGATTTTATTTTATATGCAACTGCGTACCCAATCGGAAGTTAATTAGAGATTGAATAATTTCCTTGACGAGGTCCGAGTAATGTTAGTTCAAGACCAAGACTAAAGGTAAAACTTAAAATGTTCGTAATCTTGTTAACGCCTACTTAAATAATATGCAGTATCGACCTATATTAAGTATTCAGTTTTTTCCTTCCATACTCGTATTTTCAATCGAAAGGTCTAAAATTTGGTATGCATATGTTCTTTAGCTCAAGGACAGTACCTACCAATTTTGGTGCGGATGGGCTATACGGTACGTCTGGTAGGAGCAATTTTGTTACAGTTTTGACATATCAATGGCTCTAAAAGAAGTAATTTTCAAATTATAGTCACAAAATTTGGTACAGGTATTGATTTGAAGTATATATAACATGATTCCAAACTTAGTTCTTATTAGTATTATGGTTCATTCTCTGGGGCTGTTGGAGGTACTAATTTTTCATGTTATCTGAATAAAAGTTGCATTTCTCTTTCAGTTGTTACAAAATTTGGTATAAACAGTACTTTTCATACAAAGATCAGACTTATAAATTTCGGTTTTGATTGGTCAATTTATTTCAAATTTATTAGCTATTGAGTGTGATTCTTCCTCATTTACCCTTTTAATAATAGTCCTGAAAAATTCATTTTCCAGCCTTCAACGAGAAAACCACTCGTTTTAACCTAAAACCAACACGATCTTAGAAAGAAGTTAATTTTCGCCCACCCTCCACCAGCTGCAGTACCCTAGATTTTAACACGGACCCTAAAATCTCTGCTAATATTTTCGTAATAAGAATGTAGACAACTGCACTATGCTTTGTTTTGGAATGAGAGATATTTTTTTCACGTATAAAAGTTGTTTTTTTAGTTTTTTTTCGGTTTTTTTTTTTTTTTTTTTTTTTGTATAATCCATGTCTCCTTTCTGGAAGAAAGAAAACCATCGAATTATTCCCTAAAATTGAGCTTATTAGAACTTTAAATAATTTTTCATTTCACAAAAAATAATAAGTTTTGACACATTGATAAAATATTTTGAAAACATGATACTTTATCAATATATTTTATCGCATGCCTCGTATTTCTAGAATATTGGTAATTTTTTGCAAAATATAGTTATAAATATTTTATATATTACTTTATTAGAAGAATTAATGTTGGTAATATAGGTGATTTTTAAACAAAGAATCTACTTTTTCTTGAGAAGCTTGCTGCGTAAGAGTTTTTTCTAAATTAAAATTACTATTCAAAGTAATTATTTTGGTTTTAAAAGAAATTTTCTGATCATTTTTTCTAAGGTTAGGGGTGATGGGACAGGCGCAAAAATTTTTGATACCTGTTGATACATGAATAGTTCACTTAGGCCACTAAAAATTTTATTGTACTGCAAGTAATATTAACTGATATGTGAGTTTTCTCAACAACACCTAATCTTTACATTCCTTACTATTATCGATTGCATGTCCCCAACATTTTTAATTTAAATTTTATAAGTATTTTCATAGCTATGGAGCAAGAATAAATTATTCTTTGCAACACCTACTGATAATTTACATTTTTATATGCAACTTTACGATGTATAAAAGTAGGCGATTTTAGAATGGTTGAGGACTGATGCATGAAGAAATCTCCTTCCTTTAGACGTCGGTCTTTACTTTATACATTGTCATGGGCGCATGCATCACTTTATACATCAGTCCTTCGGCTCATAACCTATATCGTCATTTTCTTTAATTATATTTTTCAATTTTTTAATTTTTGTTCATAAAAGTTTCTCTTTTGTGGGGATTCGAACTTCTGACTTCTATATATATTGTAGAGCTTCCACTGTAACCACCACCCCACAAAGTTTGGTTAAAGATAATACGATAGTTTGTGATTACATGTTTGCCAATTGATAAAATATTTATTATATTTTTTTGTGGGGAAGAGGTGTTGCAAAAAATAGTGAGTGACACACATGTATATACTAGGTGATTGGTGATTAGCATCACTCACCTTTGGCTCATGCTACAAAAATCACACTCCGATCAACGTCACCTACTTTATACGCGATTGTATCACAAGTAACTATTTTATATTTTTTAATTGGTTTTAAAAACTTGGTATATTAAAAAAAAAAAATTCATGAGGAATTATTATGTAAATATAAAATAGTGTGGTTGTGTGCATGTACAACAGATTACGTACGCATACAACCACACACCTACGCATCATGTCACACACACAAACGAAATTTGTAATTTTAAGAGTTACTGTTACGAAAATCTGATGATTGTAATTTTGTTCAGCCCCTACTGTAAACACTGAGCACTAAGATGTTTACTAGGATGGTCCTTATTTTGAGATTGTGAATTTTCAAGCTCCCTATATACAGAATAGTTCCTTTTTATGAAAAAATAATTCCTTTGAAGTTTTCTTTGCCTGAGTTAAAAATAAATGGTGCTGCAGGGGGCCTGAAAATTAGCATAAATTACCTACCATTTTCCTTAATTTTGAAAACAAGATATCTTTCATTTACCTCACTTCTCCAGATACTGTGAAAATTTTTGCCTATCTAAATTATGTTTTACATTTTATTTTCTTCACGAGGCAATACTGTCAATTGGTTAAACATTGGAAGCAGATGATGCAACACTACTTTCAAATGATGCAATACCTAACTGCATTCAAAGCTAGCACAATATTTAGCATTTACGTCTCATTCTTTGTGAAAGTGATGAAGTATTAAGTTGTTTTATGTACTTATTGTTGTTCCTACTACCATTATGGCTTCTTCATCAAGTCATCGTAAATTGAGAGAAGATACCAAAGTTTATTTAATTGGTCAATATTCTTCTGAAATCACAGGTACAAAATTTACCTTCAAATAAGCAAGTTTTACAAGCATTATTTTGGTCAGAAAATATTTCTTTTTGTTATCCTGGTGCTATGCATCATGCTAGATGGATGTCAAAAGTAATTTATTCTCTAAAAATATATCTATTTTAAACAGAAATAAAATTAACTGCAGCTAAAAAAAAAAGGCTTATCAGAAATTTGTATTTTTATTGTGAAAATTTACGTCAAAGCTTGGTTTACTGCTCCAAACTCAGATTTAGATTTATTAAAAAAGCTCCACTAATATGAAATATTGATGCCAAATGTCCAAACTAGTTGAAGAAATTTTGTAATCACTTGTGATATCTCACTCCAGAAGCAGTAGCATTTTCATTTTTTGATAGTGATGTTTCCATTGAAGTAAAAAGAAGTATGTCAGAAAAATTTCAACAATATCAAGAACAAGAAAAAATTGAAGAAGATGAAGATAATGGAAATGTTTTGTGTAGGGGAAAGGCCGGTAAGAGTACGCACTTAAGGTTTGACCTCATGTAAATGAGTCAAAACTTGAGGGATTTTGTTCAAATTTGGTGTAGCTATGCTGTGAACCTTTATTTACTTATCCCTACCTTCAAAAATTTTCAAGAGCCCTCAATTGTTTAGGGGGTAAAAGTATAAAAAACCAAATGCGTACTCTTACATGACATGGCATCTAAGAGTACGCATTTGAGTTTGTAAGAGTACGCAACTAATTTTTTCATTGATTATGAGATATTGAATAGTCTGAAATATATATTTATTTCATACGAACGTCAACACAAATCACAAACAAATTTATTGATTCCCGAATAACTAGTGTAGGATTCATGCCACCAATGTTTACATTTGTCACACATAATCCAATTTTCTGCAGGCGGATCAGAAAAAGTTCTTCACAGGCTGGGCATGAAATTTCCTCTTTTTTGGAAATAAGTTTTTTAGCACTTGTCGTCTTTAGTTTTGCTTTTATTTCAATCCAGTTTTCTTTTGTGAAGAATAGTTTTTGTTTTGTGGACCTTTTTTCATAAGAAACAAATAAATTAGTAGTAGGAACAAAATGCGTACTCTTACGCACTTGTGAGTTTTACCAATAATATCAGTTTTACTAACTGATAACAAAATACATTGGTAACTAAAGATATATGAAAAGGTACAAAAAGTTGTAGTTTGAATAAATATTATTTACTCAGTCCATATCAAACTTTGAAAATATTATATGAACAAAAATACAAAATTGTAATAAAAGCGAAGATTAAAATACATGTTTTTGGATGAAGAGATGAATAGAACAACATAAAAAGATGGAGCAGTGTTGCCAATCTTTCAGTTGCAGAAAAAAAAGCAATGCGTACTCTTACAGACTGCGTACTCTTACCGGCCTTTCCCCTAATAAGTTTATTTTACAATCCTCAAATATAATAAATGTTTGCGGTGGTGGTCTTGATCAGTTTGTTGGACCAGAAACACAAAGGTGTTTCAAAATATTTGAAATATCCCCTGATTTTTTGAATAAAGATCCTGTAGAATGGGAAAATGAGGAATCTTTCTGTTAAAGCCAAGAAATTATGTCAAAAATAAAAGTTTTAAATGATGGCGCTGAACGTGGTGTAAAATTGATTGAAGAGTACAACAATAAATTGCGTAAAAAAGATCAAAAGCAGTTCATTATACAAGGAATAGCAGAGTATCGTAAGAAATATGTGGATGCCAAAAAAACTACATTAATGAAATCTTGATTAATAATTGTAAAAATTGTATTGTTAGCAATTTATTTTATCTGGTTGATCAATATTTTGTAAAATAAATTTCAATTTATACGTTATACCTCATTATTATTCAATATTCATGAAGGGGGCAGGGCGGCACCATTTTTATTTTATTGAGGGGGACAAAACCTTGGATATAATATTTTTTCATAAGAAGGAACCACTTTTGGGGGTGGGAGCAGTAAATACTTGAAAAAAAAAAAAAATTTAAGTATAAATAAGGACCACCCTAATGTTTACACATCAAAAATCTTTTATTTAAATTATTATTTTCTAGTTTTTGTCTAGTCGTCTCCTTTTCATGCATTCAGCTTTATATTCGTTAATGTTGATGAAACATTTTCTACTGTTTAGTGTCATACCTACATATACATATACAAATTTTGCAATCGATTTTAAACCAACTTCGCGCTGAGCTAGAGACTTGAAAATTTAACATATTGCATTGTCATAGGGTTCTAACCTATGTTTAAAGTTTCAAGTCTCTAGCTCATCTGGAAGTTACTTTAAAATCCATTTCAAAATTTGTACTGGACAGACGGACAAACAGACAACAAACCAAGTTAATAAAAACGTGTTGCGGCTAATAAGGAAAATTTCTCACTTCTATTTTGGCTCTTGCCTATTTCTGAAGGCAACATCTACTCCGACGTCATGTATAGGGCCGACCGCAAGGAACACATACAGAAGAATTTAATTAATAAAATGGTTAGACTATTACGGCTGCTGTCGAAAAACATCAACAGAAAACAAACAACAACATTAGCGGTAAGCCACAGAAGAGGTATGGCAATAACTGGTGCCTACCCACGTAGTTGCCCTTGTTCCGTACACAAACAAAGCAAAAAAACAAAAACTGGTCACAAATTACGGCGAAAATAGTACTGATGAGTTAATTAAATTTCATTTTGATTAGATAAAAAGGGGAAAAGGAATAATACGCTCGACGTATTATATTGGTAGTGGGCATAGTACGGCGAAGAATTAATTAATGGCATTTTCTTTGGTCTCGTTTATTTTTTGCGAACATACATTTTTTCATTCAACTTAAACTAAACAAACGGAAACAATAACAATAATCATCGTGAAGATGGTACAGGCAATAATGGCCATTTAATAAAAAATGTTTTCATACGCAACATTGTATACTTTCTCCACGGCCACCAACAAAAAGATATTAGCCAGCGTGTTTTGATGAAATTAAAAAAAAAAAAAAAAAAAAAAAAAAGAAGTGGAAAAACGAAGAATTCCTCTCAAGTTCATTTAAAAACTTTTGAACGCACTGGTTTTCATTTCATTGTTGTTCGTTTCTTTCTTTCTTACTCGAGTTCTTTCCTTCCGTTTCGTTTGTTGTTTTGTAAACATACGTCAGAAATGCAGGAGCAGAAAAAACTCAGATTCAACGAAGGCGATGCGATTTGGTGGCGCAGTTCAGTACTCGAAGAACTTTCCGATACTTCTGACCGACGTTGATTTATTTGGCAAAATAAATTTCGATAAAATAGCCTATATATATTTACTGGATATTTTCTTCCGTTTTTTTTTTTTTTTTTTTTTTTTTTTTTTGCTGCCCCGACTTTTTTGTAGCCGTGCCTTTGAACTTTATAACTAAAAAGTATACAAGGAAGTTAAAGATATACGTGAAAATAATGAAATAAAAGATGGTCAAAGTTTTATTTATTCGTCGAATTTGTTATACGATTGCGATTGTTTTCTCCACGAACTGATATATTTCGATAAGAAAAAAAATTACGTTCAATGCCGAAATGTTTTTTGCTCAAATTCACGTCATGAAGATAAATGTCATTCCGTCGTTTCAGAATCAACTGACCCCCGTATATTACTTTCGGTGACTTTCGTAGATAGGCAAAAAATAGTTCAACTTGGTTGATTTCTGTTGATCTGATTTAATTCAAACAAATTGACTTAAGTGGTCCGATTTCCGTCGTAAGCCATAGCGAGTTTAATATTAAACAATTTACGCAAACACTGAACTTGACATCTCAATAAAATAGGAATCAATCCGCAGGCTAACTTCAAAAATATACAGAAACTTGTTGAATTTTCAGTTTAGTGCCACTGGGACTGAGGATCAAAAAGGAGTCAGCGGCGGTATATTCCTGACATACGTATATTATGTCTCAAGTACTCGCACTAAGAGAGGATTTTATTAAATTCCACCCCTAAGGAGGTCAAACGAAGTCAAATGTGTTTTTAACATTTTTATTTTCCGATAAGATATTGAACCGGTTTTCGTTTTATGAGCTCATTCGAATAATTGTCCAGAAATTGTTTTTGGATTTTTCAAAATTCCACCCATAACGGGGTTAAATAGGGTCAAATTTGTTTTTATATATTTTTCAATACATGTTTCTAGACCCGATAAAATAGTGAACTACTTTTTGTTTCGAAACGTTAACTGATTAATTGACTAAAAATTGATTTTAATTTGGACTTTGCAAAATTTCACTTCTAAGAAATCAACTGGAATCTTTGACTATAGTATCAAATGTGTTTTTTACGTATTTATCAATTTTTTTTAGACTCGATAAGAACAACTTTTTGTTTCAAACGGTCGTCACTAAACTAATCATCTAAAAATTATTTTTTGAATTTTGAAAAATTCCACTCCCTCGTGGGGTTAATGGGATCAAATTTGTTTTCGAGTATTTTGTTCAAAAAGGTGGTCCGACCTTTTGAAATTCCACTCATAGAGGTCAAATTGTGTCAATTATGAATTTTAACGCATTTTTCGATATCTTTCAGGCCATATAAGATATTGAACCAGTTTTTATTTTAATAGGACATTCTATGAAACGTGTGCAAATCATTTTTTTGGATTTTGAAAAATTCCATCTCTAAAGGAGTCAGATGGGATCAAATTTATTTTTACGGAGAAATGTTATCGTTAATTTTGTCAGTATCTTTAGATTCTAAAGATATTGAATATTTAAACCGGTTATTGTTTAAAAAGCTCATTTGATTGTTTTTCAAATTTTGTGAAATTCCATCCCTAGGAAGGTTAAACGGTGTTAAATGTATTTTTGTATATTTTTTAATCTATGTTGCGGCCAATAAGATACTGAGCAGGTTTTTATTTTTAAAAGACATTGAAATGATTTAGGCGATTGTCTAAAACTCATTTTTTGGATTTTGAGAAATTCCATTTCTAAATGGTGTCAAATGAGGACAAATTATTTTTTATGCATTTTTCAATTCCACTAAAAGCATTTGAAACGGTGCGTTTATTTCTTTGGGCTTGAGAAGAGGCTTCACCAGATAACAATGACTTTGGAAAATGTGACATCTATTCATAAATTCAATTTATTTTTAAATGGTTTAAAAAAAGTTTTTCAGACTGGTGAAGCTAATGAAACAAAAGAAAAATCCTGGGTGAAAAATGAACATCACTAAGTATAATAGATGTTACCGTCAGTTTTTTCGGACAAAACTCTTCAAAAAAGTACATAAAATTAATGAGAGAGGAACAAAATTATGAAAAAAGAATACCACTTGAGATTTTTCACACATCGAGAAAACATCATTTTAACATAGTCAGTTGGCAGATTAAAACTGAAAAGTGCTCACATTCTGGCCCACTGGGGGCCAAGAATCAATTTTATCAAACAAATGATTTCAATTTCCAAATTCAAACTAGGGGCCACAAAAAACGTAAATCTTGTAAATTGGCCAAAACCAGCGTGAAACGAAAACAACCTCTTATTGGAGCCAGCAAAATTAGGTAAAGATTGAAATTTTCTCGCATATCATCATAAATGGATTTCCATAAAAAATTTTTTGTGTACTTAATTTTTATGTAAGGGCTCGTGTAAATAGAATAGTGTAAAAAGATGATAAATTTTGAATGTTTGTCAGTTTCACTCAACTTATTCCGAGAAAATGTAAGTAGCTATAGATTGTTCTTGAAAAATATAATGAAGAATGAGCAAAAATTATGGAAATTCATAATTTTTTACATTTGTTTTTTATCATTGCAAAGAGTTAGATTCATGAATAATTCGTAAAAAAAATAACGAAAAACTACGTTTTCTAAAATAAAAAGGTATAGTAGTTATGGTACTTCTATTTTCTCCTTTGCAAAAACCATACAACAAACGTTTGATGGATAGACAAGAGTTTCAAAGCTAGACTACATTCTACCACGGTACAATCTACTGGCAAAACCTGTTTCTAAAATTGCCTATGCTTGCGCCTTAAGTTCTTAATTACGTAATAGTACACTAATTTGCTATGCTTGCATTCAATAAGCATAATCAAAATAAAGGCATAACCAGTTCTTAATTTTATGGGGCAACCGATTTCTGTTTTTTGTTTTTTTTTTCTCAAGGGGGGTATTAATTCGAAGACCAATTAACAATGGACAGAGAAAAAATCGTAAATCGAAAGCGAGCCAAAAGAATTAAAAATAAAAATGTATAAGGCTTATTACAAAATGATAATCGTTTCCAAGCTATACGTTACTAAAATTTAGCAAGTTAAGATTTCGATAGTATGACTTTTTCGTATACTTAAAATTTTTGGGAGAGTCGACGCCTCCATAGCCCCCTCCGCCCTTATACGATGACTTTGCCTCGGTTTATTTATTTATTTCATTTTTTTCGTCTTATTATCATAACCAAACATCAATTTTTTCGTGCATGATATGAAAGATGAATAACAGTAACGTAGCCAAAGCCAATCCATTAAAGACGATGAATAAAAAGAAAGCATGACAAAAAAAATAATCGTGTTCTGAAAATTCGCATCGCATAACAACAATATTGTAAAATTATATCCCTCATCATGTTGTACGTACAAATGACAACAAAAGAGGTTGGAACGAGCTGCGCTCGTTTTATCCCATCTTGAAAACGAAGCTTATTTTATTTTATTTTTTTTTTTTTTCAGCCATAAGAATTAAAAAGATTTATAATAAAAAGGAAACATCAAAAAAAAAAAAAAATTATTTCATCCATGACAGAGATTTTTCGGCACGCAATTAAGTCGAATATTTTATTATTTGGACGAGTGAAACTGATGAATACCTATACTTGTGAATGTTTAAATAACATTCAGAGTCCCCACTCTATTTACACGTCACTAAAATGGCAAAATGCTATTTACCTAAAAGCATCGAAAGAGAGACGAAATACTCGTAGAAGAGCCTTAAAAGCGAGTGGTCGTTAAGTAGAAGCATATAGTCGGGTTGAGAAACAATTTGGGAAAAGGAGGCGCAATTCCTTTACTGCGCATTTACACGTTTTGAAGTAAGAATGCGAGTAGTTCATAGAATTAAAAGGGAAGACCGAATAATGTGTAGAGGACAAAAATGAAGAGCTACAAATACTCGGCGAACAGGTCTGAAAGAATTATTGACTGTAATTTTTGTCGAAGCATATAAATACGAAGGTAACGTTTTCTTTGCATGAATATACGGTACCTGCGTATCACGTAATTATGTCTGACGACGGTGAAAAATCAACAAATAAGGCAAATGCATCGCTGGAAGTGGATTTTGACCGTGTGAATGTACAGGAAAACCGTTTATGAATTCGCAAGTTGTAAATCTATATGATTCTTCTACGGAGACATAATTACCGGTACAGAAAATCGTATACGAGAAGCTTGAATTTCCATCTGTGGAGAGAGGCAAACGGTCGCGTGTGTTGAAGACATTTACTTCGGAATTTGACGTCATATGCCGGTGGATTTTGGAAGATCTGTTGTGCTGAACACGGGCATGATGGAAAATGATGTTTGTTTTCGAAACATGAATATATTCTCAATTCAACCAAACGCGAATAAATGGCAAAATCGGATTCGCCGATTAAGTTCCCGCTTGGTCAAAAGTATTTTACTCAACTAAAACCTGATTTACACTTGGCTAGTTTTCTAGCTACTAGTTGGCTACTTGGGGTAATATTATGTTAACAGGTGAAGTCACTACGCTATTTGAGTTATTTAAAGTCAACTTTAATTTGGCGAAAAGTCTTGTAAGAATCTCATTAGAATCTCATGTGGAAAACTGCCAAGTTTAAGATGATTTTAAATGGTTGAAACAGCGTAGTGAATTCAACTGTTAACAGAATAGTACCCCAATAGCCTCGCTAGTAGCATAAAAACTAGCCACGTGTGAAGCAGACTTAAGTTAGCAAAAACGAGTGATTGTCGATGAGTTGCTTAGTTGCAGCATGAGCCGCAGGCAAGTGCTGTAATCGCAACAAGTCTATTATCACGAGTGGCTAACTATAGGTTGGATACGATGATATTTTTTCAACAAATCCACCAAACAGAGGAATTCGATTAAATACGTTAACGCCTTTAATTAACAGAATTTTATGAAATAATTGAATAATTAAGGAGAGGTGAAATATTGTGTTCATGGGGATCACTGTTTAAAGTAGCGCCTTTTTATGTTTACATTTACACCACTTGTGTACTTGTAAACGATGTGTGCAGAAATTTAAAAAAATTTTATTAAAAAAAACTTAATTTCTACACTAATGAAGATGTGAAATGTTTTGCAGTGAAGAAACAAAAAACAGTTAAGAAAAACTCATTTCTACACTAGCGAACAGAATGAAATTTTTTTCATTGAAGAAATAAACAAAAACAGTTGAGAAAAAACTGATTTCTACACTGATGAAGAAATGATTTTTTTTTTTTTTTTCAACTATTCCGCCTCAATTAGTAAATCTCGAACTTTGCGAACCAAAATCGATTCAATAATAATAATCTCTTTTTGGTGTATGAGTTACGAAAAATATTTTTTCAACAAATTTTTACATAAAATTACAGAAGTAATCTTTCTATAGTTTTAGATTATTTTAGTGCTGTACATGATGACGAATTGAATGAAATCATTTTCAAATTGCTAATATCAAAATGAATTCCGCAGTGGACGATTCTATTTTTCAATCAAATATTGGAGTAACATAAAATGTTTGATAGCCTCGTCGAAAGCTTTTTCGTTTAACGAACATAATTCGTCTCCAGACGAAAAAAGATTAGAAGTGTCGACGGTTGTTCGAGAAACAAGACACACAACTGACAGTATTTGAAGAGATAATGGCGAATCCGAGGGGGAAATGGGAAAAATTATTTAAAAACATCAAAAACAAAGGAAAAAAAAGGAAAATTTAAGGGAAACAATGATAGTCCACAGAATCCAGATAAAAATGGTCAAAAATTTATTGAAGATGCAAAAAAAATCAAACTCTACAAAATTTTATATCATTTCACCCCTCTAATGACGTTCTATCGGATCCTCCACTGTAAAGAGATCGAATATTCTTTCACAACCTTCTGAATTACTTCGTCGTCAGGGGTTCCACCATTAGCCCCCCGCATCACAATATTATGAATTCAGCACTTTTTGTGCCTCACCAAGAAATTTCCAAAGCCCCCACAGATCCAGTAAGGGTAGTGGTTTCAAAATGACACGGATTCTAAGATGACAAATCTTAAATATCTTAAATACTATGAGAGCACTGTTGTTATGAAACTAATACTCAATATAGGTATATATATAAATATGTGGCAACAATGCCCACGTAAAAAATTAAAATTAAAATTCGTGTCAACAATTCTGATAAAATGACTGTAAGAAAATTTTTAATGCTGAAAATTAAAATTTTTTAAATTAATTTTTTTTGTCTGTGCAAAGGAATTTATTTCAGAAATAATTGAATTCAGAATTATCATATTCAACTTTTCATTCTGCATCAAATGGATACGAAAAAAATGAAATTTTCTTCATGATCAAGATTTATGTCTGAATATATAAAGAAAAGTGAGGTTCCCAGATAACATGAACTAATTTGCATTACACTCGTTGAACTTCACCTATTTCAGTGAAAAGAACAGTCAGGTATTAATTTTAATTACTATGGTTCCATGCAGGCAAGTTTATCCACCTCCAAATTCTCAACATAACTGTCATACCAATGGCCGATATCATGAAGAAAATGAAGGACTCAAAATTAGGTTCCACAGGGTGCCAGCAGTGTGCACGGACTTTTATTATCAACGTCATGTCAATATATAATTTGTATTAATAAAATTATTCTGCAACAATTCAACTTTTTATCTCCTTCCTTTCATATCATCTTGAAACTGGGCCTATGTCATCTTGGACATCCATGGCATTTGTTCAATTTGCTTTTTCATTCGTTAATATCAGAAGTACCCATTGTGAATCATAATTACACACAATCCATACAGTATGAAAAGATGACTGTTACTTATTTAATTTGTTTCTTGTTTCATTTAAATTTCATAAAAATTCAATGAGGAATCGCACAAAATAGCCTAAGTCAGTCATCTTGGAACCACTAACCATACATGGCGATGGCTATGGTAGGAAACTGTTTTTTTCTTCACGATTTTTTTATAAACTTTTTTGTAACTCTTTTTTGTATTAATTTTCATGAATTAGCTAGACTCTAAAAATAGCTTTAGAATTAAAAAGGTGGTCTCCTTTGTCCTTACTGGTGAACTAGGAAACCAGAAGCTTCTTGAGTAAAATTTAGTTCGCATCGGTCCAAATTTCTCAGAGGGGTCTGGATCAAGTAAGGTAAACTCTTTAGTATTTCTATGAACTTCGGATTTTTTACTCTTGTCACCAAATCAAACAAGAATGTTTTGGTTCATTCTCAACTTCTTTTTTTCTTTTCGTCGGCTGGTATACCTCTTCTGATGAATGAAGAAACTATCCTGTCTGTGAAAACTATGTTCCACTTTAGTCTGAGATGACTCGACATGCCTTTATCAGAACTGTGCCTAGGTCATATCTGTAAAGTCAGTGCGAAAAAAATAATAAGTAAGGTAACTGTCACACGATTTGTCATTTATATTGCACCCATATTTAAAAGTAAAATACACAAATAAATAACAAAATGCACAAGTAAGGAATCAAGAGTGCGTAATTAATAGAAAGGTGAATATTTTCAACTGAATAGCTCAAAATGACTTTCAGTAGCCACGACTCAGTACACTATATGTGATCAGTAAACTCAACTTGAACATGCTCTAATTGACCATAGATAATTTTAGCTCCTAATCTCAATCCATTCGATGTTTTTTTGTGGGGTCACATTGAGAGGTGCGAACAATATTGATATTTTTCATATCAGTATGTAAAAATATCGATATTTGACTACATTAATTCACAATCTATAAGTACGCGGTATACGAAGATATTTTGGATTAAATACCGATATTTTGCAAATCGATATTTTCCCTCAAATATCGATAGGTACATCTGGATATGAAAAAATGTCAATATTTTGCACCACTACCCAGTCACATGTCATCTGTGATTTACAAATACGAATCATTCCATTGTAGAGGGACTTGGCAATATTATAAATGATTGCTGGGCCAAAATTACCTATGCTCAATTAAATCATAAGTATTTAAGCTAAGTTTACTAATTCCTCATAGTATGGTTCCATAGCTAGTGATGGTCATTTTGAATGATTTATTTGAAAATGTTCATTTTACTTATCGAGTACATCATCTTGATTCCTTAGGTACTTGTGTATTTTGTTATTTATTTAGGTATTTTACTTATGAATTTTGGTGCAATGTTAATGACGAATCATATGACATTTACCCAATTTATTCATTTCTTGTATATTTTTTTAAAGGTGCTGGGGCTTTAAAATAGCACCTTCAAACCAAGTGAACCATTCCACTAACACCTTATGTTGTTCATCCTCTTACGTGGTTTAAGCAAACTTTAACTTGGTGAGTAGTTCCGTGATATTCTTATGCGACTTTACGCCATGTAAACGGAGACGTGAACCGTGCATGTGGCTGAAATAACGTAAAATGTTAGTGGAATAAATTATAACCAAACATGTATAGGCTTACGCTAGCTTCAACAGGGTTTCAAGTCACTCTCTCTATTGTCTTATCATAATCTGTATTCTGTAAAGTGAGGAAATTTTAACTTTTAGAAAATAAATCAAGAAAAACAGAATAAACTATGCACAGCTCACTTCTCTTTATAGTCAACTATTTAGGTGTATTTGGTCAAAGAGAATAAATCAGTGAGTATAAACCGTCCTTTACAAGCCCTCATGTAGTCATATTGATTAGGTAATGTTTCTTATCACTCAACTTCCGCTCCAGCATAAATTAGTCTCAGGTAATTTTTGATGCCGATGTGGCTCCAGATGTAGGATTTTCCAACGCCATTTAAATTTTAAATTATCTCAACTCGTCTAAAGTAGGTGTAACCGATCCCGAAAACAGCCTTGAACATGGGTAAAATCTGACCCACTAAAAGACATGCATAGCTTCCAAAATAACAACTTCTGCTCACAAATTTATGGAAAAAGCAAGTTATACAAACGTAAACGCTGTGACTTATTATACCACGCGCATTAAGTAATTTTCCGTCAAAACACTATTTCTGGACAGTTTAAACGATCGAATAAATGGAATGTCATCGTACGAAATACCGATGTAATTTAAAACTTATGCATTTACATAAATAAAAATTATGTAAGAAGAGTAAACGGAGAAAATGAAAAAGGAGAAAAGTTTTTTATATACATATATATATATATATAAAGAAAAAAGAAAAATGCATAATCTAAACAGAATATTAAGCAAGTTTTTTCACATCTGTACACCACTTTAGGCCACGACTGCCTGGTGAACCGGAACCGGTAATGGGCTGATATCGTCGTGTATCGATAGAATATTGTCGTATTCATCGTTTTTAATGTCATCTTTTTAAACCGCACAAAGTATAGAAATTAAAATTACCGAGAGAAGCGCCATCCTCGTCGTTCAGATAGGAAGGGAGATCCACATAGAGAAAGACAGACACACACACGCACGCACACACACACACACACAAAATATGTTAAAAATACTGTCCTAAAGTTGGTACCTATGTATATGCCATTATTCAAAATGTTTGACGTAAAAGATATGAAAAATTACAATTATTGCTCCACCTCACGTAGACTGGTTTCAAAAAAAAAACACCGTGCAACAGCCTTTCAAGAGAAAAATAAAGAAAAACAAGAACAAAAAAAGTGAAAAAACAAAAAATCAAATTCGAATTTTGGCAACGCGCATTAAAAGTAGCACACGTAATGATATAGAACGGGCATAACAAAGGACTGGATCCAAACTCGAAGTAAATGAACTTAATTTAATTTTTTTTTTCTCTTTTTTTTTTTGTTCTTTCATCAGTATAGTAATATATCTTTTAAAAGGAACAGATAAAATGCGTGTAGAATTTTAAGGCGAATATGTACGCAGGTACTATAGGTATACTGTATAATATGCCTGTGAGTCTGGAATACAGAGTCAATGATAAACCACGAGGTTGATTTAATTTCCGGATGAATTTAGTCGAGGGAATTTGGGCTTGACGTCGTCGGAAATATAAGAAATAGGATAGAATGCGAACTGAAAATACTGTAAATGTTTTGTTTTGGCGTTTTGCGAAAATGTTGTTACCTCCGAACAAAGTTACAAGTACCTACAGGTATGCGTGAAAGGTGACAAGTCGAGGTTTAGCATGTGCATCATCAATTCTATAGAAACGTGAACAATGTCATACGCAGCTTACCAATTACCCGTTCATCTTACTGCATAGGGGCAGACCCAGACAGGATTTTAGTTTCGGAGACTTTCCTCGGCGAAATTTTTCATATCAGAGAAGACGAAATGCTGAAAAGAGCTGGATCTTCATCCATACTGACATAGGTATCCTCCAAAAAAAAAAATATATATAACCCTAGCGTAGAAAACCACGCTAGAAAATATAGGTTTTTCTTAACCAAAAAAATCTGAGTAAATAAATAAATAAATATAAACAATAAAAAAAAATGAAAATATCAAAGGTATCTATCAGAATATAGGCTGTGTGTCGAGGAAATTCATAATGATTAATTGTACTGATGGTAAAGAGCATTTCTCATTTTCATAAATGCTCAAACATTTGAGTATTTGCTCAGCAGATGCTTGAAAAATAAATGCTTGACATTCAGAGCATATGCTCCAAAATGAGTAAATGCTCGAGAACTTATCAGCATTTTCAATAATTCTGGTTACTGACCGAGACAAATAAATAATAAGTTTACAAAAAATCATTTTTCAAAATTGGGCATGTGTGCGTACTGCGGATGGTATACTTGCACCATTTGTTTTGTAGAAAAATCCTTTGTTATTATTATAATAGCTGATAATATATCCTACAATTCGCACGGTGCACTGTTGTGAATCTAAATATACTACACCTGTCACATAGAGGCATACGGCTAAAGAGATGTCCAATGCTCCATATGCATTGTGGTTTAAAAATATGTCAAAGATAGAAAAGAAGCAACTTTAATTATACATTCTGCACACTCAAAGCCACCCATATTTTGTAGCGAAAACAGCCATCTCAATACCAATACACACACTCTATCAAACTATGACACATGCACAATAACAAATACTGGAATTTGAAAAGTTTTATAACATTCTATCTTCAACATGTTTTTGATGGGGCATTGCACATCTCTTTAGCTGTACATCTCGGACTACACCAAAGCCAACTTCATTTATCAAGCCATAAAGTGAAAATTGCAACATCGCGAACAGATTTTTGAAAGAACTAAAGTTTTTTAAGTTGATTTTTGAAATCCTCGTTCTCAAAAATATAATTTGTCATAAATTTTTGATTGTTTTCGATATTTTTTCTCAAATTATGCTTGATATGCTTAAAAATATGTATGTTGAAAAAATGAAGCAGGCAACTGTGTAGAAGAACTGATTTTCATTGTACTTCATGGCTTGATAAGTGAAGTTGGCTCTAACTACATCTCAACACACATTATGATGTCAGATCATACATGCCCAATACAAATTTGCTACAAGATTAAAACATTGTTTGCAATCTGGCGCACTCACACGGTTGTTTCCCATACTACATTTTATTCTCAAGTGAGTACACTATCCAAATCCAATAAACATACATAAAGTCTAAATTTTATCTTCTCTTAACAACTCACGGAATATTCGGACTGAGTAAACATAAAATTATTGCAATTTGCAAGTTTGCAAATGATTAAATCTTGTTTTAACAGACAATATTAAAAATACTCTAGCATGCTGAGAAAATGCTGAGCATGCTTGAGCCAATATTAAATACTTGAGCATTTTAAGCATGAGCACATGCTAAGAAAATGCCAGAGCATACTCAGCATTTGCTCATCGATAATAAATGCTCGAGCATTTATCATCATTAATTAATATTGTATTGCTAATTTATAAAATACGTTTATGAGTAATTAAATGATTGCTCAGCAAATAAAATAACAGCAAGCCAACTTTCTACACAGCTTTTCTGTTTCATCTTGAAGTATCTACACTTCTTAGCAATAGTTGAAGATTATTTCAAATCACTTCTAGGAATGAATCACTGAGCCAATTGAAATAAAAATTTTATAGAATGATAGAATATATAATACTTGGTCACCCTATAAGAAACCGCATCTAGAGATAAATCCTGAATACAGCCCTATTGTAGTTGAGGGCGGCATATTGACGTAAATTGCTAATTATATCACTGCCTGTTAACTCCCCAAGCTGGTCTCCTTGGGAATGGATTTCTCGTTACACTCGTTTCACAAACTTTCGCTCCAATATAAACATTCATTTTTAAACGTTGGTGCGTAATATACTGTTTCATTTCAACTTCAGTCTCTAAACAACAAATCAATTATAATTACACATTTACGCATTGGATATTCTGTCAATCTGCCTACCCTATCGGGACTAATGTAAAATTTTAAGCTGAAGAAAAGTATGCGGAAAAAAGCACCCATAAAAATTCGATAATTTTTCTCCCATTTGGCGAAGGCTCTATTTTGGTGAAGGTCGGAGGCCAATGGCCCCCTTTCCCCCTAAATACGACCTTAATTCTCGATATACCTGGTCACAATGTACTCACAAACCTTCTCCCTGAATATGTCCTTAAATGAAATAAGTTTAGGTTAAAAACAAATTTTAAAAAGAAAAACTTTTTTTTTTTTTTGGTTTTAGCTTCATGCAAAATAAATATTATTTCGTTGCGGAAGGTTGGCTGCAGTATTGGTATATTTTATAATCGCAGTGGTGACTGGTGAGTAGGATAAAAGCTTATAATTATAATATTAGCTTCGTACAAAATAAATATTATTTCGTTTCGGAAGGTTGGCTGCGGTATTGGTATATTTTAAAATCGCAGTAGTGAGTAGAATAAAAGCTTATAATAAAAAGTCTTCGAAGCGCATTCAACTTCGACTTGCTCTCAAAATTTCACCAATTGGTTGCCTGGGCACTCCTCCCTTTGTAATTATTAACTATTATTAAACGAAATACACGAAGAACAGCGAAAAAACGTAAATGAGACGAACACATTTTCCGAAATTTTGTTTACTTCAAAAGTTTTCAATGCTTTTTCTATTGTAGGGGGCGAAATAAAAAACTGTTTTTTTTTTGTTTTTTTTTTGGTATTTCATCGCTGAATTTACGCGATAAATCGGAATACACTACTTGAAGTTCATCAATCACGCTTAACCTTGGCAGCTTGTTATGATATGTAAGCTACTTGTTCTTTTCATCTTGTGTGAACTATGGTTCGTTGAAAGAGAGGATTGGCTACCGGTAACGAAAGATGGGAGCCGAAAGGTAAGCATCAAATTTGAGTAGATGTAGTTGGTACCCTTCGATTCCTATAACGAATGAATAAAACTGATTTTGAATGTGTCAAATATTCGATAATTTTATTATTATTATTATTATTATTATTATTATTATTACAGAGATAATATAGATATTGATAAATAAGACAAAATACTAAAAAATATCGCAATGGTTGAGCAGCAAAAATATGTATTCAAATTTTGAGGGATGCTACAAACCTACGGCGATGTACGCTTTAGCGAATAGTACCAAACGAAGATAAAAAGACAGATTATAATCATCAACGCATCGAAAAATAACACATCAATCAATTTTGAAAACAACATCTATCGTATTTCCAGTTAGGTATTAAAATAAAATGTAACAGGTAGAAACTTTTTAGGTAGGTTTTCTACGAAAATTTGCTTATTAATTTCTTACTCGTGGAAGGACCTAAGGGTGCAGGAGTAAGTACGTTTTTCTTTTCATGACCAAAGGAAATTGTTGTCGCTATATTAATAAATTCGTATGCATGGATGTACGTATTCGTATGTATATGTACAAAACTTTTTAACACCGTACTGTACAGCTTTTAATTTTGTTCAATAGTCACGAAATTTGGTAGAGATGTTCATTTTTGAACGAAAAAGAACCCTATTGATTTTGGTGAAGCTTTGTGGTATGTCTGACAGGTGCTATTATGTTGCATTTCATGTAGTTTAATGGCTCTCAACAGAGTAATTTTGAAACAATAGTCACCACGTTTGAAAGAGACATTAATCGAAAACAACTTAACATGTTTCCAAATTTGGTTTCAATTGGCTTTACAGTTTAGACCTTGGAACTGTTGGAGGGGCTAATTTTTCGTGATAGAAAAATTTTGAATTCTTGGTCAATAGTCACTAAATTTGATACGAACATTACATCTAAAATAAGTAGCAGACCTACGAATTTTGGTTTCTATTGGTGAATTGGTTCTTGAGTTATTAGTTATTCAATGTGATTTTTTCAAAAAAAAGGAAGAGGTTATCAATTCGATCCTTATAAATGTGTTTTTTTTTTATATGTTTGTTCCAACATGACTTCGCAACCTGAATACCAATTTTGATAAACTTTCTTCTAAATGATAGAAGATAATCCCATGGTGGTCTCATTAAATTTTTTTTAGAATTGATGATATAGTTTTCAAGTTATTTTCAAATAAAAATTTATTAGTTCTGAAGTAATATTGCCGCTAATGCTAGAAACAAATAGGTAATCATAAAAAAATTTTTGTATACAAAAAAATGGAAATTTTCTTTTTTTAATTTTTCCAGTATAATCTACTGGAATTATAAAATGAAACAAAAAAATGGTAAATAAATAATTTTTTTCAAAAAATAGAACTGTCAGGACAATACTTGTATGAGGTATAGGGGCTTGTGCCCCTCAACCACAGTTGTTGCCGAAAGGCTGGCATATTTCATCTCTATGACGTTAAACCAAATACATGCACGTACATTTGTATGTTCATACCTGTACATATGTACAGATAACATACATTATATGGGCTGTAACGAATTACCTGCTAATGATAAGGATCTTGGTGATGTTACGGAACAATACCAAATGTGCTGAGTCATTTCTTATCACCTTACAGAGACAGGAAATGACATAAAGTATGACATAATACCATACATATATATATAAGTATGTGTATGTGTGTGTGTGTGTGTGTGTGTGTGCCAAATCTGGGACATAAACTCTCCAAACTGGCTACAAAATCGCCAGTGTTTGCCTTGGATTTGGCTTTCCTATACCTCAGTGTATAAAGTGGCAGAACACGCAAAGTTGTAGATTACCTTCTACATGTGAATGTCTCTCACAACAACGTTTTCCATAAGAACCAACTTAAAAAAATAAAAAATTCACAAAAAAAAAAAAATAATTATTTTAATATTTCTCCAGCAAGATCTAGGTCTAGGGATTGGAGTTATTGAAGTTGGGGTCAATTAAAAAGTTTCGTCATAAAATTGGAAGGAACTGACGTATAAAGACTATACATATTATGGTAAAAGAAAAGAGCGCTGTCTTCAATAATTCTAGTCCCTAAACCTACATCTTGCTGGAGAAATTTAAATTTTTTTTTAAGGGCATTTTTTATTGTTCTTTTTTTAAAGTCAGTTATATTTTTTGAAAAAAATTATTTATTTACCATAACACTTTTTCGTTACATCACCTTCACATAATAGTCTTCAAAATTCCATTTTTCAAATTTGATCGAAAAAAACTTCTTTTAGCCTAAAAAAATCACATTGTCCTCATTAAGTCAATTTTTCGCTCATCCCCTAACCACCTACCAGCGTGTATTAAAACAAAAGCCAACTGTTTCATAGCTTGACGTCAACTTAAACGCTTAACAAATCGCACTACTTTTTATTTTATAGATATATCGTATTTTTTCTCATATCTTGTTTCCCGTATTTTTTACTTAATTTATTTTTTAGGCTGAACATGATACTTGCATTGGCTTTAAAATGCATAATTTTTAACTAATAGTTATAAAATTTGAGACAGACATCGACTTGGAACTTTTAAATTTATTTTCAGTTGGTTTCACGACTCGTGCCCTTGGGCTGTAGGAAGAAAAAAGTTGCTTGTTTACTCAATAAATGTCTCAATTCTGGTTCGATAGTCATAAAATTCGGTACACAGATCACCTGTAATGCAAGGACTAGAGTTACCAATTTTGATTGCTATTGGTTAATAATTTGTTTATTAGTCGATAGCTATACTGTGTAGTACCTTTTTATGTGAGTGGTTTTTTATTTTTTTTTTACGATAATACCTATATACATAGTTCTAAAAGACTGATTTTCAAGAGGAATAGAGAAAATCTCTTGTTTCCACCTAAAAAAAAAAATAATGCCCTCAAAAATTCAATTTTTTCTCACCCCCACATCGCTCCCATTTATGAATTCGATTCAGAGACTTTATTCACTCATTTGCATGCAATCTGAAACAGCAAGTAGGTAAAAAAAAGTATCTATTTTTTTCAACTAAGAATTTGTGGTTAAATGCGACTAATCAACGCTAGCCTAGAGGACAAAAAGACAAATTAAAATGAAACAAAATTATATTTAACATATTTTTGAGCCCTGAGATTCTAAAGAATTACATTGTTGAATATGTAGATTGAGTTGCAGACTTTGTATTTCCTAATAATATATGTTTTCCAACAACGTTGTGCTTCACGGAGGATTTTCGAAATTTTTCACTTATTCTTAGCGCTCTACAATGGAAACGCATGTCTCCAATTGGTACTGAATTCGAATTTGAAATTAACAACTTATGTTTGTTCCGAGTTGTCAGCTGCCTAAATGATGGCATTTTACTCAACTGATTTTTGGTAGTCATTTTTATCGAATCGAGAACCCAAGTTCAGATTACCAATATATATATATGTTTTCTTTTTGATTTCTCCAAAAATCGATCCCTTTCTTAGTCACATGCTAGAAATATATTCTATCTATATTAATAAAATAGAGTCTTGACTTACCGACTGACTAATTGACTTACTCATCACCGTCCGTTAAAACAACAGCACCGAATGAATTGAAATTTTAGAGGTATATCACTATCATAGTGTTGGTGCTCACTAAGAGAGGATTTTTTGAAATTCCACCCCCAAGTGGTTAAAAAGGGGTGAAATATGTTTTACAGTTTTTTTCAATATCTCTTTGATGGGTGGAGATATCGAAGAAATTTTTGCACAAAAATATTGTTGTACTTATTTCTCAAAAATCTATTTCTGGATTTTTTGAAATTCATCCCTTGAAGGGGTGAAATGAGGTGAAATGTGTTTTGATTTTTTCTCATATTTTTGTCAATATCTCTTCAATGGAATGAGATATCGAAGGAATTTTTATATTAAAATATTTTTGTATTCATTCCTTAAAAATCACTTTCTGGATTTTTTGAAATTCATCCATTAAGGGTGTGAAATAGGATGAAATGTATTTTGACTTTTTGGAGATCGTCTTTATACCACAGATACCACTCATTCCTGCTGACTACCCATTTGAATTCAAAAGGCTGAAATTTCCAGTCAAGGTTTCTTTTGCAATGACTATAAATAAGTCCCAGGGGCAGTCGTTCAAGGTAGCAGGGATTGAATTGAGTGAAGACTGCTTCTCACATGGACAATTCTACGAGAGTGAGTACACCTAGCAGTTTGATAATATTAGCACCTGAGAAGGAAACCACTAATGTGGTATATAAAGAAGCACTTCGGTGAATAAAATCTGGAAAATTAAACAAATTGGTATAATTTACTTGTTTTTTCATTTTAATTTTAAATTACCTATAATTAAGTTCATATTATAATTTGGTTTCTCATTTTTTTTTTTTTTTTTTTTGTTGAATAAATTAACAGTTTTCAAATTGGTAGTTTACTTTTGATTCATTGAATCTCGAGGCGCGAAGCGCCGTGAGAAAGCTACATCAAAGGAGGTTGGGCCGCGAAGTGGCCAAGGGGCGAAACCCCCTAGTAATTACACATATGAATTCTGGCAGTAATATGCTGCGATATTGTGAAAATTCACATTTTCTCTTTCTACGAACGTCTCATTGTTTTTTCAACCGACAGTCTCTTCCTTCTGTTCGTCGAACCCTTTTCTTCTTATTGACACTGTTTTCCTTAAATTATCTCTTCTCGTATTGATGCTTGAGTAACCACATTCGTTGTACAACAATTTAAGCTTTTTTCGGAAGATAAAAATTAATTTCCTCATTAACGTCCAAATAGTAACCTCAAAACCTTGAAACCTTATCCGCAACCACCTCTCGTCTTTCTTAAATTTAAAAGCTGGATTCCAAAAGATGGTTTGATAGAAAAAAGTTGTTTTTTTCTTAGAAAACGAAAAAAACGTGACATTTTATAACGATCATGAGATATTTCTGCAGGCTGTCGGTTACTGACGTGAGTTAAACACAATCAGTCAAATGCACTGCGTGCAAGAATTTATTGCTTCGCAGTGGCGCAGCCAAAGGTGGGCCGGTATGAGCCACGGCTCTTCTAAAAAAATTGCTAGTCCACCCATAAAAATTTAGGAGGAAATGTAAATTCAGAGAAAGAAAATAAGTAGAATGTACGACGAAATTTCGGACGTAGTTCTGTTGACGAGAGTATTATTTTGTTTTTAAAAATGCAAGGATTTTAACGATCAATCAGCACCAAAACTTCTCCTTTAGTTTTCTCCATTTTCAGTATGTTCTTGCACCATAAATTTATCCTTTTTTGGCGCTAGGTAGTTTATGTTTCCGAATTTGCGTATACAATTTTTACTCAAAGGTCTTGAAACTTTTTTTTTTTTTTTTTTTTACATTTGAATTTGAATTTTGGAAAATAATTAATCGGTGTAAACAAACTTTAGAAAATTTTCTTCTAACCAATGCAAAACGAAAATATAAAGAACAGGACGATTCAAAGGCTAGTACAACTGCAACATAGCCTATATAAGTGTTTAAAAACATTTATTCAATACTAAGACTTTTTATCTGTAGGTATTTCAATATATCTACTAGAAACGTTAAATTAATAAAAAAATTTTCGTCAACAATTTGAAGAAAAAAATCATCTTTGTAACGAGTTTGGACTATACACCAGAAATGACAAAGTTGTGAAGCCATATTATAATATTACAGTTACTTATATAGCAATAATTTTTTTTTTGCTCGTTTTATCGGTCCATATCGGCCCGTATTGGTCCACCTCGAAAACAAAGCTGGCTCCGCCGCTATTGCTTCATCGTACAGCTGAAAACCATTGAAGTTGACCAACATCTGTCTGAGTCAATCGTGCAATTACCAACTTCATTTTGGAATCGACTTCTTCAATATTCTAGACATGGTAGGCATAAAATTCGACGCTGAACGGAGTGAATTCTCTGGTAGGCAAAATTATTTAATCCGATAAATGGAGGTTAGAAGTCGAGGATTGAATTTGCCATTTTTTCACAAGCCATACAAATACTAATAAAAATCATTTCAAGGGACAGACCTCCATCAGTAATTTGAACATTAGTTAAAACAAACCCTAGTGATCAAATAAATAAAATTGAGGCACAAATCGATAACCTCAGATTTAGGGAGGTGAAACAGGGCCCTTCCCAAATATTCCTTCAGCCCAAAAACACATTGAAAGCGTTGAAGAACCAAAAATAATCTATACGTACGATAAAAGTAAACCTAGATATATATAGTCTCTAAAGTTACTCTAATTCTATAGAGAGTGATCAAGAAAAAAACATTCGGAATTAACCAATACGTTGAAATACCTACCTCCGTCTGCAAAATATAATGAAAAATTCGTGTTTTAAATTTGATGAAAATGATTTTCATCAAGTTTTGCTTGTCTTCCTTTCTACTCATAGGTACGTCCGTTGTTTGTCGAAAACGTTAGACGTAAATTTAAATGATTCGTAATTTATTTTTAATTGGGTCGGAGGGTAGGAGCCGGATGAGATATGGGATTCGAGCGTACATAATCTCTAAATATAGGTAGGTACTTAATTACGAAAATATAATCCACGAATACCGAGCAATTCAATTTCTTAATATATTTTCGCTGCACTGCCGTTGCTAAACCTATTAGACAAGTTTTCTAAACTCTTATATATAGGTATCACTTGTAGAATTCAGATACAGTACGCGTACGTGGTTGAGGAAACAAATTAGAGAAGTATGAGAACATTTACGTACCAAAGGTGCGAATACAAAGGTCTTAGAAAATGCTTAGTACCATCAAACCGAAGGGAAAAAAAAAAGAAAAACCAATCTAACAGACCAATTCGATTCGCGAAAAATTACCGATATTTTGTATTTTATATTCGAAGATAATGTCTTACAAAATGTCACCGATTATACGAGTTCATTTACGAGAGAAAAAAACAACAACAAAAAACACGAAACAAAAGCGCAGGTGAGAAATGCTGTTTATAGTGATATATTATAGGAGAACACGATATGTAACGTTTGAGTACATTCGTCGACTGCTCGTTCTTCGATTCATACGCCAGCATACTACCAACGTTGCATTTAGGATTACAGCAGCAGCACATCGAATGTCCTCAGCCGCGTCTCACTTGTCCTCTCCTGTCTTCTGAAGCGGCCAAAAAAAAAAAAAAAAAATGTAGAAAACTTGTCGCAGCCAGTAACTAATAGGCATAACGTCTGTAAACGAGAAATTTTAGCTACAGCTTTTACAATTGTTCGTTCGTCGCAATCGAAAATACAACGAATGGTTGGTATTTTCTGCTGCGAAATTGTGTGGACAGAATATTCGAAAATTACCCAACTTAAACAGACACCATTACAGCACAATAGCCTTTCGAATTGAATAAGAAGAGCCTTTGGGATGGAACCGTTGCGTCGTTTTGTTAACGTTGCTAGCTCGATGGCTGTCGTATTATTTTCGTACACCATCGACAGTACGCTGTCTGCAATGCGAAAAATGGAGAGTGGTTGAGTCTAAGTCGAATACTGCTGGCGAGAATTTAAAAAAAAAAAGTGCAAAAACGAAAAGAAAGTTGGCGAAATATTTGTCATCACTAATCGCTATAGTTGCAGCAGCGGCGAGAGAAGTAAAAGCGTAGGGTAAATGTACCAATTATGGGGTAGGTATTATATACCAAATATGGGGTATACCTACCATTGTTTATCTTAAACACTATTAAAGCAGTCTGCTTGGAAAACATTGAGGACTGTTATTAAGACTATTTCAATGTATCAGTCTATAAAAAAAAGGCGAAAGAACACGCTTAAAATTAATTTTCTTCTATTTTTAATTTTTATCACACGTCTTCTTAAATTTTTTTTTTTTTTCGCTATACTTTCGTACAAAATACTAATTGATATTTTGAAGATATGATCATTGTAAACAGAAAATTTAAACATATTTGGCTTCCATTTTCAAGTATTGTCAATCTTGTAAGTTGATTCACTCAATTTTAGGAATTTTTTATTTTCATCACATTAAAATTGAGAAGATAACCTAAAATATGAAGTACCAATTATTTCTGAAAACAACAAAATAATAATGGAATCAGAATGTCGTAAGAAATTTTCAGGTACTCCACATTAGGAAAAGGTGGTAGTTATAATCCCATATTAGGTATATGCAGTATGTTCAGAATATAATTATGTACCTCATATTAGACAAAAGGGATATCCTATTTTGGAAACACCTTTTGTAGAGTCATTATTTTGAGTCATGGGACAAAAGAATTTATGTAAAACCAAAGGTTGATTCCATAGACTTTGCAATGTTACAAACAATAACAACCAGGACCACTGATCCTGATTCTTCCATAAATTTTAATTTGGAGCGATTTTTCAGTTTTATGTACAATTTTAAAGTCATGTACCAATATTCGGTACATTTACCTCTATTATATTTTCTCGTAAAGGAAATACAAATCTATTCTAATACACCATACTCCTTCAGTAAAGGGGAAAAAAAATTGCATCTGCAAAAAAAGTGCATCAACGTACTCACGGGGATGGGTTTAACGAGCCGAAATTCCAGTCAAAGAAATTAAAACACTAATTCATTAATACGAAAAAATGAAAGTTGAAGCATTTACCAAAGAATAAGATGCGACATGAAAATACGTACAGTGTAATGCGGGTTGCATAAATACATGGCATAAGGTTTCCGGTAACTTTCGCGATGTAAATAACTTACCAACAAATAAAAGAAAAGAAAGTCTCGGAATATATGGGAGAAATAGAAATCGCAGGATTTTATAATTTGACATAGAGTTGTTTTAATTATTTAAAGGTAAAATGCAAGTACGATAGTTAATTACCGAAAAAATGTAGAAAATATCAGATGGTCAGAACAATATTTAAGTAGGTACGGGAAAGATAAATTTTTTATCGATATCATATTACAATATTTTTTACGTATTAGAGTTGTCGATTATAAATACCCTTTCTTCTGAAATACAATTAAAAAGAAGCGCCCCCTAACATAGCTGCCCACTGCACCTTAAATATAAATTTGCTGCTAAATGCTATGCAGTAAAGACGCCCGTAACCTCTTGCGCCGTAAATACCACAAGAGATACTTTAAGCAGCGCAAGCGACTTGCTATTCTCCAGCAATTTTTTGTTTCAAATTTTTATCGGAAACTACCGAATCAATAGTCCCAAACACCTATCAGACCTGCTGTTCGCTACTCTATAAAGATTACCTCTCATAACAATTTCAAACCAATCCCTGTGGTACTTTTTTCAGAATGCTAGAAAAACCATTTTTATAGCAATTATCGATATTCAGTTTTCTCCGAAACTACTCCACTAATAGGCACCAAACTTCTATCCTGGTCCTGTATGAGAATTATTTTTCGTCAAAGTTTCAGCTCTATTTCTTTTACAAGTTTGTTAAAACCGAGTACACAAAATTTTTTCCAGAAACTTTTTCTTTTCCAGTTTTATCGGAAGCTACCAAATTAATAGACACAAAACTCTTAATAATTTTGGTCCTAAATAATGAATACTTTTCGTGAGAATTTTAGCCCTATCCCTTCAGTATTTTTTCAAAACCTTGAACACAAAATCTGGGCAATACTTATATAAATATTATTATACATACCCACATAAAAAAAACTAGGCTAAAATTTTAAAATGGTGTCGATAGTTTTTTTTTTTTTTTTTTTGGTCAAAAACCGATAATTTTAACCATCTCCACTCCTCAACCCTCTGTGAAGTCAATTTTAATACCTCGCTTTCAAGCGAATTGGGTAAAAAGTTAAGCAAGAATGAAAGAAAAAATCTCTCACTAAATTTAAATTCTTTTCTAACTTCATAAGTTTGCAATAAATTGAAAAAAATCGAAATATTCCCGTAAGCAAAGGAGTGTGTAATCAGTTTTTGTTTGTTTTTGTTTTTTGTTTTTTTTTTTTTTCTTACATTAAAAAAGCAGGAAATTGATCGTGAAGTTTTGAGATGTTAAACAATGCTACGAAAAACAGATTAAAATTGTACCATCCTAAATGAACTGATTGGCTGTTCCAACTTTACTTATTAATAATGTTACGAAGTACGATAAAGGCCTTTCATTTTAATTTTTTTTTATTTTTATTGTTATTTATCAAATAAAAAATTATTTACGAAACCACAATGCCAGTAAGATGAACTTCACGATACTCATTCTAGTTATAAATCAAAACTAACCTGACTGTATACTTGGTAACAACTGTGAAACAAAAAACTACAGATTTATTAGTTTGTGGTTCATGAATCTACAATGACGAATTTCTGTACCGGCGTGGACATGTAAGAACTTTTCAATTCTTTACAATTTTTCGACAAATACCAAGCTGAAATTATTAACAAAATAAATCAACCGAGTAAGTTCAGAATTTATTTAATAAATATAAAAATTTTTTTTTTTCATTAGAATTATCACAATTAAATATATTATTCTGCAAAAGGCACTCGAAGAAGTTTTACGAACTGGAAATCAGGCAGGTCCACAGGAAACATATCTACGGAATCAGAAAAGAATGAATTTAGATTTTTATAAAAACTCGGACGCCAATTCAGTAAGCTATTAGTTGCACTTAGCATGGGGTGACCAGCTTATGGATGAACAGAGAAGTTACTTTTAATGTAGAGCTGGTCTAGAACTAAAACTTTAGGTGTAACACTTTTTTGCTAACTATGTTCGATGTGGCAAAAAAATGCTACTCTCAAAGTTTTCAGCTCGGTTAAAAGTTAGTATTCAAGAAGTTGTATCTTACTGTACTCTAATTAAATACTGAAGCTGCGGACATGACTTTAAGCATTAACGCTTACACTCGCACTGATTATTAAAACTTTTGAGGCTGAGCGTGAAAGATGAGTGTTTTTACACAGCGACGCTCAATGCTTGTGTTTAGGACGTCTCTTTACTGCTAGATTTATACTTGAGGATGATTAAAGAGGAACCGCCATTCTGTGTTATTTTTATCTCAATAGCTCTGTTTGATAGGATTACACTAACTTACACCAACCTATACCCGTAAGTATATTCCACAAATATTCAAGTAAAACTTGCCGCAAATTCATATAACATTCCTACATTTGTGGAATCACCCTCCTTGTGTATGTTGGTGTAGTCCTATCAAACAGAACTAATATGTGCTGAATACATAATATATGTATGGTAAATGTAGTTTAATAACAAATTATGTAAACTTAATATAAACAAAACTAACACAAAATGGCCACTCATCACTTATCATCTTCATATATACCCCTGGAAGTAAAGAGCCTTAATTATAGTTGTTCTGTGTCAGTACTGCATGAAAAGAATTAACTGATTTAATAAATTGTTTTGATATGAAATAAATGATAAGACACGAAGGGAATGCATGATACAAATGAGACCACATCCTTAGAACATTCATTGTACATTACTCACACACTCCGTTAAGATATTTGGCATTTTTTTAGAAAAAAATTTTTTTCAACTCATACTGATTTTCATTACTTCACTAGTGTAGTATTTAATGAAATTTTTACTTACACTCTGTTCACAATAAGAAGTACGTGGCATTAGAATCACCTTTAAACATGATGGCTGGTTGGGGAGAGAGGAAAAGGTATCGATGCACATTGTTATACAATGATAAGCCTCATTTTGTAGAATAAGCAAACATCATGTTTCAAATAGGTAAGTGCTGGATATGGTTTATGACGTGTAACGGCCTAACTTTTCCCTATGTGAAATGAGAAAACCGAGCAATGTTAATATGTGCACTTTATTACAAGAGTATAAAACATCGACTGGACTTACGGCGAAAACTGAGTCAAGAAAAGACAGAAAAACGAAATGTACATTATCTACAAAATACGTGCATAGTACACTGACAAGCCGAAGCCTGAAAATAAGATAACCGTATAACCGTTACGAGGTGCGATGAATTTAACCTACATTAGATTCTACAGATGTTACACAATTCTTTCCATGAACAGAGTGTAACTGTTTCTTTATGACTCAATCTACCCATATGCAAGTGGCGAAGTGCCGCTAGGAAAAAGGGTTGTTTTACATGATGATGCCTACAAACAACCAAGTTCACTATTTGATTATTGTATAAATTTGTGTTTATAAATAAAGTTTACCTATTTAATCGAATAAATAATAACCTCCTTTGGTGGATTCATTGAAAAAAAATTGTACTCAACTAGTTAGCCACTCGTTGGGATCACAGCATCTACCACAACAACGCAACTCATCAACATTCACTCGTTTTGTTAACCAGTTGAGTAAAATATACCATTTCCAGTTCTGCCATAAAAAATCAAACAGGCCCTCAGCGAATCCTGAACAGAAATTTTCCACGTCAAACGCATGAGATATTATACTGAGCTGGCTGATCATTCGTAATTCAAATAATTATAAATGTAGGTCGATGTCAACGCTATTACCCCTCAATTTTTAGTTTGAAAATACTATAATTTATCCAACATCGAGGCCATATTGTCCACCGCTTGATTCGTAATGTATGGAGGGGTCTATGGTCTTGAAATGAGACACGGTTGAACATAGTTTTCCAATATGAATTTTTCAATCCCAACTAAGTTCAAAATTTTTATCTTCTTTATGAATTAATTAAATGAGAATCTACTTAAAATGTAAAATAAGAATAAAACATCATATTAATATCTTTTATGGCACCTAACACATTTAAATTATATTTCTGTAGTATCAAACTTGTGGACAATAATTTGTTCTTTTTGGTCTCAATTTTTGTGTTCGAATAAATTCTTTAATTTGGTGTAAACGAAATAAAATATAAATCAGATGATTCGCAAAAAATTAACAGGTCTTAGAAAAACTAGAAGGAAAAAACTAAATACGGTATATATTAGTTTTTTTCTGCTTTCAAAACTCCTAATTTAATTGACATATTTAATACTCGGTATGCGTATCATCCATTGAAATGTTGGTGTCCACTTTGGTAACACCCGGCATACCTACTGATAAATAACTAAGCATAGACGAAAACCACAAAATTTATTTGGTGAGAACCAATTTTGCACAAGAGTGAATCACCTGATGGAGTTAGTAGTTACATACAATCGACTGGAACATTTTTCTAAACATTTTTCCGTAAAAATATTAGTTTTCTCCGAAAATGTGAGTCTAAATTTTTTTTTCTTTATTAAATGACATTTTCTTGAGAAAATGAAAAAAATATTTGAAACTAAGAAATTAACCGCCTATAAGATGTGCAGCCTTTTAAAAAAGTAATATGAAAAAAATGTTCACGAAAATTAAAAAATATTTTTTTTTTGCTCGTGAAAATTTATTAAAATAGCAAGTTAAAACAATTTCTACCAGAAAATGATTATAATTATTCACCTAAATAGATGATAATAAGTACCTACTATGCATATAACATTACCATTTGAAAAAACAAAAAATTAGCAAATATTATTAAATTTATGGGAAGACAACATACCGGAAGTAGCATTCCCACAAATGGTTGTAGTTCCAAAGAAGATTAAATAGAATACAGACGAAATAGATGTTGAAATTTTTCGCTATAAATTCGAGATGAATAAAAATTCTTAATCGAATTTACTGAAAAACAAAACAAAATTCTCCATTAAATTCCCAAATTTTATTTAAAAGCGTCTGTAGTGCATCGGACAAACTCATTCGTATTCAAAATAAATTCGTTGCTATAATTTATTCGCAGAATTTACAATTTACGTATCACTCGTATAGAGCGCATTCTGTTCAATTCTCTACTTCGGTAATCTATTTTAGATGGCGTTGGGCATTACTAACTTCATTTTTTTTTTTTTAACACGACGAATTCGACAAAACAAAAGACCAAATTTCATTTTTTTCTTTATTTATTCGCTGTAATACTATTCGGTTTATTTATTTGTTGTGAAAACAACAAAGAACCCAAAAAAAAAAAAAAATTCAAGAAGATTAGCCCGAAGGTTATGGTTTTAAGAAAAAGAAAAACGAAAGGGTGCATAAATTTTTCTAACCCAAAATACGGAATTTGTCGTTTTTTCATTCTCGTGAATGGAAATGAAAACGTTACAATAGGAAGATATTTTCCCCTAAAAGCATGTTAACTTTGGATGCGAATGGATACAATCTACTCAGTTAGAATTAGGGGTTCTGCAAACATATTCCATCAACAATTCAATAAAGAAAAGTTGGTTAATAGTATATGTGGAATACATTGTTGTGAAAGAATATTCACGCAAGAAGGTAATCAACAGATTATTTGCGTGTTTTGCCACTTCATTTGTAAAAATACGGGTAAACCAAAACCTGGACAAAAACTGGCGATTTTAGAGCCTGTCCGGATGGTTTATATAGCGGCTTATTTACATGCACACATACACACATATGTAATAAATACGTAGTTACATCCGTATGTAAGGGTGGTTTGTCATTTCTCGTAGAGATAAGAAATGGCGGACCTTTTTCTGTACCAAATCGTGACATCACCGTAATTGTTTGATTAGTCACAGTTTGGTACTCGTACATTACTTGCACATATATACAAGTAATAACAATCAAACATAATTTGTGCATTTGGTTTAATTGTCGTAGAGACGAATATTGGCCAGCCTTTCAGCAGCAACTGTCATCGGGGGTCTGAGCCCCTTTACCTCATACGAGTAATGTCCCCACAGTATATTACCCATCAAGGTTGTTATATATTATAATTAATGATCAGAAAGTTACAAAACGGCTTTTGTTGCATATATCTCACTGAAAATTTCAGCCCTAATCATCAATCCCCTTTGTCGGTTTCTCATTTTTCCCGGAAAAGTTATCCATTTTTCTCGGAAACTGCTGAACCAATACAGGCACCAAATTAGGCTGAAATGAGAAAATTTTTCAAATTGTTTTCTGTAACGGATTGTTTCTGTTTGGCTTATCATTGATGCTGTGTAGACTGTATAGTAACTTAATAACGCCGACTCAAGAGCCGAAGCGAAAGAATTTACACCTATTGAGGTATGAAAAGTTGCATATCCATTAAACGAAGGCACTACCAAAACATTCGCCTCGAGGCTACCTACTTCAATTTTGCCGAAAGGGAAAATCGCAAGAAGTTTTTCTTAGTCGTTCGTACCTGTTCGGAATTGTATCCATATTTCAGGTTTGGTGAACTACCCTATGTTCTTTATAAAAGAATAAACCTTGTTTACACTAATTTCTCAAATTTTTTATTCTGAAATGAAAATTACACTTAAAATGGATAAAAAATAACATAGAATAAAAAAAAAAAGATTAATAAAAACAATATAATAGAGGATAAATACAAAATACGTTCAATTTTGTCGGAGTCTCAAGTTAGAGTAATTATACGACTAAAATTGGTAGATTGGAGATTTGAAATGAGCAAGTGGATTACTTTACAGTTTCAATTGTTGGCTACTGTGTGATAGTAAATCTAATCTCTGCTCCCTGAATCTGTGAAATACAGGAGCTGGTGTTTGTAAGATGGGAGAAATAAAGGATATGGTTCACATGACACTTTTTATACACTTTTATTCAACTTGCTCCCAATTGCAATTTCACAAAGTATTTCAGGTGACCACTGAAGATCGCTGGGTTTGGTTATGTTAGGGTGTGTCTATGTGGGTGCACTAAAGTGCGTCAGGTTTAAACCACAGAGTATTAAATTATAACAGAGGACGCACGTGAAACGAAAAACGGCACCACATTCACCATTAAAATATCTCGGCCTCCTAAGATACTCACAATTTTCAATCTCATTTTTATCTACGAAATTCTCGTGTTTGTTATAATTTTTAAGCTGATAATTATCGTATTTATTCATTAGTTTAATTAAATTATTAAAAAAAAAAATTTTTGATTGTTTCCAATAGGTGAGAATGAGGGGTAAGCAGCGAGAAGAATAGCTTCGAAAGAGGTGCTTTTTTTGTAACAGTGTTTAGATGAACGTGCGTCCTCTTTTATATTTGATAATCTGCGGTTTCACTTCACAACCGGGCTTTACACTTATAAAAGCGTAGGTATTTAAGAACCTAAATTCTAAAACTCGTGTTATCCAAAACCCTCATTTTTTCAGGAGAGGAAAAAAACGTGTGTAAGTCTTCCCATAAACTGTAAATGCTCGATGAATAATTTGATTACGTTCCTTATCAGTAAAATAAATAATTTCGGCGAAAATTTCCCACTTTCGATACTCGAGTAGGGATATATCCCCACCCAAAGAATGATAATGTGAGTTTTGTCTCCAACGAATAAATTTTTTTCACAAAAATCACCATATTTTGTATTGATTTCACAAAAAATATTTAACTTATTACATGCTTAAAAAGAAAAAAGGCTAAAAATAAACCTGCCATAGCATCCATAAGCGTCAAAATGATAATATTTTAAAAATAAATTTAGAATTTTTATATTATTCATTTTTGGTGGAATAATTTCCAGCAGTCATAGTAAATCCATTAAAGTAGACCTTAATAATGCACTAAAATAATCTAGGTACATTACGTATTTTCAAAATATTCTGCGGAATAGAAAACTTTCCTTGAAGTCAAAACTAACAATGTTCATAGGGTAATGTGAGGTTGTGCTAAATTTACTCTCACAAATAGGCACATTATGATAAATTTTATGAGCTCATGAAATGGGGCATAAAAATTTATGCTTAACTCGTTTTTTGAAAAAAAAAATAAAAAATAATAATAATAATAATAATAATAATAATAATAAATTATGTGAGTTTTTAATTAGGGTTCTCATTTATTAAAAATTAATTTTTAACGTAATTATTAAGCACAAAAGAATGTCTCAAAAACGACCTCTCAGGATAGTCAAAATTAAAATCAAAAGTAACAAAGAATTTTTTTAAATCGACCACCTTCAATCATGGTGAAAAACTGGGACCGATCATAATCAAATCGGTTCGTTGAGATGATCAAAAAAATCTATTTTTTGAGGCTCTGATCGGATAGACCTTTTGTGATGAATTTTTGATAGAGACCACTCTAAAATCATACTACATCATTTTCCGATTTTGTAACATATAATGTTAAAATATCACTTTTTTCACAGTTTCATTCTCGTGTAAAATTCTAAGTGCCAAATGCAAGAACGATACTTTAGTAACTCTTACATTTTTTCCATTATCAATTATAGACATAAATTTAAAATAAGTAGTTCTTAAATCCATCACTTTTGATACTTAAATATCGTTCTTGAATACGGGCCTAAGTAGAGGCGAGATTAAAAAGAAGTCTAAGCACATCAGAAAAAAAAAAACAACCAAAACTCACCTCATGTACCTATATACCCAACTTGTTAGAAGTAGTAATGATAAATGCTCCAACATTTATTATTGATCTGAAAATGCTGAGTATTTTCAGACATTTTCTTAGCTCGTACTCATGCTTAAAATGCTCGATCATTTATTATTGGCTAGAGAATGCTGAGCAAATGCTGAGCGTGCTTGAGAATTTACATTATTTCGTCTTAAAATAAGATAATAAATTTTTTAAATTGAATAAGTCTGTACACCAGTGTGATTCCGAAGGAATGACAAAAAAAAAATAAAAAAATAACCTATTTTTGCAACACATGCACAAAAGAACGAGTTTTACATGTATGTATAGCGAATGTAAAGAAACAAATTTTTGGCCTGTGAAGTGGACCATAATTTTACAATCTCTCGCGAGAGGGTGAATAGTCTTTACACACTCTTGCGCATCCCAATCCTATGCAACAGGATGTAAAATATTTGAATATATAAGCATTTTGATGTTATTATTCACTTTATTTCATGAAAGAACATTTCAATTTTAAAAAAGATGTCTCAAATTATTACTCGACTTCTAATTAAGCTAGAGAGCTAGGGTTTGTAATGATCGAAAGTGAATAAAATTTACAAAATTTCCATATAATTTTATAATTATCTTCAGCCGTTTGACAACAAATGAATGAAAAAAATTCAAATTAATGGGAAATTTGACGTTTTTTGGAATCTAGAAACCTCTTTCCTGTCCCTTAATCATTCCTCAGTTTCTGTTTAAGCGACACATCTGGAGATGGAATTTACCTGAATTTACATTTCGTTTAATTTTTTAATCACCTTTAACTATTTTAAAATAAAGGAACAAAAAAAAAAACGCAAATTAAAGGAGAATTTTTGTTTTTGTTGAAATTCAGAAACCTCTGTTCTTTTACTCAATGATTCTCAGCCACTATTTAAGCTATAAATAGCTGGGATTTGTATTGCTGAAAAGTGGAAAAAAATTTACTTGAAACTACATTCCTTATAATTTTTAAATTGTTCTTAGCTGTTTGAAAAAAAACAAACAAAAAAAAATAAAATAATAGAAAACTTGCTGTTTTTTGTGTTTTTTTACATATAATTTCCAAAAATTTTTTCCTTTGTTAGTTTTTTTTTTTATTATTATTAGGAGGGGGATTTGTTGCAATGTTTTTGTTTAAATTAGTTGCACAAAGTGTGGTATGCGACAAGTGCTTATGTGGGCTATTTTAACTCGTGTCAAGTTTCCAATACTCGCCTTCGGCTTGTCAGCAAATTCTTCACACTCTGTAAAAAAATAGCCCACATTACGCACTTGTCACGCAGTATTAAACTATTTAATTTGTTCAAAAATTATTTTGAATTTGACATTTGATGCAAACAACACATTTTCAATTTACCATCCATTTGCTTTTTCTACTGCTTAATGGTCTGCCTCTTTTTCTAGGGCGTAATGGGGCCTCTGAATCATATGTTTTTCTTGTAACATTGTCTGAAAATTTTACTGACTTTTTTATTTTTTGTGCGTTTGGTGTTTGAGAATTATTTGTTTCACTGTTTTCAACTGATTTTTTTACTTATGTGTATAAATCGGTGTACTTTAGTCGGATGGCATCAGACCTACAAATTTTCTCGACACATCTCAAGAAGCACACCGCACAGATACACATTGGAAATTTCTCAAATAAAACTACCAACCAGAGAACAAGAAGTAAAGTACCTTACGCCTATGGGAGAAAAAAAAAGACGCTATAGTGCATCGTATTATGCATATGCAACGTATGTGTACAGCGTATGGGCGTGTGTGTGTGTGTGTATGTGTGTGTGTGTGTGTACACGTACATACAGCCGTTCAAAACAAAAACGTTTGGTTCAGATTATAGAGATTCTCGGAGCTCTAATAATAGTGAGGATGTAAAAAAGAAAAATCTTTATTTGCCAAAACAGAATCGGCATTGCACAGACTTTATTGCGAAGGCTGACATAGTATTCACAGGGAAGGGGGGGGGACAAATGCGGGTAGATCAACAATTTAGCGCAGTTTATATCTGTACTCAAATCTTGTGATTCATGCTAGCGTATCAATTCTCGTGAAACTAATTACCGTTGATTAGCGAACTTTTTAGTAATTTTTTTTCTCTCCTGCTACCTTTCTTATTTAATTACCTAAAACTTTTTTTCTTCTATCCACTTACTTACTCTCGCGCTCTCTTCGCCAACTATCTTTTTCACTTTTTTCCCTCATATCCCTAATCCCTTCATTTTTCTCGCGTTATTTTCAGTTTGTTTATTTTTTTATTTTTCATTTCTTTTTTTTTTTCTTTTTTTTTTGTCTTCTCTAAAACGATTTCGTATATAGTTGTCGGTCTATCTTCGAATCAAAAGTAGAAAATTCTTAAGAGAAATAAAGTTTTCAAATTTCGCCAAGGTGTTCGTTGTTTTTTGTGGAGCCATACGTGGAATTTTAAAAAAGAAACAAAAAAAAAAAAATCAAACTGCGTTTTTTTTTTCGTATCTTCCATTTTATTCGTCCGTTGTTTTAGTTTTTGTACGCGAATTATGTTTTTGTTGTTGTACTGAAAACAATAAAAGAAGAAGAAGAAATAAAGAAAAGAAAATATAACAATTCGTGAAAAAAATGCCGACAACCAAACCGTCGATAATTTCGGTAACGTTGCAAAGAGATGGAATTTCATCGCCTTGGGGATTTCGATTGTCAGGAGGATGCGATCTGGACCATCCGCTAACAATTACGAGGGTAGGTATTTGCAGATTTTTTACAGCGTTTTTTTTTTTTTTCTTTTTTCTAAAAGTTAAAACACGTTTAATCGTGTTAGTAATTAAATTTTTCAAAATATTTTGCTAATTCGAACAAATAATTTTCTACAAGGACAAATTAAGTTTCGCTAAGTTTAATTAAGTTGTCTTAAAATAGAATTATAATAATCTTGATGAAAAATTACGATTTTTCAAAGTAATGAAGGAACTACGGTTTGTGAATGGCACATAAGCAGCGTTCAGAAGGTTGGAAAAAACTAAGCAATTCGTAGGGATGGAAGCTCCTTCCAAAATATTTTCATGTTCAAAAAATTGACCAGTTGAACGTATAGGTATGTAGTTAGAAATTCGTGGAATTTAATGACCTTTTTCGGTTGGCAATTTTTATTTTTCTCCCCCTCCCCTGAAAAAGGCTCTCGCTAACCTGGCAATTCGTGACCACTAAAACCCATTAGAAGTATTGAAAATGAAATTTCTTTAATGGCAGAAAAGAGATGTGGTGTACCATTTTGTTACTCTTTTCTTGAGTTACACTTCCTTCAAGAATATTGATATCTAAAGTGAATTCTAGCATTACTCGAGAATGATTTAATTAAATACTTTATCATCCACATTCTTATGGTGGACCTTAACTTCAGGAATCAGACTTTAAAGAAGTATTTCAAACACACTAAATTAATTAAATCACGATACAGCAATTAATAATTATACTATTGGGTATTGTTTGTCCGTAAAATATTATTGAACAAGAAGGGAGAAGAGAATAAATTTGGGAGAAGAATTGAAGAAGAGTAAATGGAATTCAGGTATATTGTTCATAAAATTAAATAATTTTGTGTGTGTGTATTCGAATAATATATAGTCGTCAATACGAATTACGGCCGAGTATATAATTATGTTAAAATTTTTTTGAGGCAAAATTTTTTCTTGGAAATAAATACATCAAAACCTGTGTTGATGAATGTTATGCAAATCCAAATTGCCAAAAAATTATGGAACTGAGGATTATAGCGAGCTTTACACTATTCGATTAAAGTCCAGCATGCCACCGGCAACTTAAGGCGGGAGACATAATTTTAATGTTTACTGATTATCAAAGCAGTGCATTGATGTAGGAGGCTTTCCAAAATTATCCGTAACATGGTACCTTGGTTACAATAGGGTTTCATAATCATTTTTTCGATAAATAGTAAAAAAAAAAAAAAAAAAAAAAAAAAAAAACAGAAATAAGAAATATGCATAGTCACAACTATATTTATTTTTCATTAATTCGTTCAATTCCCTCACACGATTACTTTTGTATCCATTATGAGCTTCAAGTTTTCTCATGCAGTACATACTCAAGATAGGCGATTAGTAAGTATTAAAAAACGTTTTATAAATGACTGTCTGAACTTGTAGGAATGTTGAGTGAATTACAACTGACTATAAATTTGAACTGGAGGCAAAAACATTAATAGTGTTTTATACCAAATCTGTTTTTCCCTCTTTAACCCTCCCTTTTTCAAATAGATTGAAAATTTTAATTTTTCCAGTCAATATTAGCACAGGTCTATACCAACATTTTTATAACATGTAGGTGAGTTACATGATTTTTCATAAACTTTTATTAGAACTATTTCAACTTTGTTGTTTTTGATGTGTAAACATTTAAGCACTCGGTGTCTACGGTAGGGGCTGCTAAATGAGAATTAAAATTCAGATCTGCGTAGCTGTAATTCTTACAATTGTAAATCTTGTTTGTGTGTGTGACATAACATGTATGTGTGTGATTATGTGCGTGTAGAATGCGTCGCGCATGCAAAAATCCACACTATTTTATGTTTACACATCAATCCTTCATAAGTGTACCCCCAGTAGAACTCGCGCCTTTTTTGTTCATTAGCTTCTTTATCAGTCAAGTTCTCAATTTAGTTTTTGAAAAAGTAAGCATTGACAATCATAATAAATAAGTTAGATTCTAAATGAGTTTTTTTAAAATACGCTTTTATAATTTGAAGAAAAAAATGACGGCGAAAGAGAAAATAAAGTTTCATAAAAACAAACAAAAATTGAAAAAACAACTGATAAAAACGGATATAAGTGTATGTGTGCGTGTGTTGCAACACATGAAAGCAGCGCTGAAGTTGGTCATCCTATGTACTTCAACAAATTGAGTGAGTAGAATAAAAGTGTATAAAAATACGCTCATGTTAGAGCAATGGTTCTCAAAAATTTTTCGGTCATGCCCACCTAGTTTGGTGACAACACCTCTGCACCTCCTTGGATGATAAAAAGCTTCGTTATTAGGTTTTTTACATGAAAATCTACAAATGTTAAATTCGGTCTAATGAAAAAACCTGATGGTGATAGAACCCTAAACATATAGATATGACAATACGCCATTTTGTATCCATAGTTTAATTCACATAACCTTTTCAGAATTTTAACTATGTTTCAAAAATCAATAGCAAAATTTTCACTGAATCTTTAGCAAACATATGTTTATGTTTCACTAAAATATCAGCTTTCTACAAGCAATGGTTTTCTTGAAATTGCATTCGATAACTTTGATTGTATAGTTCGTTCCTTCAAAATTGTATAAGATTGAAAAATTGTTTCTTTGACCCTTCAGTCTGTTGGGCGAAAGTAAATTTCAAGTGAAACAATGAAAAATTTTAAAAACTTTAAAATTTCTCAAATGTGAGGTAAATATCAATGAATTCCCTTATGAGCTGTAGGATGCAACATGGCGTATTGCCGAACTCGTATCTGTTGGGCTTTAGTGGTGAGGATGGGAGCGGTATTGGTTTCTTTTCAAAACCCAAGAAAAATTTGGCACATTTGAAAACCTACATTTTCTGGAGGAGCTGTATTTTTTTTAGGAAGGTAGTATCTCACGCCCCTCTGTTTGGGAACTATTGGGAAAGTGAGATTCCGTTTGAAAATTAATAATAATTTACCTCATTTCGAAGAAATAAACCCCCAGTAAACACATTTTTACCAATATAACTCTGTCCATTCCATGTAAATTAGGTAGTACCTAAATACCAACGAACATCAATTAATTTTTCATTTTTCATTGGTGAACTATCCGAATCCGTAACTGCAGCCTACTTAATTAACAATTTATTGAGAAGCAGAATTCGATTCTTCGAAAATTTTGCCACATTTACTTCGAACTAGCTGTTTGTATTATTTAGAATATCCGACCTTAACTTAGCCTAATAATTTTCTCGAGCTTAGATATTGCGGTTTGTTAAAGTTCTCAAACTAAGACAAATTTCACATTTATTCATGCAATGTAACCCTTCCTCACTCCTTTTTTTAAGACAAATGAAATTTTTTCTATCCAAATCAAAACATTCTACGCAGAATAATGTAGATCCTGTCGGTGTATCCTTCATTTTTATCCAAAAAAAGTTTTCATTGACAAACGCGTTTTTATCATCTCGAATATTATGAACAAACCAAAGTAGGTATTCAAAAAGGAAATCAATTTTCAAAGAAATCGTTATTTACTACTTCTTATTTTCGAAAAATTTCGACGAAATTCCAACTTCTGGTTTCTTGAAAAGATTTTGTGCAACAAAAAATATATCGGGTCTATTTCCTTATTTCGGGTGTTTGGCTTTAAAGTAAGTAGTTCTATTTTATAAAACGTTGGTATCTCAATATTATTGTTGTTACATTTTTTTTCCTCACCCGAAACACTAATTTTGAGCTTAAGCCTATATGTTGGCCAAAGACGATGCCAGGATTTCTTGAAGGGGAGACAAAAACAATTTCATGATTTTTCATCCAGTTTGCTTGCAAATAGGGTATTAAAATTGACCTCGCCGAAGGTTTAGTAATGGGAATTATGAAAATTATCCGTTTGGTACTATTTTCTCATTCTGACCTAACTTTTTTTTATATATATATATATATAGGAACTTATGTATAGACGAGGAATGATTTTTCAAACCGGACTAAGTCAAAACAGCATTTTTTTCAGGAGCGAAAAGAAACTGATTCACTCAACATCTACTATTCGAATCCGAGTCTATATGTTTATTCATTTAAAAGAAGAATGTTTTTCCTATTGATTTTGGCAATGTTTGAACCGATCATATATTCACCCCAAGAGCTGTAAGTTCTCAAAATTAAGAACGCCTGACTGAAACCGATTTGAAAACAATTTTTTTTTTTTATGACCAATAACTCTACCGAAAATATATTGAGATTCTTTTTCGTGGTGGCAGTACATATCCCATATCAAAGTACGTAAAATTTCGTCACAATTTTTGATCCACTTCAACCACTGTCCATGTAGAAAAATAAAATTACAAAAAAATATAACATTTTTGAATGAAAAGTTTCGTGAAAATATCTTTATCATCTGATATAACATTACAAATTGAGAAATTACGAAGTTCCTACCTCTTCAGAATGAGTAACTTTTTTATTAAGCAAACAATTCAGTTTTCAATTAATTTTTTATTTTAAATACTACAAAAAAATTAAGATTTTTCAAACTGGTAGTTATTCTTTGCTAGTTCAAGACTGCTTCAAACTACTAAAAAATCCAATAATAAAATTTGGCCAAAAAAATTGAACTTGCAGTTGTATTCGTGAAAAAATTTCAACTTAAAGAATACCATTATGATCCAATAAAATGAAATATCTGACACCTGCATATGACTGGAAAATATTTATTTTAATCGAAGTGAATTAGTGCTACGTAGCAGCATTAGGATACTCTTAAGTCAAACAATAGCGATGATGATTCTTGCCTTAGGGATGTAATAATTGTTGACTTAGGCCTATTTGGAAAGCTGAATTTGGGGTTGTTTATTTCAAACAGCTAATGCATGAAACTGATGGTAGATAGCGTAATTCTGTTAACACACGTTCTTTGTCAAAGTACCTACCTGATGCTGGCTTTAACTTTTTGAAGTGAAACTTCCTTTCACTGGGTGGTAAACCAAAAACTGTCAGGTAACAAAGCCTGTAAAATGAAATAAACAAAACAGTGATGCAAAGAAGCACATGAAACAAAAAAACGTTATCGCTGACCCTCCTTACAAAAGCTAGGCCCGTTCAACTCTATTTGATTCTCTTCCCTCCTCGCATTCTCTACACATTTTCATTCATTGCTAATTCTTATCAGTGGAATGAAGGTTGCGTGATTTAATTTTGACATTGAAGTGTTCACCAATTGGTGAAAACTATTTTTTAAATTTATATGACTTTTTCTACATTTTAATGGTTATACGAAACAAAAATAAACAAAACAGAAAACGAAAAATCACACTGTCAACAAAACATTCAATTGTCAAAATACTAATTTTGGAGTAACAAGTTTCACTTCTACCGTGTGTTCCAGTATACACTTTTTTTTTGTCCAATATTTTAACTTAGTCCAATTTGGAAAATCACTCCTAATATGTATAAATTATGTACGTATGTATGTATGTATCATCCAGTTGGTCAAGTAGGTAATTTCTGAGAAAAATGGAAAACAATAAATTCCTCGAAAAGTCATTTTCCTGGATTCTGAAAAAATGACAGAAAAGGTCTGGCTGAAATTTTCACGATAGATCATCCTTATGTCAGTACAGATCTTATAGAAATTTGGTGTTTATCAATTTGGCGTTTGCAGAAGTTTCTTATAAAATTTGAGAAGAAAAATTATTGGGAAAAATGTTGTGTTTATAATTTTGAGAAAAATACAAACGGAATATGGCTACAATTTTCACGAGAAATAGTTCTTAAATAGGAGCTAGTCTGAAAGAAGTTTGGTGCTTATCGATGCTGTAGTTTCCATTGCTCTTATGAATGCTTGTGAAGGCATAGGAAACCACTGTACCAAGAGAATTTTTCAGGGTGCTGCAAAACGTTTTTTGTACTACCAATGTCAGTGACAGATAAGGTGAATTTTTACTTTGTACAAAAAATTTATGAGAGTTGAATAAGCTACTACAATACATAGTAGTTACAGCCTTTATCTGTACTGCTTGGGTAAAATTTCTGTTTTTTTCATACATTTAGGGCACATAAATCTCGTAGTAATATTATGGACTTTAAAATTCCCATCCATTCATATTCAACATCAAAAAAAGATTGTATGAACTCTCTACACTTTTTAAAGAAATCACCATTGGCTGGATGGCTGGATTCCTAGTCACAAATAAATGAAATGTGATGAACTGGCTCAGCAAGTTGCAAAAAAAGCAGCAACATCTTGCTTACCTTGTTCTTCAATCCCAGCTTGGTACAAATGTCATCCTAGAACAAAACTGGCCTAAGTCAAAAAATGCTATTTTTCAGGAGAGTGAAAAGAAAGTTCGGAATATTTATATTTTTCTGTTATGGCATTGGGATGTGGAACCAATTATGGTATATTAATAAGAGGAACCAAGTAAAGACATTCCTCCCAAGAAAACTGAAATTCTATTATTTTCCTCCAAACTAAGGGACTTAAGATGCAGTACTGAACAGAAATTAGAAAAAAGTGGAGTTAAGTTACTTCTGCACGAACAAATTCTTTCGCACTCTGACATAAGATTGTATGCATTTAGTGTTTATTTCAACTAATAAGCGATATGGACTTGAGATAGTTTTACTAAATGATAGAGGGCAGCCCAAGGAGAATTTTGATATGCATGGACTTGAGTCAGTTTCGTACTAAAGTGACGTATTAATATTGACATATGGGCAACCAATAAGAATACTAAGCTAATTAGCTAGTAGCAACTCCCTGCATTCAACCACTCGAAGTTCCTTTACATTCCCCTCGCATTTTTCCTTCTCAGTAATATAGAAAATAACGTAAGCCACACTAATTAAGTGAAAACTTGCTGTTTGATGACATAATATAATAATACACCATAACCATTCCAGGGAAACTCTCCGGTTACTCGAACAACAATAATATTATGCTTACGAATGTTTGCATAATAACCTGGGTAACCGTTGACCAACAGATTTCCCACCAGCAGTTTCTAACCGCAGCGCCAAACAATGCGAACGCTTTCATCAGCAGATGTACGTCATGACCGCATGAATACTGACATACAAGACGTATAAACATAAGTCACGTTTTTAATAACTTTTCACTCTCAAAAGAAGGCTTAAATGGCAATTTCGTTCGGATCAAAGAAATAATATATAGGTATAGCCTATAGAAGAAAAGTTAAATTATCAATTGTCAGACAACGAGACCTACCGGACACATGTGGTCGTGAACATTCCACAAAATTTGAACTCCTGTACCAAGAACGCTTTCAAAACTACACGATAATTTCCAAAAACAAAAACTCATAAATCAATGTAAACGAGATACATTCGACTTATCGCAGGTTTCTCGTACACTCACATTAAATGTAATATTCTGCGAACCATAAATTTGTTACATCAGTGCACGAATTTATGGGCAACGATGAGCAAAGAAGCTGGTTGTAAAAATTATTTTACTGACCGCATCGTTAGATTTACATGATCAGCATGCAGTATACGTTATGAATGTAGACTAAAATTGAATACGGGAGACTGGCGATTTTCAGCCCGGAAACCAAGAACAAAGAGAAAGAAACACACATAGGCTGGCACACAGCCTACATACATGACCGAATGGAACTTTCTGCTACCTATCTAAGGTGAAACTTTTGAATGATTCTAACTTATTAGAACGAAAATTTAATGCGAAGAATGCGTAGGTATTAAATACGGTCTACTTATAAATAAATACAGGGTGTGCGATAAAATGTCGGAAATATTATTAATGATGAGAGAAGTACAAAAAAACCCTTCTATGAGGGAGGTTAGTCAACTTTTTTTTTGACGATTGTATTGGCAGTAACAGCAATAATAACAACGTCGACAACTATTTGGAATTCACGGTTGATCTTTGACTAAGTATGTATAATTATACGGACTAAGCTTATTAGGGTGAGCGGTGAAGTGCGGTTGAAGCCAACGTAATAAGTATCGTTGGTGGAATAATGTGATTCTTATCGCAAAAAGTGCGGTAACTTTACTGTATTTGAATTTTGAACTCTAAATTTTCAATTTTAGTTATAATTTTATTAAAATCAATTTATTTCCCAGTTGTCGAACATTCTCAAAAATTGTCAATTGATAAGAATAATTTCACTACTTGAATCAATGACAAGTGAGTAAACTTACTACAAATGTCGTTTTTTTGTTCAACTGTAACGTTGTTCCAATTAGATCAAATTAAGTACGTAAATGTGGACTCAATGAATAATCTGTGTAATGTCTCGACTGATCAAAGACCATATGCGTCATTTTTGTTTGATTAGGTCTTTGATATTAAAGTTTAAGTAACAGATGAGCTGGACTAAATATCCTATATTCCACCATAACTTTACTTTAAATGTTCCTGATGAAATGAATGAAGGCTTATTTGATGATGAACAACATCCCCAATATTATGGGCCTATATACACTACTCTAGCTCCATCAGATGTCATTATTGTTTGGTTTGAACGAGAGAGGAATAGACTTGGAAAGTGTTTCTCTTTTCATATTTTACCTTTAACTCTGGTCCAAGCGGACCAAATGAAATGAATGAGAACTCATTCAATAAAGTGTAACACCCCGAGTATTTTCACCCTTTTATTCATTATCGTAGCTTTATTGGGTGGCAAGTAGGGCTTGTAACCAAAACGATTTTATGGTTATTGATTCTGGTTACTGGTTATTGATTAAAAACGTACTTATTTGGTTACTAGTTATTGTTCTGGTTAACCAAAATAACTTTTCTGGTTATTGGTTGTGGTTATGAGTTATTGGTAGGGAAAAAATTTGTTGTAAAATAGACCAAAAATATTTTCTCCAGGTTAAGTTATAGATAATGATAATTTTACAGGAAATAATTTGTAATTTTTAAAAAAATTATCAATAATATTGATATTTTAGGAAAACCAATAAAAACTAATTCTTTCTAGTTATTGTTTTGGTTAATAGTTTCAGCATTTTATGAGATTTGGTTATTGGTTATTTGAAATTTTTTTGTTTTTTTTATTGGTTACCAAATCAATGTTATCAGTTTTTTTTAGGTTTTTAGTAGTTATTATTCTGTTTATGGCTGCGATTAAAAGCCCTAACGGTGGCGAGATATTCTAATTTAATAAAAAGCAAGGAACCTTCCTCCAATGATACTTATTTTGATATCTTACGTTCACGTTTTTATCACTATGCTTAGTCCGTATAGTTATATATAATCAAAGAGGTTGATACATAATTTGTGATAGGTACATGGATGACAAAATGTTGCATAACATTGTTTGAAGGAAACATTTTTGAAAAAATAGTCTTGTGAATCAGTAAATCTGTGACATAATGATATAAAATGTAGAACAGTCAAAATGTTTTGAAAAAATTTTAACTACTTATAGCTCATTTAATATGGTGTGTAAAGAAAATATGAACATAATATTTCTACTTATCTCATTAAATTTTATCGACCAGTAAAATATTGACGACATTGCATAGGACACACTGTATGTATAAACATCAGAAGTATTTACCAAACGCTTTCATCCATTAATTTTATCTCAGTTGCATTATTGGAAATATTCCAATCACTGTTCGAACCGCAGATTTAGCAAAATTTTACAAACATGCACGAGTGAAACAATTATATTTACGTTTATTTAACGCAGGTAGGTATACATTATAAAGAATTAAAATGACTGTTTTCAATGTTTGAAACATTTTTCGATAGATGACAAAAATTCATTCATAAACATTGGTAGGTAAGAACATTACATGAATACACTTTTACATCGTCGTCATAGAATTTAGAAGAGGGAACATTTTTTTTCACAATTTGATTATTTGGTTTCGGGAAAAATTTTTTTCGATTTAAGGCTTTAGTCTCCGAATCCTCGAACTCGGCATTCTGTGGCATGAATGAATAAAATGAGAACAAATGAACGTTTAATTGGTTATTAATTTTCACAGCAGATCGCGTCTAACCAAGAGGAGGATTGGAAGACTAAATAAAATATTGAAAATACCTACAAGGCGTTTGTTACTCATATTTAATAGTCTGTATAGGAGAAGGATAACCAACTTATAAAGAAAGACAAATTACATTACTTTTTCACGAATTTTTGTGGAGTACAACCGTGAGGGGAACAGAGGAAAAATTTTTTTTTACAAACATTTTCGTGAGTTGTAATGACTTTTTCTCTGTTACCAACGTTTTCATCTTTTATTACATAGAGGGGAAAGGTGTTTTGGTTGTTTGCTTTTCTAAGCACTTATTTTTTATCAATCGTCTTCATATTTTGTATACAGGCTCATATGAATGTCTACCAAGGTCTATAATCTCGGTTTCACTTTAGGGTTTTAGTTCAGTGTCAATTCTCAGCAGTTACCATGGGATTGGCCATGAAAACTTCATCTAGTGTATGGATGATAATGGTAATAAAGTTGGTGTTAGTCTTGCATAAAAATGAAACTATGAGTCCAGTGGCAGTTTCATGATTTTTGTAATGGGGTGCACTAAGGCAGGGCCATAGTTACAGGAGATATTCGATTGCAGGCAAGGAGATTTGGCCGTTTACAGGGCATCGATCCATTGCGCACAATCAAGGTATCCGTAGCGTGCCATTTTAAATTATTTAGTTGGAACTAATTTGTCCACTAAATGCTAATTTTTATTTCTGGTTTTCTCCATCAATTAGTCTTGGTTGATCATCAAGTCACGAATACTGTTCATAATTTTTTATAGGTATCTAGGCAGGTACACGGTAGGTACCTGTAGGTTCCTTATTTTGTAATTATTGTAATTATACTTGGGAACATAATATTAGAAAATTATTTAAAATATTAGCTATCCCCAATGAGTGTATAGGTATCATAAATACTTGCAATACAAATATTAGGAAATTATTAAAAATATTTGCCTGATGCAGGTATTCATAATATGGGTGAAACAAATATTGGAAAAGTGATTAAAATATTAGCCCAGTGTAAGTAATTTATGTGTATTAAATTTATAATTCTCTCAGACTGACGTTGGTTTGCAACTCTGGATTTTTGTTTCACTAAATTTATCTGACAGCCAAATTTAAATCTATGATAAGTTGAACTGCCTTTAATATGATATATGAAATTGTGATCTTATGAAACAAGGTTGATTTGTTTTTAGTCTCAATGAAACTGATTACTAAAAATTAAAATTTATAAAGGTACTTATATATAAGTAAAAATTTCTACATTATATGGTATAGGTTGCAATTTTTGTGTGGTAATCAAGAAATTAGTTGCCATTTTTTCCAATGTGTGATGGTAATTGACTGATCAAGTATAAATTTCAGCCTGCTCTTTTGTATATATTTATCAATGGTATTATTCTATAGTGCGAATCCCCCACTGATCCACTCCAAATTTGATACACTAGTAGTACTTATCTATGGAGTCATTGTGCCAAGTTTGTAGGGTCAGTTTTTCTTTGTTTTCGAGTTATTGGGCTTCTTAGGTACAAATTTTGAACATATGCAATATATTTACAGAGATTAAAAGATGATATGTTTTGTGATTCACTATATAATAGGTAAACTAGGGATTACTCTTTCGCTACTTCATGGTATCTCTTATTAATGGGTGGTAGAAGGGGTATGGTGGGGTGGGGTATATGCTTAGATGATGGTATATTGTAATTGGTGGGTGGTATAGGTGAGCTAGGTTATATCCTTCAGACAGTGAGATCTTTATTAATATTTGGTAGGTGGGGTGGAGTATATTCTTAAGTGCCCATTTTTATTTTTTACTCTATAAGTCCATAACATACTATGTTTTTGTCAATTTTTAGTGTGGAATACCTTGTCGTGAGAGATATTCTCACCAGAAGGAAATTCAATAGAATTTAAGTGTGTTCAGCCACTTTGTATACAAGTACGGGTAAGCTAAAACCAAGGAAAACACTGGCGATTTTAGAGCCGGTTCGGGTGGTTTATATATGGCTTATTTACACGAACACAAACACACGTACATAAGAGGTATTGTACATTGGTGAGAACAGCCAGGTCGCATCATCCCCTATTGAGATAAGAGATGGCTGGCTGGTTCGTGTACGAATTGTGACATCATCTTATTGTGTCACAATTTGGTACTCGTACATTACCTGCAAGTACATACAGGTAATTACAATCGAACGAGTTTTGTGTGTTTAACGTCACAAGGACGATTATTTGCCTGCCCTTTAGGGAGGCGACTGTTGTTGAGGGGTCCAAGCCCCTTTACCTCATACCAGTGAGTCCCCACAGCTACTCCCCCAGTTTTTGCGCCGCAAAAATGATCAAATCGCGCAGGCCTGGGGGACTTGCGGGTTTATTAGTGCCTCTTCTGGTCTGCCTCCCACTTGGCCAGTGCACTTCCAACCGCAGCGCCAACGCACTCGTATGATTGTCGCCTTGCGTCAGCGCGCACCTGGTATTGGGCGCGACTGCCTTCTCCCCTACGCCTAGGTGGACAATTTTTTGTATAGGCATACGGGTGGTGGCGGGAGTGAGGGGGCAGCAGTCGCTTGAAGAGTGGCTTTCTTAGCATCGGGGAGTTCGACGTCTCTGATGCTAAGGCGGCCATCTTCGCCTTTTTGTTTGCTGCCCGCTGAGCCGTGAAGAGGAACTTCATTGGCTCCCTGGTCTCTGCGGGTTTTGGCTCCTATCTTGGGGATTCTGGAATCGGGGTCGATTCCATTGGTGACCAGGGAGGAGAGACTATTGGGGGAAGCGGAGTCGTCATCTCTGTTAGGACTTTGTCTACAGGAGGAGCTGTGTCCATGAGCAGTTCCTCCTCTATCCGGTCCAGCTCCGTCTTCTGCTCAGTCTTCGGCTGAGTTTGTAAAGACTCAGCAGTTTTCCGGGCGAATTGGGAGGTGGCGGACTTTAGGATGGTATCGGTTGGCAGTGACATTAGAATGGGTTGTTTGAGGAAAAAAGAACCAAAAATATTTCAGAAAACATGTCCAAGATCTCTGGCAGTTCTGAAGTGGGTGATTTTACTTCAGTTTTCGATTTACCATTACAGTTATGTTTCATTATTTTCGCATCTTCTTATCAGCATGTAGAGGGGATAGCACTTAAAATTCTCGACCGTATGCAAGTTTTCCAGTTAAGTTCTGATCGGTTTAAGCAAAGTTATGCCTGAAATAAACTCATAGAATATATTTTTCGAATTTTTATTACAAAGGAATCTCTGCTTGTGATGTCACAACGTTGAGATTATCTTTGTGTTTAACGGTAAACGCACGTTGCGATGTTTATTTCCGTATCACACGTGAATTTGTTTATTCCTGTCATTTTCTTTTTGTTGGCATTCCTCGTTTGCTTATCTCCGGAGTTTCTTTTGTCTCACGGAGTTCCGATTTTCGTCGCATATTTTTTAGTGGGTTTAAACTTACGTAGCGGATATTACTTTTTCGGGAGTAAATTTTATTTTCTTCGCATTAACCTCTCAGACATGAGAGAAGGGTGGGAATTTTTACATTTTTTACTGCTAGGGGGCCTGCCTCTTTTTTGTGGACATAAGGGGGCCTCAGGATCGAATGTTTTAGTGGTAACATCGTCTGAAAATCTTACCAACATTTTTAATGTTTTCTGTTGTGAATTATTTGTTTCACATTTTCCGACAGATTCTTTCGTATTTGTTTGGGAATCTGTCTGGGTATTTTCTACGTTCTCCCTCTGCAACCTTTTTATTATTTTATCGTCACTTACCATGTATGCAGGCTTCAATCTATCGATTGAAATTATTTGAGGTTCGCCTGCAATGAGTATCACAAAGTTTTTCTCATCTCGTGATAATACTTTGTAAGGACCGGCGTATGGTTTCTCCAGCGCAGATCTCATTTTTTTGTCTCTAACAAATACGTGTGAAGTATTGGCCAAGTGTTTCCAGACGTAAATCTTGGGCTGGCCATGGCAAGCTGCCTGTTTTAGGAAATTGTTGGCATCATCTCTTATATTTTGTACCATGATTTTGGGGCTAACTTCCTTCAATTCTGTGAAGAAGTCCCCTGGAAGGCGTAGCTCTTCGCCGAATGCTAATTGCACTGCAGAGTGACCTGTATCAGTTTGTAGGGCAGATTGGAGGCCTAAGAGGATGGTAGGGAGTACATCTACCCATCTCTTGGTATCATGAGACATGATAGAGGCTTTGAGAGCTCTATGCCATCTCTCTATTTTGCCATTGGCTTGAGGATGGTAAGCTGTGGTATGACTGTGTTGAACACCAAGCTTATTAGGCAGCTCTTTAAAGAGCGAGCTCTCGAATTGTCGACCTTGATCCGTAATTATGACTTCTGGTATGCCATACCTCGCAATCCAGGTATCGTATAACCTTGCAGCTACTGTAGGAACTGACATCTCATGTAGAGGGATTGCTTCTGGCCATCGTGTTGCCCTGTCTATTATCGTCAACAGGTATCTGTGTCCTTGAGATGGTGGCAATGGGCCTACCAAGTCCATATGTACAGTTTTAAACCACTCTGTTTGTTTGAAGGATTTGAGGGGCGAGCGAGTGTGTCTTCCTACTTTGGATTCTTGACAGTTCAGGCAACTGCGAGCCCATTTGTTGCAGTCAGACTTCATTCGTGGCCATACAGACCTTGCCGAAATCATATTAGCACTACATTTTGGCCCAGCATGTGACAGATTATGTACACTGTTGAAAGCCAACCTGTGATATTTTACCAGTAGAAATGGCCTATTCTTACCTGTACTGATGTCACATGTTAATAAAACGTCAGTACCGGGAATTTTTCGCTGTCTCAATTTGAGAGTAGTATCATCGTTCGATAACAACTCTTGCAATTCTGCATCCTTAAGCTGTGCTTTAGCTATTTCAGCATAAGGTAATTGGACAGGAGCCGAGATAGCTTCAATTCTACTCAAGGCATCAGCTGGAGTCTCAAGTTCTCCACTTATATACTGAATGTCGGTAGTCAATTAACCAATGTAGTCTAATTGTCGTGCTCTTCTCGGCAATGCCGGTTCTGCTTTTTGTGTGAAGGCATATATTAGGGGTTTATGGTCAGTATACACAGAAAAACATCTACCCTCTAATTGGTGCCTGAAATGCTTCAACGCAGCAAAAATTCCGAGCAATTCCCTATCGTATGTGCTATAGTTCTTTTCTGTTTTTGAGAGCTTCCTCGAGAAGAAAGCTAGTGGTAACTTCTTGTTGTCTTTATCCAACTGATACAGAGTTGCACCAATAGCAAAATCAGAGGCATCGGTACTCACGCATAATGGCAGACTTTCGTCTGGATGAGCCAATAGAGTTGCATTTGCCAGTGTATCTTTGATTTTCTCAAAGGCCTGTTCGGCTTCTTCATTCCATTCGAGTGGGGTCTTGTCTTTCTTTTTACTTGTCTTAATTAGTGCAAACAGCTTACTTTGTTCGGCTGCTGCATTCTTCATGCAACATCTATAGAAGTTCACCATCCCCAAGAAATGCCTGAGTTCAGCGACATTTGAGGGTTTCAGGAAATTCAATATTGGCTCTACTTTGGTCTTCAAGGGGGAAATGCCTTCGGTCGAGACTTTGTAGCCGAGGAAGTCAATTTCAGTCTGTGCATATAAGCTTTTACCTACGTTGATAGTAAGCCTGGCGGCGTGTATACACTGTATGACGGCTCTTACACTCTCCTCGTGCTGTTGCTCACTGCCTTCAGAGCAAATGCAGATATCATCCAAGTATGCATATGCAAATGGCAATTCCCTAAACAGTCCATTGATAAATCTCTGGAAAGTTTCAAAGTCCAAACGGCATTCGAAGGTATTCAAATAGTCCAAAGGGGGTTATAACCGCTGTCTTTGGTACGTCCTGGTTAGCCATAGGAATTTGGTGGAATGCCCAGTTGATGTCAATTTTGGTGAACATCATTTTACCCTTCATGTTTGTGTTGAAGTCCATTATATTGGGGACTGTGTAGTAATCAGGAACTGTTATGGCATTTAAGACCCTGTAGTCTCCAACAATTTGCCACTCTCCACTTGCTTTTTTGGTCATGTGGATAGGGGAGCTCCATGAGCTTTTTGAGGGGCGACATACGCCCTCCTCAATGATGGGATGAAAGTACTCCCGTGGTGATTTGAGTTTGTCAGGCAGTAACCTTCGTGCTCTAGCATGGCAAGGCTGTCCTTTGGTTTCTATGTAATGAACCGTATCGTGTTTGTATGTAGGATGCCTGCGAATTGATGGTTAAGTGACTCCAGGATAGTCAGACAGGATCCGTAAGAGTTGTCCGTCGACTTTTGTACAGTTGGATATATTTGTGTCCAGTCTGCAAGCATGCGTTTTACCATCCACACAATTTTTAGTTTCACTATTGATCAGTTTGCCATTATTGAGGTCAATGATCAGGCCATAATGTGCAAGAAAATCTGCACCCAGGATCTGGTTTGGAACATCAGTAACTGTGAAGGACCACGTCATATTTTCCTTAAGTCCGATGTCAACTTTGCTGGTCTCAAGTCCGTAAGCTGGAAGGTTTTGACCATTCACAGTACGGAGATAATATTTCGGAGAAAGTACTTTTTGGTTTTTATTTACTGGCAATATACTCAAGTCTGCACCTGAGTCTATCAAGTACCATCTCCTATTAGTCCTGTCCTTTACAAACAGGTGGCATGAGTGTTTTTCCGAGGGGTCTTTGGCTGCATAGATGGCCCCTCGTTCTAGTTTGACGCTTCCTTGTTGTAGGATTTACCCCACCATTTGCACCTGTTTGTTGCATTTGGTGGCTTCTGCGCCAAACCTGTTGTGGAAGAAACAACTTTTATCATCCCAATTTTGAGACTGGATTTTGGGAGATGATGTTCTAGGGGGAGTTGAACTCTGGCCCCTGTTACTGGAACTAGATCTGTGGTCTCTGGACCGGGACTGTCGCCCTCTGCTATTGCCATTGTTGTTGTTGCTTCTTGATTTAGATCGTTGTTGCCAGCTACTATTGGGTTTTGTAGAGCTTTGGCTTTTGTTCCGTTTTACTTCATCAGTCAAGCAAGTTCTCCAGTCTCTGCAGACACTGCACTGACCATGGGCTTTGACCTGGTGTATTTGAGTGCATTATCTGCTGATTTTGCAAGGAAGTCCAAGTCTGCGGATGTGTTTATCACGGTCGAACCTACGGCAGCTAGGCATTGCACAACACTTTGGGGAAGTTGTTTGCAAAATTGATTACCTATGACAGAAGGGGCTACTATGTTATCTGCCTTCTGTCTCAATTTTGCCATGAAGATTGAGGGTTTGTTGTCCCCCATCTTCATACCACCCATCACATCATCAATAATTTCATTCTTTGTTTTTCCAAATACATTTTTGATCTTCTTGACAAACCAGGCATATTTATCATCTTCTGTCGAAGGATGTCTGGAATGTGGCGGATTATCTGTGGGGGCATGCCTCCACAGATGTGTAGATACCACTAGTTCAGAGTTATGTTCTCAGTCTTGAACCTGCCTTCTAATAGAATCAACCATAAGTCTACCTCATTGGGCAGAAATTCCGGGATCTCTATCCTCCATCTGTAGAAGTTGGGGTTCTGCCCTGGCAGCAATTTCAAAAGTTGCATAATCTGCGCCAAGACTTCGGGTGTCAGCTGTGGCTGACTACTTCCTCCCTGCGATGGTTGTGGGTTTTTGGTTGGTGGTGGGACCATTGCTATGTCTTTCTAATGACAAGTGTATTCCACAGAACTACTTCCTTCCTTGCTGGTTGAAAAACACTGGCTCCTGTGTTTGTAGGACAGGTGTTTTTGAGTCAGAACTTTGGCTTAAAGTTTGACCACTTCTCAACGTTTTAACTGTTAGTTGTTCTTTATTTATTGCAGTTCCCAATCGTGTTAATTCTGGGTGTTAAGGGCCTTCTTCCAGATTTGCTAAATTTGTAGAGTATCGAGTCAAAGTCGGGGGGTTGGGGGATGAGTCCAACCTTCTTCCTCCAGGTCTACTGTCTTGTTTCTCCTTATTTGTATATTTTAAGGAGAGGGGTATGATTTCCCACTTCAGCAGACTCTACTTCGACAACCTAAAAGGTGTCATAGTCTGCAAAAAAATTTTTATTTGCCGAGCAAGCGAGTTTCTTGCCAGTGCACCGCACCAAATTTTTGTAATAGTGCAACGCGCCTCAAGACACCTCACAACGTAGCCAAAAAATCACGTTGGGGTCACCACTGTGGAATACCTTGTCGTGAGAGATATTCTCACCAGAAGGAAATTCAACAGAATTTAAGCGTGTTCAGCCACTTCGTACACAAGTATGGGTAAGCCAAAACCAAGGCGAACACTGGCAATTTTAGAGCCAGTTTGGGTGGTTTATATATGGCTTATTTACACGAACACAAACACACGTACGTAAGAGAATACGTACGTTGGTGAGAACGGCCAGGTCGCATCATCCCCTATCGAGATAAGAGATGGCTGGCTGGTTCGTGTACGAATCGTGACATCATCTTATTGTGTCACAATTTGGTACTCGTACATTACCTTCAAGTACATACAGGTAATTACGATCGAACGAGTTTTGTGTGTTTAACGTCACAAGGACGATTATTTGCCTGCCCTTTGGGGCGGCGACTGTTGTCAAGGAGTCCAAGCCCTTTTACCTCATACCAGTGAGTCCCCACATTTAGCTTTTAGCATTTTTTCTTACAAGTCAGTGCATTTTTGATGAGTATTGTAGCATCTTTTAAAATGACTGAACCTGTATCTTGAGTCATTACTTGAGTCATTACTCGAGTTACGAGCGAGTCAAGGACTCATAACTTGACTCTCGAGTCAAAAAAACTGTCACTCTGCCTACCCTGTTTGTGACACAAGTGCAAAAAGTGAGTGATTTTGAAACGAGTGTGAATTTTGCAAAACAAGCCGAAGGCGAGTGCTGCAAAAATCACGCAAGTAACAATCACTTATATACTTTGCACGCGAGTCAGACACTATTTTTTGTAAAAACCCTACTCAAAACAAAACCAAGTGTTTGTTTGTTTTAGAGCTAAATAATAAGAAGAAATTACGTACTAATTTGATTTTTTTTTTTTAACCAAAAACTCTTTCCCCACCCAACTCTAGAAAAAATTCTCAAAAAATTTTTTTATAACTAAATAATTAATTCAATAATTTGTTTTACTTAAAAAAAAACAAAAACCTGAGAAAGTAGTCGAACCGTGGAAGAAAGTGATCGAGCTGTGCAAAAATGTCATCTCGAAAGTACGCATGCGCTCAACAATATATTTTCGCGTCGTATTGAAATACACTACTTTTTCTTCAGTTAAGAAGTATTAAACTCGTAAGTTATTTGCGATACAAATACTCAAAGTAGGTGATTTTGATACGAATGTTATTCTTCGATCACAAGCCGAAAGAAGCAAATCACTTAGAGTAGGTATCATTACCTACTTCGTACGAGTGTCACATACTATTTCTTGCAACACACCCCCCATAAAAAAATTTCACCGAGAAAAAATATTTTTAAAAATTTATATTAATTATACAAAAACGGCAAATTTTCCTTCAATTTTCGTTTTTTCTTTCGTTTATTTTCAAGTATCACAGGATGAATAAAAACTTTTATGGAATACAGATTTAAGTATAGCCTATATTTTCTCTTCTTTCCAGCAGTATACCAACCCCAACTTTCCACGTGTGAATATCCATACATTCATTATTAAAATTCCAAGTACCTGCACCATATCGATACCGGCTTAACAAAATTCTCGTTAAAAACCAATCAGTACTACAAGCAACCAACTATACGACTCAAATCACCATGCATTCATTTTAATAATGAATCGGCATATAGCGATGATAAATAATATCGATATATACTGACACAGTTGCGGAAAATTTCAGATTTCGTATGGCAGCCCCAGCGATGGTCACCTGCAGGCAGGAGACATAATCAAGAAAATTGGTAACTACGACGCTAGAGATTTAAGACATACAGATGCGCTTGATTTATTCAAAAATTGCGGCAGCTGTATCACAATAGTCGTCGAAAGGTGAGCTACGGTTATGTATAATTCGTAATCAATACATCTGGAGTGAAAAGTGAGAAAAAATAACAACAACAACAACAACAACAACAACAAAAAATAGTGAAAATCATAAAATTTCGAAACATTTAGAACTCCTTAATTACCATACCTATATTGCTGCTATATCCGTAAAATACGAGCATAACGAGAGGCCTGTTTTCTTATTTGTACATATGTTGCCCAAATTCAACGAGCATGTCATATTTTATATTCGATATTTTCACAAAATTATCGCGTATATCGGTTACAATAACTGATTTCTCTCTTTTTTTTTTTTTTTTTTTTTTTTTTTTTTTTTTTTTTTAGAGAAGTTCCTATACAACAAAATGGCTGCCCAAGTCGCAATACTTTACCATTCATACCACAATCTCCAATCGCCGGCGGAGTAGCAACGCCATTTACGGTAGCCGGTTTACCAGCTTATGAAAAAGCACAACAAAAAGTTCACAATAATTTATGTCGATTTCCGCCGGTACTGTTGGACTCGCCACATAATGGTCGCAGTGCAACCGCATCACCCCACAAATTTGAATTGGAGCCAGAAATGCACTCGGCTGGCGAACAGGTACGAAATTATGTTACTTCGGTAAAATGTGATTAGATGAAACGATAGCGTAATTATTTGTCGAACGATTTCTCCAGTAAAAGAAGAGCTATGGGGTAGATTATCCGACCCCACTAAGCCTTCATCGTCCTCTCTATCAATTTAAAATCATTTTAAATAATTCACGTAGGCTATATACAATTGAAGCAACGTGTAGTACATTTTTTACTCGAAATCATGAATATTCGTTGCTCAATATGGAAATGATGCTACTATCTCAAATGTCATCAAGTCTCAGTTTAATGGGCACACGCTAAAATACCAAGTAGCCTAACGAAGGTATCCAAATTTTGTTTCACCAAAACTCCTCAGCCTGCAGCCGATTTACGGTTTTTTTTTTTGAAACTTTCAGTTATAGTATATTAGATAGGATGCCAGCGAACCCATCGGTTACTCTAAATGACCCCAACTCCCCCCCCCAAAAAAAAAAAAAGTGTACTTGGGCCACATCATAAAAATGTCAAAAGTGAAACTTTACACTTCAGAAAACAAATCCGAGGATATAAAATCCAATAAAATGGTTAAAAATTTTCCCAACCCACCCTTTTCGGGTCAATAGGCGCAAAATGAGTGGTTCAGTTCAAAAATTAACTGTAAATTTGAGCTCAGTAAAAAACGTAACCGACGATGTATTACTCAATTTTTTGAGAAAAAATCATCCCAACCATTTTTTGAAATTTCAGCAGCTGGAGAGGGTGATGACGATATAATTTTGAACCCAAAAAGGATAGCAAGAAAGAAGGTTTCAAATGATTGCCTAGGAAATTGAGTAAATCTATTTATTTGGTATCTATTTTTTTTTATTTAGGTATACATTTGTTTTATTTATTTATTTATTTATTTATTTATTTTTATCTGTACATTCAGAGGGTAGTCTGAGGAGACTGCGGGGCTATTTAGAAAATATACAAGACAATGGTCATAAGTCATAAAAGGAAATAAAATAAAAAATATATAAAAAAAGGGAAGAAAAATCGATTTTTAATTCTTGTTATACAAAAGGAAAAATAACGTCATAATTTTGGATTGCAAAATTTTAGGGGCATTGTGTTGACGATGTCATAGTTTTAGACTTTGAAATTTTAGAACATCAGTAAGGGGTTAATGACGTCATAATTTTGGACTTAAACTCTTGTTATACAGTTTAAAGGAAAAAAGGGGAAAAAACGCCGACCAGCCAATTTTGCTGGTTAGCGTTTTTTTTCTTTTTTTTTAAATTTCTGTTCCGTAAAAGGAAAAAAGGGGCAAAAAAAAGGAAAAAGGGAGGAGTAACACGAAGAATGGTCACGCAAAAAAATAATTTATCCCCAGGAATAAGACATGTGTTCATGTCAAAAGGGAAAAAAACACAAGTAAAACATTTTTTTGCGTGACCATTTTTCGTATTTTCTTTTCCCTTTTTCTCTTTTATAGAAAAAAAACACCGACCAGTCATTAAGACGTCATCACCTCCTCCAACTGTTAAAATTGCAAAGTCCAAAATTATGACATCATCATCCCCTCGAGCTGTTAGTAAAATTTGAAAAACTTTCGCCCCGACAATCTTTTCCATGTCCAAAATTATAGTATCAGCCCTTCCAGCTGCATCAGCTAAAGGAGCTGATGACGTTTCTGATGAGCCCCGCAATCTGCGCAGACTGTCATCTAAATATTTACACATAATTTTTGTTCTTCAAGTAAATTACTTCGGATCATATGCAATCGTTGTTCTTCGCTAAATTCATTCAATTATTTAGGAAGAGAAGCGATGATGAGACGCGTACATGATCCGAAGTAATTTGCTTGAAAAGCAAAAACTATTTGTACTGTTTTGTTGAGAGAGAAGGTCAGAAGAGACCGCTAAGAATATGTGGACCACTCCCTCATGATGGAGTTATCTACGCCCTTGTGCTGGAATAACCGATCACGAAATATTAAAAAACTGTATAGTTTTTATTTTCTTTTGTTGCTCCTCAGGGTCAAAATTTTAAGCAATCAAGAATTTTGCCATCATAATCTTTCGAAATTTTCACGAAAGTAAATCCATTAAAACTTTAGAAAAAATTAGTTCTTAAGATCAGAACTGAAAAACAGATGTGATTTCATCACTCGCGAAAAATAATAAAAATTAAGTGAAAGAGCAAAGAATTGAGAAAAACATCAGCTTAATTTCAAATTATAGCACATATATTTCTCAGTTTCTCTTCCTTAGAAAATCCTAAGTTATTAAATCATTCTTAAGATTAGCCACCTTCACAATAAAATTTTTACACGTCATTGTGGGGATTAGACCATTACTCGTATGAGGAAATAGGCTCGGCCTATCGACGACAGTCGTCACCTTCGGTGACAATTATTCGTGCCTTGCACGTTAAACCATAACACAAATGTATGTTCGTTTGTACTTGTCTATTTTTGCAGATAGACAAGTTACAAATCTCGGACCGTGACGAATCGATAGATAATTATCTCGGCGATGTCACGGACCGATACGAAGATGCATTCTCCGTACTTTACCGTTGCCATAGCAACAACAAAGTACGAATAAATTATCTACACAATACTTATGTAAATATTACATAAGTGTGTATGTGTGCGTGTAGGGAGCCGGCTATATAAGACGAAAAAATCATAGACCAAATCGCCAGTGTTTGCCGAGGTCTTGGCTCCCTCATACCTTTCTGGTATATTGGCATAAACACGCAAACTGTTCTGTTGAACACCTTCTTTGTTGGTTTTACTTTCCACGACGTAAGGTATTCCACAGTCATAATAGTATATTGTGTAAGGAGTGCACAAAGTGGGCTAATTTTTTACCCAGTGTGAAGAATTTTCTTACGAGCCGAAGGCGAGTATTGCAAACTTCACACAAGGTGAAATAGTCCACTAGCACTTGTTATACACCATACTTTTTGCAACTAATGTAAAAAAAGCATTGCAACAACTCTCCCACCACAAAAAAAAAAAAAAACGCGCTCTAGGGTGTCAGCGAACTAAAACATTTAATGTGGTACACATTTCATAAATTCGTTAATGAAAATTGAAGTTTGAAAAAATGATAACACAATATAAATGAAACACATATCGATATCATGTCGATATATCGATCAACACCAATTCCTTCATACTCTTATGATAAAACATTACATGTCGATATTAATTTAATTGATATTCCCTCATTTCGACTAGTGGGGAAATTGTGATTGGCTGTAGGAATTTGTATTCTTTCTGTGATTGGCTGTAGCACCCTTTTTTAATGAAAATTTAACCAAAATAATTATTTTCGAATTTACTTTGAATTCAGCATAGTGAAAGTAGAAATGTGTACCACATTAAAAAAAAATCACAGAGAAAAAAATCTATAAAGTTATATGTAAAAATACACAAAAATTGCAAGTTTTCTATTATTTTGCGATTTTTTGTTCGTTTATTTTCAAATATCTAATGATGATTAAAAAATTATAAAGGAAGTGGTTTCAATTAAATTTTTTCTTCTTTCTAGCACTGCCAATTCCAGCTTTCTAGCTTAAATAGCGGCTGAGAAATCACTGAGAGAAAGAAGAGAGGTTTCTGGATTTCAAAAAACAGACAATTTTCCATTAATTAGCGTTTTTTTGTTCGTTTATTTTCAAATAGTTGAAGACAGATAAAAAATTGTGTGAAAAGTAAATTCAAATAAATTTTCTTCTATTTCCAGAAACACTATTTCTAGCTCTCTAGCATAAATAACTACTGAGGAATCATTGAGCGAAAGAAGAAAGGTTTCTAGATTTCAGAAAACTGGAAATTTTCCATTACTTTGCGTATTTTTTGTTTGTTTGTGGTCAAATAGGTAGTTAGAAATAATTTTAAAATTGTATAAAATTATTGTAAATTTTATCCACTTTTGGTCATTATAAACCCCAATACTCTAGCTCAATTAGAGACTGAGAAACAATTTGAGTGGTTTTTTTCAAAACTGAAATGTGTAGAATTGAAATGGCCACTTGAACAGTTTTTCACGAATTAAAGTGAATAAAAATATCAAAATGGCTATATGTTCAATAGCTGTTGAAATATGGCTGCCTGTAGTGGAGTGTGTAAAATATTTTTTGCAACACCCTTTCCAAAAATACGTTTTTTTTACAAGCTTTGATGGAACAAAAAGTAACGAATTTCGATACTAAGTCAAAAAATTATCTTCTGCACATGCGCTCTTGCAACCTGAATTTCTCACACGGGTTGATTAATTTCTCACATGGGTTGGCTACTTTCTCAGTTTTTATTATTTCTCGCCGAGGTTTTTTTTTTGGGAGGGGGAATGGTGGTGGTGAAAATTGATTTAATCGAATAAAATAAATATTCAAGTCAATTCTAGAAAAAATAATAATTGTTTTTTCGTTTTAAATTTTTTCGTGATAGGTGGAGTAGCTGCGAAGGGGTGGGGTAATTTTTGGTTAAAAAATGGAACAAAGTATTAATATTACCGATTATTTGAATTTTAAAACAGTTTTTATTTTTCTGTGAGGTGTGCGAAGGGTGAGATGATTTTTGATTAGAAGAGGTTGCTTATTATTGTTCTTAAAAAAATTTTTTTCCTGTGGGTCGTGTGGAAAGTGTAAAGTGATTTTTTGGTTTAAAAAAAATAAAATTATTAATTATTATTTGGATGTAAGAAAAAAAAAAATTAATGGTAATTTTTGGGGGAACAATGGGGGGATGTTGCAAAAACAATGTGTGACACACGCCCGAAGTAGGTGATTGATACTCGTATGATTTGCAGCAGGAGCCGAAAGCGAGTGCTGCAAAATTCACACACGTATCAAAATCATCTACTTTTTGCACTTGTATCACAAATAACTATTACACACTTTTTCGGATCTTAATCTTGCGCAACAGTATGTAAAATTAACGTCTACTTCACAGCCCAAAAATCCGTTATGGTTTATGGCTGCTATACATACATGTGTTGCGAAAATATATTTTTCAGCTTTAGCAAAGGTTGACTTAAAACGTCATGGATTTTTATTAATACCTTTTAGGTACATTTTTAGATTTAATGCATAAAATCTTCAAAATTATTCTCCCTAGTCACTCTATATACAGTAAGTAGTTGAAATACTTGCCCAAAAAAAAAACGTCTAACGTTCAATGCGTACAGCACAAAATCAAATTTTAGAGCATTTAAAAAAAATTAGAACAGATTTCAGCTCGTGTAGTAGCGCATTATTAACCGCGTTGAAGTAAAAATACATTTTCTGTTGGAACAAGCTGTCGACAATCCGAGAAGCTCCACAAATAATCTTTCACAGCCCTATACATTCAGTATGAAAATAATCTAGGCCTCCGAACGTTAACCGCAGATACAATAAATAAAATTTCGATGCGCTACGTAATTATCGATTTTTAAAAAAATAAATAAAAATCGTTCAAAATGGAATGGTTACCAGAGGACATACACACCCCTACATATACCCATATAGGTATAATTAAATTATTTTAAACAAAATAGAATGAAAAAAAAAATTAAATCTTGCCATCGCAATATATATATATATATATATACGCCCTGAACTATGTAGAATCTTCTAGAAATATTTCGAACCGAAAAACCATCGCAATAAACTCGATTTCAAAATCGCCTTTTTATGTTGTGCCACTGACTTCACGCGAATTGGCAGAAAACAATGAGCCAAATGTTTACCATATAAAATGGTTGTTATACATTTTGCAAAAAATAATGTACTTCGCGGGTTGATTTTCAAACCTACCAACGTCATCAATGGCTAAGAGTCAAAAATCGTTATAAAAAAATAATTGCGCACACCATTTCTCGCATACGCAAACAGACGCGACTGACGACAAACGTATTAACAAACATTAGAGGCGTCGACCAAAGCATACATTAAGGAGTTCCTTGAACAGAAGACGTTGAAAAAGTAAAATTATACCTTCCTAAAATACGAGTGCTGGATCAAAAGCTTCTCCATAACATTAAAAGCAATAAATATAGAAACAGCTGGCATCGAACATAACATTATGTCGATAAGTGAAGCCATTAAATTAGATGAATTTCTCTGGAAATATATAGGCAATTGAAACACCAAAAGAAATTAAAATTAATGGATAATTCTGCCCTTGACTTCGATCAACCGAACAGACCCCTACAATATTTGTGAATAATGCGTGATGTTTAATCATTGGATATTAATTTAATTACGAATGAAATTTGTTGGTCAGTCAAACATCTTAAGCGAGAAATTTTCTAGATAAAGATATATAAATATGCAACATGAAATTCTTTCTTTTTTTAAATTGAATTTTTTTTAATTAGGAGCCATCTTAAAAGATCATTATATCAGGAAGATTTATAAGATTAGATTTTATCGCAATATTGCCAGATATGCCTATTGTGATAAAGACAAGTGCCATCTATACGGCGACAACGAACTAAATTGACAGAAAGTAAGAAAATTATTTTGGATCAAAATTAAGATTAATTCCACTCGGTCAAGTTCTTATTTTTATGCAGGTTTTCAAAGAAAATCTACATATTAAAATGAATCCAATGTTAGGACTCAGGCTTAGGAGGAGGTTCGTTTTTTGTCTCATGCGAGCACAAGAAAAACTTTGGCACTAACGGCTGAAATTCATATATTTAATATATATACAATATATACATATTTCTGTTGAAATTTTCTAGTGATGCATAAACGCATCAATATTATCAATAGTCTAGGTACCGATAATTATAAAGGTTGTGAAACGAAGAAGAACAAGTATTGTAACGTGAAATAAAGAATTACACGAAGTAACATTTCAGAAGCATGTGTATTTAACATCAATCAAGTATGATGGGAGTGAGTACAGTTTGAGTGAGATTAATGATGATATATGGAGATGGATGAGTGAGTGGCGGAGATGTATTACAGTGTAGCCGCGAGCAATAATATAAATGTGTATTATAAATGTAGTCGAGTGTTTTTAGGAGTGAGAAGGCAGAAGGATTGATGGTCTCAACAATAATTTCTTTAAAAATTATCGATAGTTTTGAGGCTCCGGATTTTCCGGGAAACACGTTCTCATTAAGCTGTATTTTTGAATAAAAATTTTTGTTTTTACTACAAAATAAAACATGATGTATAGTTATTTAAAAACAAATTCCCATTTATATTACAGTAACTTACGAACAGACTTCCATAATTATTTCCAGAATTTCCAAATTTGGCAGATGAAAATACTGGCAAATAGACTTTTTTTTCATTGCTCTCAGTCCATTTGCTACAATTTGCTACTTCTAAATTTTTGTTTGCTTCATTCACATTCAGAAAGGTCCGTGTAAGTGTTTTATGCTTGCTTGATTTCTCATTCTGCTCTCTATACTGGTAATACCAACAACGCATGAAATACAGGCACTAGTACTTACTTTTTTTTGTACCGGCAGCAGTGTCTAAATACCAGCTAGTTAGCAAACCTGATTATTTTATTTATTTCACTAAAAATAAAAATGAGTGTAAACAACAAAATTAATATGAGCGAACCAACGAAATCATTTTATGAAGTATGGACATAACTGTACAGATGCTAACTCAAATTCCTATCATATAAAATACCGGACATTTACTGTTGCCAATATGAAATATGCAAATAAACCTTAATGATGATTGTGGAATACCTTGTTGTGGGAAGATATTCTCACCAGAAGGTAATAAACAGATTTTGTGTGTTCCGCCACTTCATATTTAATATATGAGTAAGCCAAAACCTGGGCAAACACTGGCAATTTTACAGCCAGTTTGGACAGTTTATATATGGGCTTAATTACATGCACATTAACACACATATGTAGCAAATACGTATGTTTGTGTGAGCAGCTAGTTGCGTCATTTCTTATAGTGATAAGAGATGATGGGCCGGTTCATGCACGGATTGTGACATCATCGCATTGTGGAGATTAGCCACAATTTGGTACACATACATTACTTACATGTACATGCAAGTAAATATGATCAAACGTACTTCGTGCAACTATTTGTTTAATGTCATAGAGACAAATATTGGCCTGCCTTGCAGCAGCAACTGTCATTGGGGGTCTGAGTCCCTAAACCTCATATAAGTGAGTTGCCACAATGATTGAATTTGAGCATATTATCTTTATCATAACAAGTTCAGTAGTTTTTAGATTTTTTTTTCCACCTTAAAAAAACAATTAATACAATCGATAGTTCTGGCCAAACTATCATCTCGATAGAAAAAAATTTTGATATTATGCATCACTACAATTTTCATTTGATAGGTATAGTTATAAAATTTGGTAAGTATACTTATTCAGATCTAGATAAGGAGTGTAATGGTATTTTGGATGCAAAACAGAACACAACTCTGTATACTTTTTTTGATACGTATTATAATATAAAATGCTCGAAGTGCCACAAAACAGCACTTTGGCTTGTAGTAGCCTACCAACACTGATTAATTTGTTATTAGAATGGAAACAACAAAATATCTGTAATTGGTGCTTGTGCCTTGAATTTTGTCGAAATAATTTTTGTTAAATTTTGTCTTAATAATTTTCGTTGAATTTTGTCATAAAAAACTGAATTGTACCTACGTTTATTATAACGATATCTATTTTATAAGAACTTGAAAACATTAAAGTGTACTAAATTTTATAAGAGAAGTAGGTATTAAGATTGAATCGGGCTTAAGAACTAAGGGTACAAGTTTGAGTAAAATTTACAATGGTGTTATAGGAGATACACATTGTTACTGGTCTTTATAATATACCTATTTAAGAGTAAGCCAATACAACAACATATATGCATGATATAAAGTGGGTATATAGTCAAGATTTTAAAGAGAATTGTGAATAGTGCAGAACTGTGTATAAGATTCAAGTAGTAATGAAAATATGTGATGTTACATGACAAATCTTAACCTGCATTGATATGGTGATTACAACAGGATATTGAAATAGAGAATATGTTTAAAATGGTTTTGATAAAGTGAGAATTATAGGTATAATACGAAGGTAATTTGTGAAATTGTATGAATTTTGGACATGATATGGAATTATCATTACAAGAAAGAGTACCTTATTGTTTTTGGTCCAGATTGGCCAGTTGGTGGGTCCAATGCATATTACTATGTTACATTTTTGGAGCTTAAATTGTTCTAAAATGCGTAAGTTTTTGGTACAGACATTAAAGTGTGTTGTATGTTATTCTATCTTATTGCAAAACTTCGATTTAGTGGGTTCAACCATAGACCTTATGTATAATCAAAGGGTTCAAACGTTAATGCATAGAAGTGATTTAAAAAAATCTTCAACTATTGATAAGAAGAGTAGATAATTTCGAATGAAACAAAAAAACTGTGCGAAAAGCAGGCTTGCAGTCATTTCATTTCCCAACCAATCATTTAATAACTCGCGCACGTATTTTATAACTTCGCAATACAATTATTCATTATGAATTTCCAGGACACTTCATTAAACATAATTTTTAACAAGCATTCTGGCAAATACTTTTAATGTTTTCATTTTTGTATTGTATTTATTTATTTTGATTTTTTTTTTTTTTTTTCGTAAATTCTATATTTTCTTGTGTCATTTGCTGCGATAATGTTTTACCATTTTATTCAACAACCAGCCGTCTTCCCCAGCTTTATAATTAGAATGAGATAGTAAATTTGGATACCAGTGACTTTTTTTTTTTTTTTACGTTATTATTTTCTCATAGTTTTTAGCACTACTTCCATCTTAGAAGATAAATAATGTACCTTATGAATATTATAATAATTAACTACGGTACCTGCGAGGGAAAGTAACAGAAGGTGGCTAGAACGCTTGATGACGTCATAACTTTATACTTAAGAATTTTAATATTTGGTTTTCTACATCTGGCACAGAAAGAACCCTTCAATGTATTCCCCCGGGCCAGAAATTGTTTTCTGAAGTCCTGAGAGATTGGTCGGGATCCGCTGGCTAATGGTCTCCATGAATTTTTTAATCTGTCATAGAAAGCAGAAACTGCAGTAAACCAAACCAAATATTCCGCCATTTTGGATCGGTAATGTGACGGTAGCTGGTCTGGAAACTAGATTTTTATTTTTTTAAAGACCACACCATATGATGTTCCTACTCCTTGTCTTGAATACAGTCAATATATTGATGAATGGTCCATCAATTTTGAAAATCGTACCAGTACGCATGAATACAAAACAAATATTTGAGCAGACGATGCACTGCGCAGACAACAGAAAGAAACTGCAAGTTGAAACGAAAAAACTTTCCTTATTTTGAGCAAATTAGCGATTCAGAACGAGCCAAAAGAGAAACTTAAAGAAGCTTAGCCCCTCAAGAAACCTCAGGATTCTCCTGAAATACGTATTTTAAGCTCCACAAAAGTTGAGGAGTTGAGGAGGAGGTACTCCAGAAAAGCTAAATAAAAGTACAATATCGAAGAAAAAACTACATAAACAAGTGGGACGAATATGATTCAAAATGACCACAACGTAATTGGGACTCATAAGAGATTTCGTGGGAAAATAACTGTCAACTCAAACAGATGCAGCTTCAGGAAACAAAAAATTTCGATTAATAACAATGGGAAAAACTGCGAGTCACTAAGTAGCTAGTAAGTAGTTATTGGATACCTACGTCGCAAAACAAATGAGTTCCACCAAAAGAATACGTAGGTACCGTGCTTGTCATTTTCCTGAGAAGAGTATAAGGACATATTATTGTAGGTCCCTGCTGAATACGCGATCATAATCTAAAACTCAAATTTTCGTGATCTACCGGTCGTCTTTCAACTATTGCCAAAAATACGGATCTCACTATAAAAATAGGTTTGTTTTATTTGCTACGGAAAGCCACCTCGGGGTAACACCATCGATACCAAGTTAAGAACTACGCATTTTATTTGCCGCAGTGTCGTCTTGGCGTTTGTAGTGTGGTTGTTTTTTGTTTTTTTTTTTTGCCACGAAAGTGTCGAAAGTGTTACCCCGAGGTGACACAATCCTGCACCGACTCGAGAGGTGGTTTAAGCTAGTGTCAGATTGGTGTCATCAAGTTGTTGACACCGAGGAACACCAAAACAAACACAATTGGTGTTTGGTGTCGACCCGAGAGGTTAACCTTTCGTGGAAAATGAAAAAAACCTAGTAAAAACTCAGTTTCTTTCCTCGTTCGCGATTTCACAAGAATTTGAAAGCTTTCACCACTGGCCTTTGCAGGTTTGTTCGCGTTTGCGTGGAAACGTTGACGATAAAATACGCCGTTTAAAAACCACGCCGCAACACAAACGGCACGAAACTTATTTTTTTTAATTTTGTTAACGTTGTCGTAATTTGAAAAGTTTCAGATATCGTCTCTCAAATTCCGCTGAGTAATTCGACCTGCGGATAGTAAGAAAATTTAAATTTGCCATCGATACATCTTAAACAATAAAAACAACAACAACATCTACGAATCTAAGATGCAAACATAATTTTCGAAGTAGATAGTAGATATAGGTACCTACATTCTTAACGTAGTTTAATGGGGAGGAAAAAAACTCTCTTCTCAACATATTATTACATTCACCAGCATCGCGATATTTTCACATTTATATGCCGATGGTAAATTTTAACGATCGATGTTGCGGTGCGTTAGATTTATCTACCCGTTGCAAATTAAATGAGCCATTTATTAAAATTAAAAATACCCGTAAGTTGGAGAATACTTGATCCAATTTCTTCGTAACACTAAAATTAAACGGGCACCATTCCGAGTAAAGTCGTTCAACCTATAGGAACGAAATTAATGATTTTTCGTGTTTTAAAAGTACAAAAGGCTAGTGGGCTCTAAAAGAGAGGTAGGCCCACCTATTCTTAGACATCGGTGTTGCCTGCAAAACTCCCCTGGGAAAATCTAGAAAAGGGAACTTATCAGTTCACTGTAGCGGATACATTTCATTTTCTCGGGGCTAATCGTGGTTCTCTAGGTTATAATAAACTGACAAATGCATAGGCGGACTTTGCTTCAAATATTTGTATTTTTTTTTTTGGGCGGGGAGCAGATATAGGAGGAAACTATAGAAAACAAAATTAACTTACGAATAAGGATGGCAGTACGTTGTGAATGCTTATGTTTTGGCAGATATTTTGTGCGGGTATAATTTGCACCATCATAGTGCGTCAGTGGTAATGATGAGAAATAAGACATGCCTTCCTTCTGTCTTATCCATTTCCATATTTTAAATACTTTTAAAGTAATATCCTTTTCTATATTTTTCTTTTCGGTATCATAAATGAACGTACACTTGTAAATATTGTATACCAACAAAATTAAAATAAGTATTATCATTAGGTATCACTCATACTTATTTTAACAATTTTGACTATAATCACTCAAAAATGTACGATAGCTATATCGATCACTATTATAATGATTGTCAAATTCTAACTCAGCGCTTCAGAAAACATACCCGAAGATGTACCTACCACACAATAAAACTTAAAAATCAGAATTTGGCCTTTTCAAGCCTAAGAAGTTGAGGAATAAGTAAAATGAAAACATGAACGTCAAATTTGAGATCAGCGTCTCAAAAACTATGCCCAATGATACATCGCACAATAAAATATGAGTCAGTCAAAATTTGCCCTCCTTTTGAAGCCGTTGGGGGAAGAAGAATGGTCGAATAAAAAAATGATTGTAAAATTTGAAGTTAGCTCCTCAACAAATAACCCGATTATGTACCTATTACACAATAAAATATGAAAAGTTAAAATTTGGCCCCCTTTTGAAGCCTCTGGAGTCAAGGAATGGGTTGAATGAAAAAATTAAAGTAATATTTGAAGTTGGTAACCGAAAAAATATGTCGAATGATGCATCACGCAATAAAATAATGGGTAGTCGAAATTCTTCAATTTTCTTCTTTTTTTCGTATTATCACTGATTTTTCTTTGGATTTTTTTTTCCCAGAAATACCAATTTATTTAATTTTATCACGTATTTGCACGGGTGTATTGTCTTGTCCTTCATGTCGGACCTCAATAGCGTGCATTCTTCATTCTCCTCAGAAACAAATTTAAATTCTTGCAAAATAATGTCTTTAACTAAAATAAGTGTGGAATACCTTGTCGTGAGAGATATTCAAACGTAGAAGGTAATCTACAGCTTTGCGTGTTCTATCACTTCATACATTGTAAGTATGGGAGAGGCCAAATCCAAGGTAAAAACTGGCAATTTTGTAGCCAGTTTTGGGAGCTTATATAGTGGATTTGGTACACACACACAGACACACATAAGTACATATATGTATGGTATTATGTCGTAGATTACGTTGTTTCTTGCCTTCATCAGGTGATAAGAAACAACGCAGTGCGTTTGCTGCCAGTCTGTGACATCACCAAGATCCTTATCAGGTAATTGATCATGGCCTGTATAATGTATCTTACCTGTACGTACATACAGGTATGAACATACAAACATACGGTGTTAAGTTTTACGTCATAGAGACAAATACATGCCAGCCTTTGGGCAGCAGCTGTTGTCAAGATGTGCGAGCCCATAAAACCTCATACGACTACTGTCCCCAGTAATAAGTATGTAGGTATGAAACTAGATTCAATAAGAATTCAAGCTACTTTTCAATACGGTTTCCTGGAAAACCATACACTTGCCCACACTAAACACGCGTTTTTCTTCTATATTTCTTCTCTCCTTCGCATTGAAATTTGCACAGAAATTCACACCAAAATTGGTAATGAATATTTTTGTTTCTTTTTAATACCCTGAATATCTACATCAAGCTCAATGAAATTGTCTTATTTATTCAAGAATATACTGTCATGTGCCTTCTAGTTTTATGACTTCAAATTAATACATAATTTTTGGTTAGTTCCAACTTTTTTGTACATTCAAGATTTACAAGTATTTTCATTATGGAGCCAAAAAATTTGAATTAATTTACTTTATATGACATAGGTATAGATACTTCTCGTCGACAAAACAATGGCTCAAAGTAGAAGAAATGAAAAGATTGCAACCCTTGCTTTTTTCTCAGCACCATGAAAATATAGCTGATACCACTTCGGACTTTAATTTTTGAATATACCCCAGAAACTATGCATACTATACGAAATTGTGCTCCTGAAAAAATGATAGGCCCTTGTGGTTAGTGTTTCTTATAATGATGTCTGCATGATATTATACCAGATTCATAATGATAGAGAGAGTAATGAAGATATAAAGGAAATACTAAATTGTGATACCCCCGTTATTTCTGATCACGATTATGGGTACCTTTATTACGGATACCTCTATAAGGCATCATTCAAGTATATTATTCTTCATTTCGTTGAAAATACTTGAAAGAAACACTAAAAGTAAATTCAAAATTTCTCTACTTTCCCAATAAGTTTCAAAAAGGGCTATAATAAATTACCTGCTAATAAAAAAAACTTGTTTTAAATTTAAACTCAAAACCTAAAGAATAAAAACACACACAATTAAATCCAACAAACCATAAGCGAACTTTGTCATGAAAATTTAGGGGGACTTCAGAGAAAACGAAAAAAAAGGTCTTGTAAGAATAATAAGATAAAACAAAAATTGACGCTTGTAGTGCCCTAGGCAGCAGGTTTCATTTTTGGTTAGGAGGTTTTTGGAGAGTTAATTCCAACTTTGGTGATTAATCCCTCCTCCCCCTAATTAAGTCAATGAAATAAACTGAATTTCCTTTCAGTGAGCCTAGAGAGAAAGGGGAAAAGAAACGTAGTAAACCGAGCGAATTCAAATTTTTGAATTTAATGAGTTGTGTTTTCAAGGTCAGCAAATTTTTATAAATTTTCCACTATATTATTATTATTATTATTAATTATTATTATTATTATTATTATTATTATTATTATTATTATTATTATTAATTATTATTATTATTATTATTATTATTAATTAATATTATTATTATTATTATTATTATTATTATTATTATTATTATTATTATTATTATTATTATTATTATTATTATTATTATCATTATCATTATCATTAACATTGTATTGCAGTAGGACAACCGTATCCAAGGTCTCATTCATTGAAAAAAAAGGAGAAAAAAAACAATAAAAATATGAGATAAATTTGAAAACAGTCTCGAATTTCCACATGCCCTGACCGCAAATAGCCTTTTACATTACAACCAAGCTAAACAAACGAATCAAAAAACAGTTCAATCCATTCTTCATAATTATTTCTGGCTCCATGTACAACAGTTCTCTTCGTTTGTCTGCCGTATCAGCACCAAAAGGCCACACGCAAGACTCTCAATAGCCAAATCTTCGTGTTTTTTTTCTTTCTGTCTTCTTCGTTGTCGGTTTTGAAAACAACAAAAAATTCACAAACCGTACATATATTTCTCTTTACTTCGTGATTATGACCGCTGGCATCGAATGAAAGTTCAGTAAAAGGGCGCGAAAATCAGCGTGAAAAGTGGAACAAAACACACGTTCGCAGGTTGGTTCAGTAAGGCATAGGGTAGGCAACAAGCTGAACGACGCTGAAACCGTTTCGATAGTGAAACTGATAATGGTACTCGTGCTAATGGCTGCAAAGGCAAACCAGTAGCCACGAGAATAGTTGGCTCTTCATTATTTCTCATTTTTGCATTCGTAGGCGGGGGTCGACTGTAAAGAAATAAGGTTGCGGGCATTTAGCCAGTCCTAAAAATTTTTTATCAAATTGGCGTTTGGCCATCGTTCATTTTGTACCTATTTTGTCGCACGTACAATAGTCAACATTTCACAGTTTTATGACTCGTATTTACATGTTGTTGATTTCATTATTTTTCGATGGATGTTTTTCGTTTAATCCTCACCCTGCCATTTCGCAAATAAAATCCAATGTTACAATAATTTCCAAATTATCTTACCATCGAAAAGTGGGTGGGTACTTCTGCATGAAAATTATATTAAAATCAATTTTAGGATCGTATAATATAATGCTATAAAATTCTTCAAACGGCACCAATAATGAAATAATTAAGTACTCCATCAATTTAATGCAAAAAACATTCGTTAGGTATAGATATTTTTTGAACTGGTCCAGGTACCTATATTACATAGATCTGAAATTAAAATGCAAATTAAAATTAATACGATTGAAGAAAATTTAGACAGCCCATAAAAGTTTACAAAATGTCACTCGCATATTTATTCGCCAATCAAGTTCGAATTTATGGTATTCAAAAGAGAGAGAAAGAGAGAAGAAAAAACTAAACATTTACAATATAACTGCATTCTAAACGTTTCTGTTCTTCTTTCTCCCGTTCAATCATCGTTTCATTTTACACATCGCAGTGTCTATTTTCGTATTGGCCACATTTCATACGGTACAAACAAACATATTCTAGAAGATTATAATAATAATAATAATTATTGCTGTAAATTTAACGGCCGTTTTGTATTCGAAAAAAACGTGTTGCACTGATTCAGCGACCTTGTTATTTTTTTAAAAATAGAATTTTGAAATTAAATTAATGCAGTTGAAGACGATAAACTGATTCAGACGTCGTGGCATCGGGCCCATGCATAAAGAGAAGCGATAGGGGTTAAAAGTGCTTTTTTTACAACACCCACCCCAAAAACTGACGTTTTCGTGGATATTAATTATAAGTACCTCACGTTAAGTAGGAGACTTTACCTGAATGTCGAAAAGTAGAATTTCGCCCATGCGCAGCTTGGGACTGGCTAAGATTATTAAATCACTATTTTGGCTGCGCATGCGCACTATGTCTTATCCAACATTATGAAATTTCTGCGCATCCGGATATTGTGAAAAACTGATCGTCAAGTTGTTTCTTCAACTGAACAAAACATTTGAGCTTTGAAATATACCTCTCTTATTTCACTTAATAATTCCTCAGCCTCTATTTAAGCTAGAGAGCTAAGATTAATGTTGCTGGAAAGAGAATAAAATTTATAAAATTTCCACATAATTTTTCTATTGTACCTGTAGGTGTTTGAAAATAAACAAACAAAAAAAATCTGAAGAATACAAAATTGGCCGGTTTTTGGAATCTAGAAACCTCTCTTCATTCTATTACTGATTCCTCAACTACTATTCAAACTAAGAGATACTGTTGGAAGCAATGGAAAGAAAATAACATTTTCTTGATTTGTTTTCCATTTAATTTTTCAATCATCATTAGCTGCAAACAAATAAGCGAACGAAAAAAACGCAAATTAATAGAAAATTACGCATGTTTTGGAATCTACAAACCCTTCCTCTTTCAATCAGTGTAATTCCTCAGCCACTATTTTAGTTTGAAATTTGGAATTGATACTGTTGGAATGAGGATAAAATTTACAAGTTTTTATTCTTCATCAGCTACCAGAAAATAAACGAACAAAAAAACGCAAATTAATAAAGAAAAATTTCCAGTTTTAGTCTATTGTTTAAATAAATTTTGAAAAAAAATTTTTCTTGGTGACTTTTTTTTGGAGGAGGGCATTACAAAAAATAGTATGTGTCATTCGTGCGAAGTAGGTGATTGCTACTCGTGTGATTTGCATCATTCGCCTTTGGCTCGTGCAGCAAGGATCACACTTCTATCAAAATCACTAACTTTACACACTTGTATCATAAATAATTATTTTAACCAGAAAAAGTCAATTATCTTTCGAAATATTATCCACTGTTGAGTTTGAAAAAGTAAACAAAAACAGAAAATGAAAGTGGACAACATACCCAAATAAACTTTGATACACTAAAATTAGTCTGTCTCCGAGTGCGCATCTAGAAAGAAGCGCAGAAACTAACCACCTTGTCAGTTCTCATTGGTGATAATTTGTTCCCCAATACCTTCCAATGACTTATTCCAGCTATTTAACTTAAATTATTACTTTCATTTTTCTTTGTTAAAATTTAATTTGCCCCGATGGAAGGATTTGATCGACTCGTAAGTTAGAAGAGAGGCGGTCCAACAACTAAGCTAGAAGAGTGAGGATACGAGGATAGTGGGAGTTTTATTTAATTTGTTTGCATCAGTTAATTTTCAATTTCATTGATAATCAACTTATACATCAGTGGCTAATGATAATTTTCTTTGGGTACTGGGGTAGGGAGAGGTTTTGGATTTTATTTTTATGTTTCTTTTTAATTTTAACCTATTTACTTTTTCATCTTTCCTTTTTCTTCATTTTTAACAAATTTCAAAAAAAAGGAGAAGTTTATCAATTCGATATATACGTTATTTTTTTTATGTTTGTTCTTCTATAACTTCGCAACTTTGACACCAATTTTGATTAACTTTTTTTCAAATGATAGAGGATAATCCCATGGTGATCGCATTAATTTTTTTTTTACAATCGATGAAATAGTTTTTGAGTTGTCTTTAAATAAAAAACTGTTAGTTTTAAAGAAATATTGCCATTATAAATGACAGAATAAAAGAATAAGAATGCTCTAGAAAAATAAATAAATTTTTTAAATTTCTCCAGTAAAATCCATTGAAATTAAAATGAAACGAAAAAGTATTATGGCCGATAAATAATTATTTTTAAAAATTAGAATCGACTTCCAAAAAAATCAATAAAAAATGTACTAATAAGATTGTTTTCGGGGTTCGGCCCCAGTCGACAGACCGCGGACTTGGTCCATCACCAAGTCCGCCTAATTAAGTCTACGGACGTTAAAAAACAAATAGGCGCTCGTAGCACTTAGGCTAAACAGACGAGCAACGAAATTCGTTCTCTGTTTAGCAGACGTGTTACGAGCATAGCCTAGCGCGAACGTGCGTACAAAAACGCACGTGCCGCAGTCTAGGCTAAACACGAAACACGCGCCTATCTTTTGATACTCGCGGATGACATACGTGTTTAGCCTAACATATACACCGGCGATGCTTATCTTTAGTCGCTGGTTTAGGATTGTTATAAAAGGTTGGCTGCCTTACCAAAATGGTAACACCCGAACACGCAATTCCAAATTTATACGCCTGTAGGTTTTAGAGGTAAACCCACAAAGATAAATATAATTCTATTAAAATTTCTCCAGCAAGATCTAGGTATAAGGACTGGAATTGTGTAAGTCGGCATTAATTAAAAATTTTAGTCATAAAACTGGAAGGAAATAACGTAGGTACCTATAGAGCCTACATAGTAAAAGAAAAAAGAGCCGACTTCGGTAATTCCAGTTTTCCTAGAACCAGATTTTTGTGGAGAATTTTTAAAATAATTATTTTTCTCTTTTTATAGATCATTTTTTAACGTTTTTTTTTTGTTCACTTTTTAAGTAGATTTTTTGATTAAAATTACGTGAGTATTCGGACCCAGGGGTAGGAGTGGGTACGTTTTTTGTTTCATGATCTTCTGAGCATATTAGCACTATTTTTCAGAATTAATTTTTTTTTATTGTACCCCCTTATCCCCTTTTGCGTTGAGTCCATTTCCAGGTGTAATTTTGATCGGATGGTTTTGAAATTTAAAACATACATTCAGATCTACCTAAGAAAGAACCTTATTTTTTTGGTACTGATCGGGCGCACATGGTCCGTCCAATAAGTCAGTTATATGAATTTTTAATTGAACACCGTACAGGTTGAAATTTTCAATTGATAGGCCTCCAATTTGATTACATATGTGTGTTAAGTTAAGAACAATACCTATTTATTCTAGTGCGGATAGGTCTCACGATACGTCTGGCAGAAGCGATTTTGTTACATTTTTGGAGATTAATGGCTCTATAAGGAGTAATTTTCAAGCCTTAGTCACAAAGTTTGGTACAGGTATTGATTTAAAATATATCGAACATGGTCCAAATTTGGTTCTTATTAGTATTATGGTTCATTTCCTGGGGCTATTAAGAGCTTCTAATTTTTCATGTTATCTTAAAAAAGTTTCAATTCTCTTTCAATAGTCACGAAATTTAGTACAAACAGTACCTTCCATACAAGAACCAGACCTACAAATTTTGGTTCTGATTGGTCGATTTGTTCCGAACATATTAGCCATTTAGTGTGATTTTCCCTCTTTTACACTTCTCATAATGGTTTTGAAAAATTAATTTTCAAGCCTTCATCGAAAAAACCACTAGTTTTAGCCTAAAACCAAACGATCTCAGCAAAAGGTCAATTTTCATCCATCTCCTATCCGCATCCCTACTCTAGATTTGAACACGGACACTAAAATCTCTTCTAATATTGCACTATATACTTAATTTTATAATGTGTGAGATTTTCTCCACATATAAATTGTAGTTTCTTTTTTTTTTTCTTATAATCCTCAGTTCTTGTCATTGCAGGAAAGAGAACCCTCGTATTATTTCTTAATATCGAGATATTTAGAACTTTGAATAATTTTTCATTTCGCAAAAAATAATGATTTTTGACTCAAAAATTATAAATTCATTCTTAAAATATTTTGAAAACATGATACCGAATCAGTATATTTTATTGTATGCATCCTATTTGTGTGATATTGGTAATTTTTTGAAAAAAATATAAACATTATATATATTATAGATACTTAAGAATGTTGGTGATAGAGGTGATTTTTAAATAAAAAAAATCTAATTTTTCTTTCCCAAAAATTTTTTCTTCATTTCTCTGATTTTTTCATTCATTTTTTCTGCGTTATTCCCCCAGGCTCAAATACTGCATTCTTACACTTGTTGCAAAAAAAAATGGATGAGTTCCACCGGGACTATGGCTATAATCATAAAGGATTGATGTATAAACATAACAGTGTGATTGTGAGCAAGTGCATAGCACACACACACAACCATGAAGTAACTCGTACGAGTTATATGATCATAATTCTCCTTTACCGTAGACCAACCTCTAAGATGTTTACATATCAAAAATATTGTATACAACTTGGTCGGAGTGAGCACAATTAACAACTTGTGCGATTGTTCATTTTCCTTCCATATTGCGTAATATACCTTTCTACTAATCAATATAGGTATATGAAATAGTATATCACACACCAAGGTTCAAAAGTGAGCAATTACATGTGAGGGAGTTTGCAAAATAAGCTCATTGAATGAGCAATTCCTGAGTCATGTGCTAAGGAAGATATTTTATATAGGTAATTAATAATCAGAAAGCAACAAAGTGTTAAAATTCTATCAAAATGATTATTCTTTCTAAAAAATTATAGAAAATGGAATAAAATATCAACCTCCTCAGTGTGGCAGATTCAACATTTCATTCAGAAAGTGTAATCTCTACATTGATGTAAAGTGAACATACTTCCACATAAAGAGATGCTTCACGTTTTTACATGGAGGTGCATTCACTTTATATCGAGATTATATTTATCAATGATAAGAGCTACTTTTCACTCGAAAAGTACTGGTATAAACATTGACTTTTTAATCATGTATTATTTAATAATATTTTACTCAATTAGTTACCAAATTAAGTTATTGTCAATAAGTTGGGTAGTTGCAGCACAAGCCACAGGCAAATGCTGTAAGTGCTACAAGTTGATTATCACGAGTGGCTAACTATAGTTGAGTACGATATTTTTTTGAACAAATTCCGCTAAAAGAAGTTATTATTTATTTGATTAAACAGGAAAATTTCATTTGCGAATAGAATTTTAGATATAATTAAACATTATCAAGAAGCGAACTTGATTGTTCCTGTAATTATATCACCATGTGAAATGGCCCTTTTCCATTATGACACTTTGCAACTTGCGTACGTGTAAATGGTACTGTGAAGAAATAAACAACAAACAGGTGAGAGAAAACTCATTTCTACATTGTTTCTACACTCGGTGAAGAAATGAAAACCATTTTCGATATTCCAAACTGCTTTGGAAATCTCGTATATTTTGCTGATCAAAATCGATTTAATAATAACCTGTTTTTGGTGTAGGTATGAGTTTAGAAAAATCAATTTCCCAATAGCAAATTAATGTATCTATTCTTAATGGAAGGTAATCGTCTTTATCGTGCGTTCATTTTGTAAAGTGGAATTCTCAATGATTCTCACTTTCATAGATTTACCTAAGTGCAAATTGTGATGTATAGTTTTCAAAATTGAAGAGTAGTTGCATCAACAATCGCACATACTTTGTCGGTGCAAAATTTGTGTATGAAAAATTACATCAAATCATAAAAGACTGCAGACACGAATATGCACCTAAACGTTGCCCAAGTATGCCAGCGAAAAATATCCAAAGTAAAATAAAAAAACTTTTTCAACGAAAATAACGAAGATTGCACATCTCTGACGTAGAAGTTTTCCATAATTTTATAGTTAAAAATGTTTTTCCAAACGAAATTTTTGGCCAATATTTCCCTACCCATCGTCGAGGCTACGGGCCTTATACATTCGAGCCACGATATCAGAGAACATTCGTTCGAATAAAAGTATAAAATTTGAATTGTTTTTTCTCTCTCACTTTTGGAATACGCCCAAGTTGACGATGGTATAAACAAATTTCTTTTCAACCAACAGATTGCTGCACAGCGACTCTCTCCCATAAACAAAATATTTGTTGCGTAGCTCATCGAAACGCAGCGACGATGGGTCGAATAATAAATTAAAACTTTGAAACGATACATGCTACCATCTGAAAATGCTCTAATACCCTTGACCATGGTACGTACAGGCGATTAAAGTTCGGGTTTCTACCTCATAAGATAACAAAAACAACAACAACTACAACAACAACAGTAATAATAATAATAATAATAATAAAATTAAAGTCTGTAACACCGCGTTTAAGTCTTTTAACCCCTTCAAGAGTGTTACAGTGATAAATATATATGAAGAAAAAAAAAATTGATACATTCTATGCATATTTAATCTACACTTATGCTTACAGGAATGAAATTTATATTTATATAGGCTAGATAAAGAAACCATATCAAACAGCCAATCTTTTTGGGTTTTTTTCCTGGATTTTTTCAATTTTTTTTTTTTTTTTCCATCTAGAAAGTATTACGCCTTAGACAGGGGCAAGGTGGAGCGGTCGTGTAATATTGTATTTTGCGTTAAATTTAGCGATATGAAAATTTTGGGGGAGCGATCGGAGGGTGACGAAAACACAGACTATACGATTGCCAAATGTACACCAGTGAGTGGGCGCCGAGGAGGTGGGCGTGAAACTCGCAAAATGTTTGTTAAAGAAAAAAAAAAAAACAAAACAGATTTGAAACTGTGACCGTAGCTTGGAACGGACTCGTATTTCCGAAAATTTTCTAGTAATTTACTTGGTTATACTTACCTATATATGTGCAAGTGAACTTTCTATTAATTATATATCAATTTGAAAAGTGATAATTGTGTATTTTGGAAAATCCAACACTTTTTGTTTTTTTCACTTTTCTGTTAGTTTTTGATTTTTCAGTTTTCGATTTTTTTTTTTTTTTTTTTAATAAACTCGTTTCAAAATGATGATGTCACAGCCCCCAAATCGTAAACTATACAACGGATGCGATCCGGAAAGCACACTGTTATGGGTACGTAACGTTTTCATTGTACGTGTGGCTGTGTCGATAAATGTGAAAAAGTGTAAAAGTATCGAATCAATTTACGAAAATATTAATTTTATGATTTTCAACAGTTCAAGTGTAGAGCTAATAACTTTCAAGTAACTTTAATATCTAAATGGAATTATTATGGTGGAAGTGACGATTAGAGGCACGAATTAGGCGACATTAACTTTAATTTTTGGCTTTTGTTTTGGAACACACTGAAGCGGTAGAAATATTAAAGTGCGGCTTTATTATAGATAAAATTCTTACAAAAACTGTGAGGGTACTATAGGGAGGAGAGAACATAAATATTTCACCATTAAATACGTTCATGAGAGTGAGCAAGAAGGCTTAAATGGGGTGCTTGGAGATTTTTAAAATAGAAATACTTCCTATTGAACTCTTTCCCAATTTTTCGTGATTATTTAAAAAAAAACTATTTTTCGGATTACCTTCCTAAAGTTCTAAACAATACAACGAGACTTCAAAAAAAATTGAGTATCATTTATGATATGGTTGTACTTTAAAAACAATTACCAATATGTTCATAAATTTGTCATTTTTTCTACGCAAATCACTAAATCGAAGAAAACAATGAAACTAAGTACGAAATTCACTTTTCTAGAATAAAGATGAAATTAGCAATAAACAATTTTTCACGAAATCGTTCAGAAGTCTACAACATTTGTAGGCATTTTTAATTCATAAATACCATAAAATGACAATTATAAGCCCTCAAAGAGCGCAGAAGCTGCGATTTCGAAGCAGTTTTCCTAGATTTACATCGTCCTTCATCTCCGCCAGGACCTTATAATCTAGTAAAAAATATGAAAGAACTGTAAACATCTTATATGGAATTCTTATCACGCTCGAAAAGTTTATCTGAACACTGAAAGTTCTGATCAATTTTTATTAGCATGGATCTTATTTTAAGAGGGAAAGGGGGTAGGATCGTTCAGTATCAACGTTTCAGGGGAATTAATTGATGGCTAAAATTTAATTACTCTCCCCAAATCCTCAATGGTTTGAAATTCTCTTTCTTTCACTTAATGCACTGAAAAATATTTTTTCTTTTCAAGTACTGAAACACGTTGCATGTACCACAAGATCGAAATGTTAACAATAAGTACCTAATTTACGTTTACTTCAAGTAATTCTCCTGATAATTTTATCCAGTCAGCACAAACAATTTTCGGTCATCCTCACTTTGGGGTGTAATTATGTGAATTTTTGATGGACAAATAGCCATAAGTGATTTATTTCTGAGTGTACAAATGATTCTGCTAAAAAGTTGGTAACCTCAGTTTTTTGAGTTTTTTCATTTGAAGTAATTAGCGCAGACGTATGGTATAAGCTTTGTTTCGTATTTCCAAATGGCAGTCCTCGTCATATTATTCATAAAACCATCAAAATCATATAGCAATGTCTTCGATCACAAATTACATCGTCTGAAACATTTGCAGCCAGCTAATGAAATACGAGCCCAGTTAAAGCGAACGAATTTCCTTTATTTTTGTACTTTTTTTGAATTTCTAATTGGTAAATGGTACTCCTTTAAAATTTCTTTTCGCCTCACATTTCGTTCGTATATCTTCCGCTATAACTTCAGCTCCTGCACAAGTGCCTCCACAAACCACCAGCGACTCTAACCATGCATTAATTTTTGGCTGAATTTCCGAAGGAATTTTTCGCTTTTATTCGAGAACGTCGTTTACGAGCCATAAATGAGATATAAAATTTTTTGTTGCAATAAAATAGAATACTTTTTCGAGAAATGAAAAAGGAAACTGGCTCTTGTTTGTGGCAGCTAGAAGAGGCTGTTTTCATTTACAAAATTTTTGGGAAATCGACCGAATTAGTCGAAAATCTAACACCACCCTGAAAACATGGGCTAAATTAGAAGCGAAAAAAATAAAATAAATAACAGAAAATACGAGCATATCGTCATTTTACGTGGGCGGCCATTATAAACGAATGAAAAAAAGATAGCGCTATAGGTGAACTTGAAACTTCCACAAACTTTGTTCCATAAATACCAACGTACATCATGAACATTTAGTTAATATGTTATATGAGGAAAAAATATACGTACACACGCCTCAATTTCTCTTTACCCATGAAATCATCCCCCCTCCTTTCGGCTGCAATCCGACGGTTAATTTTTGTAACAATTTGTATTTATAGACTTCGACGCGACGCGTTGGACTGAGCGTCTCGCAAAATATAATAGCATAATTCACATATTTTGCAGAATATTGAAAATTTCAATATTTTAAAAAACTATAAAAAACTGGAACTAGGCTAACGTCAAATGTTATTCAGTTGAAAGCCAATTAATTCCGAGAAATTAAACGACGGTTTCCATCATTTTGATCTAGCTACCAGGCATTACAGACATTTGGTACGGGAGTAATTGTTAACAAGCAGTAATTTTTTTTTTTTTTTTAGTGCAAGAAATACTATCCTAAACAACATACTAAAAATCTTCACCCACAAATGGTCAGCGTAACCCTGTGGGGGAGTGTAACCGTCCACAAAATTAGTTTTTTACGATTTTCTCCGTAAATATGGCACCTACGTAAAAAATTTTCATTTACAAAATTAATATCCATTAAATTTTCTATGAAAAAGGTGCTTATCAATTTTTACGTAAGACGAACATTTCAGCCTGATCCCTTTTGTCATTTCCTCAAAACCACTTTGCTTAGAATTTTTTGTTTTCCAGTTTTCTCCAATACCGAACCAATAGGTATGAAACATCTTTCAAACTTGCTCCTATATACAGACTATTTGTCGTGAAAATTTCAGCCTCATCAGTTGGAGTAGTTTTCTCAAAACCATGAATACAAAGTTTTCTCCAGCCAATTTTTCTTCTGCAGTTTTCATAGAAACTACTGAACCAATAAACACCGAACTCCTATCAGACCTTATAGTCCCATGTAAGGTATACCTTTCGTGAAAATTTCAGCCTTATCACTTCCGTGGTTTTTTCAAAATCGTGAACACAAAATTTTTCAAGTTTTTTTTTTTCAGTTTTCTCGGAAACTACTGAAAAATAAGCACCAAAGTTATATCAGACTTGCAGCTATATAAGAACAATATTTCGAAAAAATTTCATCTTGATCTCTTCTGTCGTTTCTCCAAAACCACTTTTCCAGAAAAATTTTGTGTTCACTGTTTTGAGAAAACTACGAAAGTGATGGGGCTGAAATTTTTACGAAAAGTATTCCATACGTGGGAATACAATGTCTGATACAGAAATTCGATGCTTATTAATTCAGTAGTTTCCGTGAAAACTGCAGAAGAAAAATTGGTTGGAGAAAACTTTGTATTCATGGTTTTGAAAACTACTCGATTAACGAAACTGAAATTTTCACAAGAGATAGTCCTTACATAGGAGCATTAGTCTAAAAGAAGTTTAATACCGATTGGTTCAATATTGAAGAAAACTGGAGAACAAAAAATTCCTAGAAAAATGGTTATGAAGAAATGACAAAGGGGACCAGGCTAAAATGGTCGTCTTACGTAAAAATTAATAAAAAATTTTTTCATTGAAAATTTAGTGGAGATTAATTTTGCCCATAATAATTTTTTACGTAACTATAGGTGCCATATTTAGAGCGAGAAATGTCGAAAATTAATTTTGTGGACGGTTCCACCCCCCAGAGGGTTACGCTCATCATCTAGAAGTGGGGATTTTCAGTACGTTGTTGAGAATATTATTTCTTACATTTAAAAATAAAATTATCGCTTGTTAAAAATTGTTCCCCTACCAAATGTCTATAATGCCCGGCCTATTGAACATTACATAGCTACTTCGCAAAGGCTTTAGGACGAGCATTTTAATAAATGTATGAATATTCAGAGATATAGAAGCCTATTCGAGTAAATATTGATTCATAACTCACTTTAGTTGATTAATTACACTCTGAAAAGACTAGCAAGAGTGAAACGTCAAAAGGAGCTGTCAGTATAAAACAACCATCTAATTAAAAGTAATGACCAACAATTTAGGAGCACGTGAAATAAATTACGGTACTTATACCTATATGACATAGTCGCGAGTACTGCGTTAATGCTTCAACGATTATTTTCAAACTTCTTTTGTTCTCATGAAGCCATCATTATTTAGATTTAGATACATCACTTTCGAGTTTAATAATAGAATCCAAACATGTGCTTTAAATATCATATTTTTTTTCTCGTTCAAACAGTAAAATTTGTTATTTAAAAACTTCATAGAAGTCACAAGCAAAATCCAAGTTTAGTCGATGATAACAAAACAACAGGAAGACACAAAACTACACGAATAGAAAGTGGAAAGCACAGCAAAAACAGAATTGGAAACAGTGTCATGACGTAAAAATGCTAATGACCGTAACATTGGCTCAATGAACTGAGCACAAAGAAAAATTAATAAAATTGGATCAGACTCAATCAGCGAACGCATGGTTTGCAGGTCTTCAGTTGGCATATTAGCCTATAATTTGCTTGTATACTCAAACAATGCTATATAAGCACCGAACAATTACCCAACAACTTATACACCGAGTCATAGTCTACTTTAGCAACCAATCTATAAATCCGGTATGAATTTATACCTCGATCGACAGTTTAAAAATATCTTCGATGTCGATATGAATGATCAGATATGGATTATCATTTTTTAGATTACCCAAGTTTATTATAATTGACCTCTTCTAGCAAATTTGCTACTTATGTTGGAGGGAGTGTAAGTTGTGTGGCTTTTTGTTTGTACGGCGGGCTAAAGTGGACAACGATAGAACATTGAGAAAAACGGCTTTTAAAGGTGACTTTTGATTCTATAGGTATGCTTTTTTTTTCCAGTTTAAGTAAGTATTTTAATCGCATTGTTCAATCCTATTTTTAAGTCATTTTTAACAGTACCTATTCAATTTTTGCATTTTTGACAATTTTTTTGAAGTGGGGCCAGGCTCACCCTGGCTCACCTGTGGAGCCGTCACTGTTGGAAAAGGTCTTTAAAATCGTAATATTTTGAAGAATGGGACAAATGAAAAATTTTTTAATTAAAGAAAATAATTAATCGCAGGTATTACTCAAGCATTTTAAACCATGATTATCTATTTTGTAATCTATTTCGTGGTCGGTTGAAATATAACATCTACATTTTTTAATCTACACATCAGTCAAAAATGATCCATATCTTTGATACATATCTTTCGACGTGATTCGTTACTTATAAGCTGCGATCCAACTTCTGTCATGGATACAGTATTTCAATGGTGCCAATCGATGTAGGCTAATAAATTTCTTTTCTTTAAAACTAGAAAATCGACCTTCTTCAATTTTAAGAATAGGCCACACGAAACGGCGAAATTATTTTCAAGTGCGATAGGTACTTTTTATAAGTTCAAATATTATATCATTGCTAATTTAATCCCTTACTGGGAAAACAGCTTGAAAATTTTCTGCACTCTGTCACAGTGTCTCAAAATAATTTCAATTTCTACGAACCACGCAAAATCATCTTTTCATTCGTGCATTTACTTTAAAGTAAACAAATAATAATTACACGCGATACGAATAGATTTCGTAATTTGTTTGATTTTTTTTTTTTTTTTTGCACACCAAGAGCCAAAAAGATTTTACAAGAGATGGAAATGTTTAGTTGCCCGCAGTCAACGAATATACATCCGAGAAAACTTGGTCACGGTCAAAAATAAAATACAATTAAAAATGCCGTAACCTTGGTCGGTGCTTATTTCGATGAACTCGAAACTCTGCGACATATGTTAGTAAAAATTTTTGCAAGTCGGTCCTTCTGTTGCTTTCAACTTTTTTCTTGAGAGTAGGTACCATATGCGTATAGTGAGAAATACCTAATTAGAATTGCGTCGGTAAACCCTACGATATTATGTATCGAAAATAGTTTGCGAACCCTGTAAATGGCACATGATCTCGCATAAGCTGCTAGCAAAGTTGGCTATACGTGTCAGTGTGTTAGGAATTTTAAAATGCGATTTTGCATGTCGGAAGCTAAAAATATACTCGTCACTATAAATAAAAATTCTTCTCGACCGCGATATCCTTCATCATTCACGATAATTTATCACGGTCATCGGAGCGATGTGCACAATGCAGATGGGTTACCTACCAACGTGGGTAGTTACTTCATAATGGAACATTTTTATTACGAATTTTCACAATTTTTGCTAGCGGAAAAGTTAAAATTTATCCCGCTTCTGTGGTGCCTTTTATAGGTGAATATTTGATTTTACCCTATAATTATTAAGTAATTAGACGCATGCACTGAACATCGAACCAGCCGAATCCGGATTAAATTTTGCATCGTGAACGGCTATAACAAACGATTACGTCATACGAAACACTGATCCCAATACCAATCCTCTACTATAATACGAGCAATAATTGTATGTATGTATTTATATAACCGTGTTCTGAAGAACTAGGTCAACAATGTTAATGAAATTTATAGAAAATGGGTTTTTGGGTATGAAAAAACGATCTTGGTAGGTCCAATGTTTGAGAAAATTCTTTGAACAGAAATATGATCATCTCAGTTTATCCATCAGCGCAGAAGCGATAACAACGAATGATGAAAAATTCGCCTGGCTAAAAGTAACGGATAGGTAAGGTTTTATTAGCGAATTTTGGTGGGCCTAGGCTGCGTATGATTATTATGATTTATGAGTTATGATTAATGAAGTAATTAGTTTATAGTTGCAATCTGTAATTTTATTCTCGAGAATCGAGATATGTTATAAAAATATATTTATGAAATTCCCCAGCTTGAATTAAATTAACAAAATTTTTTCTAATAGCCACATCCGAGCAAAGCTCGGTGAACCAGGTACTCATATTTTATTCGCCAAAGTACATAGCCTATACACCATTATTCGCGTCGACTGACGAAATTTTGTAAACTCTGTTGCAGCCCTACCGAACCAATCCGTTAGTTTTACCAGGAGCAAAAGTGAGCAAAGATCCAGCTCCCACCATGTCGTACCTGAGACACCATCCAAATCCGATGATGAGATCCAGACCTGCAGAATACGAATGGGTGCCGGCTGACATTGCCAAAAAACAACAGGTAAGCCCGTTTCAAAGGGTTAATTAAAATCGATTCGTCGTAATATATAGCTAGGTATTAGTTTAGTTCATTTTATTTGGTTGTTTTTTTTTTATAATCGAATTAGCTCTGCAAAAAGTATTACCTATATACATGTAGTATAGTAGTTATAGTACGTGTACACGTAGATATCATGTTCATAATTTTATTTCGTTCGTTCACAGTTGGCCGATACCATGTTAGAAAGAGCTTTGGGAGATGATCTTAGAAGTGGAAAAAAGGTTGCTACAATTAGTAAACAGAATTTTTTCGAGTGGTTTTATACGCGTAACGGTTGTTGCTTTCTCTTCGAATTAAACTTTCGCTAATAAAATACCTATATCGCATTCATTAATTTTTTTCCCACATTTCTATCAGTCATTCCTCAATATGTATTTTCGCTAAAATTCCGTCAGATATTCTTACATTCTGTTCAACTCGCTATCTATAGGTAGGTATCGAACAAATACAGGAGTGAAGGTACCTACTTACCTATTCGGTAGAGTGAGTAAGTTTTCTCGGTAGTAGGTAATTAGTTCACAGGTATATTTCTACGGCAAATACATGTATTTGTTTGTTTATGAAATTATGAGTTAATTTCATTTGCAGTACCGTGCATCGCAATTTAAATACGAAAATAAAATGTACACTCGGTCCACACATTAAATGCTTGAAATAATCGCGTTATTTACAGCGTAAAATTATGGTCTGATCGCAGACAGCTTCTAAATACCTAACTATATAATCTTTCAGCCCTTTAATATGCTTTTGTGTGCCGAATTACTAATAATAAATGTCATAAAAATTCGAACGCAACAGCAGCTCTGTCAGAAAAATTAGGTCTTCAAAAAGTCGGAAATTAGTTATACTATAGTGAAATAGCTAAAAAGTTTGGTACCTATATCCAATACATCATAACACACTGATGATCGTATTGAATTTTGTACCTAGCTGTTGACCTGAAATTGGCCAGTTTAATACCGATTACCCTCTAAAAATCGAAACTAAATTGAATTTATGGAAGCACAGTCAGGCCGATCCGCATCGAAATAAATTGGTCAAGTTCTTGGTTTACTTTTAACGTTCGTACCAAATTTGTGATGTAAGTATCGGACAAAAAGTACGACCTGTAACATGCAAAATAGAAAAAATGGACGGTGCGTAAGTAGGCTATCGTCCGGCCGATCCGCACCGAAATAGGTAGCATAAGTTGCAGTAAATTATGTTGAATACTTATCTTCCTTTCTGATTTCGTAGCTATGTTGGTCCAAAATTAAGGATTTTATACCCAAAATAGAAACAAAAAAAGCTGTAACGGAGATCTCGTCCGGTCGACCAGCACTAAAGTCAATTAATTAGGTCGTTGGATTAGTAGTATGGGTACTGGTATACTAATATTCGTACCGAATTTCGTGAATATCAGACAAAAATTCCAACCTTAACGGTGGTAACAAGAAAATGGAATATAATACAGTATAACCGTATATGTTTATAATACCTATACCTTCGTAATATACACAAGTATATGCCTTTGAGTTTTTATTTTTAGTATCGAAATTTTCCTGGGATTATGAAATCAAAAATGTAACCACCCCCAGTCGCAAGTCGTTTCATGATATCGAAATTATTAAAGTAGATTTTCATAGAAAACTTAATTTAAAACCAAACATACAAAATAATTCCTTCGAGAAATAAAATGCAAGTGTAGAAACCACAAATAAATTTACGGTAACTACCTACCATATTTATTGGCAGGATAAAATAAATTAGGTACCTTCTCTATTTTTCAGTATAGTACTCCAGAAACATGTCATTACAAAATAATTTTTGATGAATGTAAATTTTCAAAAATAATAAAATGGGTAGCATTGAAAATTTAAAGAAAAATGTTATATTCAGAGTGTAGTGGCAAGAAATAATCAACTAAATTGGGGGGGGGGACAATAGTAAATAAAAAAAAAAAATGAGAAGATAAAAATACTTTGAAACAAATAATGGAAAAAGTATTCCGAATACAATGAAATGCAGAAATAAATACTTGTTTATCTTATCAACAATCTGAAACTGATGACCCAAAAGCACCTTTTTGGAAAAGTTTCGAAAGAATATTACGATTCAAAAATGGAACCAAAATTTCAAGAAATTAATTGGAAGGGATTGAGGAAAGTGAAATTCAAAAATTCGGTACCTTCTTATGATTGGAAAGGTCGGAAACTCAACATAAAAATCTTTGGATGTGCGATGGCGATATGAGTACAAACGATTAAATTAGAAAGGCAACAAAATATACAGTAAAACCCTCGTACAACGTTCGCATAAGACATTTTCCCACATAATACGCAGTTTTCTTAAGGTCCCTTGATTTTCCATACTAAATCTATGCGAAATTTCCTGGGTAAGACATTAATTGTTGATTAAGACGTTTTCCCGCATATTACGTTTTTTGAGGAAAGTCTGTTAACGTTTATTATTGAAATTTTTAAGGAAAAGAGGTGTTTTTTTTAGTTCTACCCCAGAAAATTAAATGGCCTCTTTAAAAAATTAATGCCGCATTTTCCAAATTCAAAGTAAAGCTTGTAAAAAATGCTGAAAGTTCCGCATTTTTGGCCATATGGAGTGGATCTAATTACTACTTATTATTACACCAGAATTATTGTTCCCTTCAAGTTTTTTCTTACAAGACATTCAAAAAAATCAGGCATTGAGAAACAGAAATAGAAACCAAATTTTTTGGAAACAGAAAACCATATTTTTTTGCACTGGAAACTGAAATAAACAGAACACAAAAATTCTAAAATCGAAACTGAATCGGAAAAAACTCATTGTAGTTTCAAGACCAATAATGGAAACGTAACAGAAACCAAATAATGAATCATTTCCATTTTTATTTCTCACTTGATTCATTTGATCTGAAAGAAACAAACTGAAAAAATATCGAAAAAGTATCGATATTTATTGAGAAATATTGAAAAAATATTGATATTTTCTGAAAAGTATTAAAAAAATATCGATATATAATCGATATTTGAACAAGATTTGGAAATTTTGAATGAAGAAAAAATGTTTTTTAAATGGAAATAGAAACGGACCCGAAAGGGAAATTGAATGAAAAATTTTGGTAAAAGCAAGAAACATAATGGAAATGGAAACCAAAATAATGGAAACAGAAAAAAAAACTAACATAAATGGTAAATTTCAGAAACTGAACTAACAAAAACAAAATGAAAAAACGTAGCATTTCTCAATTCCCGACAAAAATAATATTCTGTTATTTTTGGTTCCCAGACATTTCCTCGAATGAATAACTTCCAATATCCATTTTTCCAAGTATCGATTTGCCAAATGGACAACATCAAAATACTTTTAATTTTTTTTTCTTTAAGTTTGCTGCATAATGAAAGCATAAAAATTAATGTGGTGAATTAGCAATATATTATAGTGGAAGGTTAAGTGGAGGTGTATTATTATTATTATTATTATTATGTTTTTGAAAAATAATTTACCTTGTGTCTCTAGGTAGTTTAGGTATTGTGGGAAATTAGACAAAGAGAATTTTTTTTTTTGAAAAATAATTTAAGTATAATTATTCTACGGGAAATTGGTATTTGGGAAAATGACTTTCAGTTACATTCTGAATTTTTCTATTTCACAAATTTTACATTTTTCTTCATATAGAATGTTTTTTTGCTGCAGTCCCTTGAAAAATATATTAAAAGGATTTTACTGTAATTAGGATTTGGCATCTCATTTTAGAAAATCCTTGATCCATCACAATGCTATCACATATCCCTATTACAACCAACAAAGTTGCTTTTACTGTGAAACACTCAGTTACCTCGTATAAATAAGAAACTATAAAAACAGTTTTTATAATAATTTAGAAAGAATTTTTCTTTATTTTAACGGGAAGAAACATTTCTGGGTTAATTTAACATAAAATACTTTATATTATATTCAAAAGTAAGCATTTACATAGGTATGAGGGAAAATTTGCAGGATGAGCACGGAAAGTGTGCAATTCCTGAGTCATATAAACTCTGCACTTTTGAACCTTGTTGAATAGCATATTTTTTATAATTAATGATCAGAAAGCAACGAAACGTTCAAATTCTAAAATGATGATGATTCCTGCATGAAAATTATAAAAAATGGAACAAAATATCAACCTCCTCATGGTGACAGATTTAACATTTCATTAAGAAAGGGTCACCTCTACCTCGATGCAAAGTGAACTTACTTCCACATAAAAATATACTTCATATTTTATATACAGAGGAGCGTTTACTTTACATCGAGGTTACATTCATCAATTATAAGGTTAGGTATTCAGGTGGCATGGGGATTCAAACACCCGTACCGGCCAAATACCTAAAATTCCCTCGTCTCACCGCCACCAAAATACAGCACCATATTCACTTGGCCACAGTGCCAGGTGATGGTGAATGAGGGAGAAGCAATGTCAAGGCAACAAAGTGTGGCAGCCACCACACCACTCCCCTTCAGTATAGTGCAGCATAATGCAACCACTGGTACAGAGGCTCCCTGCAGGTAGGTATGTACGCCAGTGCATGGTGATTCCCCCCTCATCACCACCCCATGGCACACACCCTACAGTGCCATCATGTTCCAGCAGCACCGGTGTGACAAACTACCACTGGCTGTGTGCATGTGCGAGAGATGACGTTGATAGCCATCTCCCATATCACATTGAGGTCACAACTGTAGGTATTCAGGCGAAATGGGGATTTGAACACTCGTACCAGGCAAATACCTAAAATTTCCTTTGTCTCACCACCAGGAAAATACAACATCTTTTTCACTTGGCCATGGTGCTGGGTGATGGTGAATGAGGGAGAAGCAATGTCAAGCCAACTATGTGTGGTAGCCGCCACGATAAGAACTACTTTTCACTTTTAAAATACCAGTGTAAACATATTATTATATAAACTTATTTTCTTTCACCAAAGTCTTGTTTTGCTGTCATACATTTGTGGGATCATAACAATATTTAAAAATCTGAGTCAAGTTAAAAATTTGAAAGTGTTTCAATTTAAACCAAACGTACTGTAACATAAAGAATAGTAACCTTATTATCAATGTATGTTTTGATATTTCTTGAATACAGTTATCATTTTGATGTCACAAGAGTACATGGTTGTTATATTATTTCCTCTCCATTCATCTCGAATTTAATACAAAACATACACCTTTCTGTTGCAAAAATAAAAATAATAATATATAGTAATTTAATGAAATCAAAGAGAACTCAATACACCAAACAAGTGAATATATTTTAAGCAAAAATAACACCACCGCGGCTTCCAAACTAAAGTTCTTCTTACTCATCAATTTTTATTAAAATTATGATTTGGATAAGTATAGAAACCGTTTTTCCTAACAACGCCTTTATTTATACTTGTAGGCCCATATTCACAAACGTCACTTTAACCTCTCTTCACTGAAACTTCACTTAAAAGTGACTTTTGGCACAATTTTGTATTTAAGAGTGTGGTAACACATTTTATTTTTACATTAGAACTCTTATAAGAGACACAATATTCCCACATTTTTAAGTACGAAATTGTGCAAAACACTTTTTTAAAGCAAAATTTAAGCGAAGGGAGGTTAAAGTGACTTTTGTGAATATGGGTCTTAGTATTTTGTCTCTGCTGAGGAGATGTCATATTACATGAATCCAAATCATAATTAATTGAAAACCATTGAAAAAAATTACTAAAATCCGTTTTTGTTTTGTTTTTGTTTTTTTTATTTTTTTTGTTTTTTTTTTTGTTTTTTTCAAGGTTGTACCCAAACAGTTTAACACACCAATTGGACTGTACTCGGAACAGAACATCGCCAATTCAGTTCAAGCTCACACAGGAGGATTTACGCCGTAAGTTAGCCTTCAACTTAAATACAGAAATAACAAATAATTTTACAAGCTTCAACTATCCCTAAACAAGGACCGACTAAACTGTCCCCCAATTAAAACTGTTCTAGGAACAAATATAAAGGATTTAAAGTTGTTTACCCAGAACAGAGTAGGCAAGTAGAAAAACAAAAATAAAAACCAGATCATACTTATACTTTTCTTCATTTACCATATCATTTAATTCACAATACACAACTGAAAAATTGTACGAAGCACTGGTAAATCGCACTTAAAAACCTTGAAAAATTTCATTGCACTGTATGCAATAAATTGTATGTGCAGGCACGACTAATACTACTTAGCTGACATTTGGATACAGACGACGTAAAACTAACGAATTTCTTCCATATATTTAACTCTTTATCAGCTCGTTTACTCGACTTACCTACATAATTATATTATAATACAAAAAATATTAATTACTTATAGGCTAAAGTAAAAATTTAAACTGCTTTACTCGCAAAAAGTATTAATAACATTCAATAATTTAAACATACGAACTATTACTACATTTTTAATATTAGTATTTTTATTGATCTTTCCTTCCTGGAAAATAAATTCCAAAATCCTAAAAATTAAATATCCTGATGTCGCCATTGCTTTCATCGTTGTTTCATCCTCTTCACTTTTTCCTTTTCTCATTTATAGAAGCGCATATAAAAACAATTATAATAATAATAATAACTATTGGAATTAATTTTCATCTAAATTATTTTTTCCATTTGAGCATTGTGAGATAACAGTTCTGAATGGTTAATTCTTAACACCGAAATGGCTCATTTTTTGTTACTTGGAAAATTTTCGTTTTCTTACAACTTTTTTTTTTTGTCTTCAAATATTGATCATTTATTTGTCTTTCTATTAACATAAAAACTAACAGCATGTGACGAAATTAATTTTTTTGGAGACAACACTCGATTCTTTGGTACGACAATGTTTTGCTCAAAAATTATTTCAATGGCGAATAAAGTACCTATTTACAATCTTTTTTTTTCAATACCTACTAACGAAAATTCATTTTCGCCATACATAATACAATTTTTCAGAGAGGAGGCTCGGAATTAGGGTTGTATTCAAAATTACAGTTGAATTTTTAATAATTTGAATACAACGTCGGAGAAGTGTAAATACGTAAATAAATTATAAAAGAATTTATTGTTGGTTTCATTTTATTTTTCACCTAATATTTCTTTAATTTATCCTACGGGCACGATGGCAGGTGCCTAATGAACAAAATATTACAAAGGATTTTAATATTGCTCACAATAAAAAAACATTTTAATACGTAGGTACCTACTGCAGAATGTCGTCGGGTGAAAGGTTTTCACCTTTAAATAGGTATATGGATTATATACTCTTGGATCGTTGAACTGAAAAAAGCTGTTAACCATTGAATTTATGAATTTTGCCAAGTTTCACGCGTTGGTAGATAAAATATAATTTGAAAAACATTTTTCAGGATATTTTTGATCAAATTTATTCACAATACTTTCGTTTTTTTCATGTTTAACTATGTTCGTCGGGGAAAGAAAGTAACATTTCAATTTTATACATAGACTATATATAGGTATTCAACTTTTCGGAGCAATTTTCTTAGAGTTTGTCGAATAAGTTTGATAATCGGTAGAGATTTAAGTCGCAAAACCAACTGAGCTATTAACCCTGATTAGAAGGAGAAGGGGCAAAAATGGGAAAATAAAAAAAATAAAAAATAAAACATAGGCACAAAATTCTAATTCGCCGCACCAGACAATTACCTATCGAAAACGACATATCGACATAGGTAGAGACCCAAAAATGAAGAAAACTCGGGAAAATGTTTTCATTTTGGACACATCGTATATATATATATATATATATATATATGTCACCTTCTCATTAATTTGAAAATATTTTTAGCAATGGTATTATCGGATCATCTCGTTTTAATTTCAAGAAACAGTTTTTCGCAAAAGAATCCTTGTTCAAGACACAGTTTTATGATTAAAACACAAACAAAATGAAGCGATCGTGTGTTTGAATGTCAGTATAATATGTTTGCAACAGATAGGTATCTAGTCTTCGAAACTATCGCACTAATCTCTATGAAATCGTTACTAACGTATCTTCTAAAATCCTAAAAATGACACGATGGTTTACACGGACGTCATCATCATCATGTCGAACGACATTCGATACAAGTAAAAATGAAAATTGGAGCGTTGAATTGTGAATTTTGGCCAATTTTGCGGATGTATTTTCTAAAGTTATTCTTATTCACGATGCAGACTTCACGCAAAGTCTATAAAATCACTACAGGTTGGCCAAGTTCGATGTAAACATCCAACCGATGACGTCATTAGTCCATGGGAATTATAGTATAATTATATACATACGTATATATCTTTGAGTACGTATACTAAATTTACACTGTAGGTTTATAAAATTCTTTTAAACCAATGATATTGATGCAGTGTTGGATAGGCCCACCGGGCTACCGGGAGTTTCCCGGTGGGCCTTTTCCCCCGAGAAGTTTTTGGCGCCTTTTGCCTTTAAAACAAAAAACATTTCAACACTTCGAGTACAATTAAAAAAAAAAACTCGTCATTCAGGACTACGACTATTTTTTTCTTATACCAATATAGACATATATAGACATTGTTTTGGTAAATGGGGATCATTAAGGTCGTCATTGTAATAAAACAAAACTGGGCGCCCTTGCAAGGAGAAAAATTGGCGCCCTTTATAGATTTTCCCGGTAGGAAAAAAATAGCCTATCCAACACTGGATTAATGGTTCCATATTCACGTCGAACTTGACAGACCCATTTAATAATTTTATAGAATTTGGACTTTACGTACTTAGCATTCTATGTTTAGTATTCTGAAGAGAAAGGTTTTCGGGTTAGAATCCTTCGAAGCTCAAAAAAAAGTAAAAGTGCAAAAAATATTCGAACGAAAAACGGAAAAATAAAATTCAAAACAACCTCCAGAGAAAAAAACTCACTGAGCCGTTGTTGAATTTTTATATCCTTTGAATGTTTTCTGAGGTCTCCTGTGGCCTTAAACAAGAGATTTTGACAGCATTTTAGTTTATTTCTGAGGTTACATATCGATATGTCTCGAAATTTTCGAATGCTCGTTCTTTAACCATCGCTGAAGAAAGAAGTTACAATTTTCTATGGCTCTAAGGGGGGTTTGAACACCCATATCCTCCTTCACAATGTCAATGACGTTGGTATTCAGTTTTAAATTATACAAACTTCTGAAAACACTCGGTCAAATAGTTTAGCCTAGTTACTGTTTCCACACACGGAAAAATTTAATTTAAAAGTAGCTATGATGTATGTTGACAAATTTCACTAATTATTCTCACGCTATAATTAATACTAGCTTTAATAAATTTACTGTCAAAATAACAGCTATTATAAACAACTTTAAATAAGCGTTTTCACGCATATATATATATATATATATATATATACCAATGTCTTTAGCCAAATAATTGGTTGACAAACATGAACCCTTGCCATGAACACTAAAGCACAACACAATAATGTATAAGTTTATGATATAAAGCGTCGAGGCAACGTTTTATAAACAAGCAAAATTTTTCTGCACAAATTAAAAAGCTTCATTTCTAGTTAAAAGTTTTCTTCTGATGACGTTAATCCACGAAAAACGTATTTATGCTTTTTCACTTTCTCTCTCTATGCGTTTTATTAGCTGCTGTTAAATCGTAACAAAGTTACGTGCCTCACTAATTCGATAAATTTTTATTTTCTCGTCCTTTCCTTGCAATTCCTCGTCCTTTCCTCCGTACTTTTGTTTACAGGTTACGCAAGACTGTTCACTACGACCCGTCCAAATCCGAAACTTTCAGAGCACTTCAAGAACAGGAATTCGGAAATCACGTGCAAGAAGTTAATATCCCCGTCACAAGAGTATTTTCGCCGGTGAAAAGTACAAAGGTAATGCAACATACTTTCTAACGGCTGTAATTCTATATTTTATTTCAAACTACCAACTCGTGAAAAAAATTCGATTCCAATTAGCCCTTGTCAAGAGTTGATCGATAAAGGAAAAAGCAAAATCCAAAGTAAGCGATAAAATTAACACTGGAGAAACCTGAGCGAAAGGGAGCACTTTGTGGGAAAACTCAGATATATCAATGCCAGAAATACTTAGGAGACCTGAAAGGGTTTTAAATGAAAGCTACATCCATTTGATATTATTTGTTTTTATTTTCACTGTCCGAGTAGAGAAATTCTAGATCAAATACTCAAATACACATATTCAAATGTTTCTATTTATTCCAGTAGCCCGGGGAAAATAGGTACATCTTTGGGGACAGATAGAAACAACTTTTAGAGGTAGGATGAGAATAATCAGAAAAAAATTCTGTGCGAGTATTTCATGAAAAAAAAAACTCATTCTGTCGCCAAAGGTTAAAGTTACTAATTAAAGCAAATCGCACAAGTCTCCAACTCTCTATATGCTCTATAATTGAAGTTAAGAACATTTTCCTAAAACGTATTCCTACATATCCCAGTTTCCCATAATTTCAAACCATTACTGTAATGAAAGAAAAATCTATGGTGAAAATCATGTTCCTATCTGCCCCATCCTACTTGCCCTAGAAGGAACCTTACGACTTTTATAGTTGTCATTAATTATATTTTCAACTTGCTTGGTTTGAGGTGAAATTCTCCTTCATTTGAAACAAAAATATTTCAATTATAACAAAAATATTCATAGCTGCTACATAAATTAACAGGAAGCGAGATATCAGTGATCACAAAATAGTATATTACACACCAAAGGTTCAAAAGGGAACATTTACATATGAGGGAAGTTTGTGAAACGAGCATAGCAAGTGAGCAATTCTGAGTTATATAAACTCACTTTTGAACTTAGCTAAGGAAGATATTTTATATAATTAATGATCAGAAAGCAACAAACATTAAAATTCCATCATAATGATCAGTCTTTCACGAAAAATTATAAAAAATGGAACAATATATCAGTCATCTCAAAGTGACAAATTTAACGTTTTATTCAAATCGAGTAACTTCTACCTCGATGAAAAGTGAACATGTTTCCATGTAAAAAAATGCTTCACGTTTTTACATTGAGGCACGTTCATTTACATCGAGATTACTTTCATCAATGAAAGCAGCTACTTTTCACTGGCTAAATACCAGTGTAAACATTGCCTTTCTGATCATGTATTACCTATATAAACAAATATTTGTGTACTGAACTGGACAAAGTATATGAATTAAGGTGTTGTTGTGAAGTGCGCATGGGTAATTAGTGTAGTAAAGTATATAGAAATCAAAAATTCCCATCATTCATCCAACGAGGTCAAATTATAACAAAATTCCTTTTCACTTCAGTGTTCCTTTTTACCCCAGTCTCCCCTACTCTGTCTTGATAGGTGAACTTTTTTCAAAATCACAATTTTCCCATATAATTTATTTGATAAAATGTAAGAAACAAATTTCATCAAAAACGTATGTGCACACTCCAGCAAACTAACCTATCTATAATATCTATTATAGGTACCTAATGATAAAAATGAAAGGTAGAGTAAAAACTTGTCCAAGTATCACTGAAGAACTATACCGAAGAAATTTTGATACAGTTTTGCAGACTTATTTTTTTATCCTAAAAAAGATTTAAAGCCACTGTGGAAGTCTGTAGCCCCAATGGGGAAAAATTTGTGTGTTTTGACTTTCAACCCCTCTAAAAATATTCTGATATTCTTCACCCTTTAAAACATATTACTATTAACGACATTAATGAGTCCCCGAAATGTTTTTATAACACTCTCTTTTCAAGATATGAGGCTCCAAAAAATTACAAAATTCAAGTACCTATGCCTACTCCATGGCCTTGTCAAATAAGAGGTTTGAAAATGAAATAATATCTGACAAAAATTTGACTTTGGGAATAAAATGAGGGTGGTCTCTTGAATCAGTGATGAAACGGCTTCATTCCCCCGGGGATCCACAAATTGGGCTCTATCAAGAGAAAGAAGAGCACATAGGCATTTTTTGAAATAGTTACCAACATTGTTTGAAATGAAGATAGTTGATTAAAGAAAATCGAATACAATAACTTTTGGCAGATTGGACTCAAATTCGTATCAATAATGTATTTCTTTGACTTCTATTCTGTAATTTCATAGTCTCGAGGATCCACAGAACTTCGTGCACTTAGATATTATCAATTTAATTATTTTTAATTGTATTTTTCTTTTTTAAAGACGATAGAGAGAAAGATCGAGGAACTGGGGGAAATAGGGAAAAAGAGAGAGAGAGAGTGTGTGAAAATTATTAGAGTGGGAAGGCGAATGAGAGGAGGATGGAATGAATGAGAGGTTCAGGTAAGGAACAAGGAAACGTGGTCGACGCCGCTATCAACAGCTGGTATATCAAAAATTTCTCTTGGAAGCATCAGCTATATTGCCACATATACACACATGCAAACATCATCAACTTTATGAAAACCATTTAGATCACGATTCATATGTTTTGATTGATTGAGATTATTATAAATCCGTATTGATTGTCCAATAAAGCAAGCAATTTAAAGAAAACTTATTCAATATTATTTAGGAGCGAAAAATTCATATATTGTATCAATACAGACAAATCATGGTCCAAAAACGATTAACTTATACTCCGAAAAACATCGTAAAACCGATGATTTTCCACGATTTCATCATTTTTTCACTTACTGAAAAGATTTTATAGACGCGTCCGTTTGCTATATGAGCGACTCCTACAATTCAAACCTTATCAATTCTGAATTATTCACATAAATGAGGTCTAAAATTAGGCCCCTTTCATTACGAAGAATTGAAAAAAAGTACCTATAATCACCAATTTTCATTATAAAAAAAATTTTAACTGATTTTTCTTACCGCTACACTTTTTTAGTTGTACCACTTTTCTTTGCAAACCAGGGCTGTGAGCTTTAAAACTGATTTAAGACAGAATAATTTTTAATTAGCATGCACTAATATTTTGACTAAATAATTAATTAAGAATTTTGTTTCTCTTTTTTTTTCATGAAGTTGGCACCGCCTACCACTTACAATCCGAACGTAAGTAAACATTTTCAATTTATTAATTTATAAAATGTTTGGATTAGGGAATAGTAAAAATAAAAGCTTCAATGTTCAGTTTTTAATTCGAACAACTGCACATACAGACGTACAACAGAAATGACGAAGTCAGAGATTTACATGGCATAGTGGCTGGAAACTGAAATACTAACAAAAGATTATAAATTCAAGAACAGTCCCCACCATCAGCCGGGTTACTTTATAATCTAATGTTTTTCATTTGATCCCCCCAACCTACGATTAGCACAATTCATGCTCGGACCTCATTCATACAGAATTTAAACCAATCTTTCATATTCCTTTTATCTCCATCAAATGGCGTTCAGCAGGTTCCAAATATGGCTTCGATGCTGCAAATTCTATAAAACAGATTTAATAATTTTAATAGGAAGGTACTCGGGTGTTATTGACGAATAGCTGATACTTTCGCTGATCTGAGCATTTTTTATTAATATAATTATGGGTACTGTTAACTTCAACGATCCGTCCTTGCACACTCCTCCTCCAATCCATCTTCACTTCAGAGATATTTTAGATAATACTTGGAATTGATTGATAAGTGATAATTCCTAGCTTTACAAATGAAACCTGAGTCAGAGGATCAATTAGATTAAACGTACCAGTAACGTGCTCTACAAGGTACTAAAGCTTGTACCTTTTGACTACAGATATTTTAAATTCTCTACATCGAATAGTTTAGTGCTTATGCGCACCAGTTCTGAATTGGTTAAAAATTAAACTTTAGATATACTATTCCAAAAAAAAAAAAAAAAAAACATTAACAGTGAAAAACTAAGAACTAACTAATGCAGATATGCTACAACAACAATCTTACCTAATTTTATAATTACTTATAAACAAACCCTAAACTCTGTAGTTTGCTAAATCCTTCTTTTCAGGGGGAAGAAGTAGGTAACTTAGGTACTTATATGAACTATGAAGATTTTAAATTGGAAAAACATCGCTAAAAATATTTAAAATGAAGATTAATAGCTTCATCTTATTTATGTAACAAATAATGCGCCTTGTAAGATCACCAGTATCTGCAACTGATTAGTACATAAGTTTAAAAAAAAAAATGAGATCAATTATGTTAATTACGCAAATTTCACTCATTCCACAGAACATAAGTAACGAGTGAAATATGAGCTCTTTTAAATGGTGATCCCAAGTTTCATTGTAAAAATCACGTTCGATTCTCATTAAAAATAAAATCAACATAGGTGAAGTTTCGTCAAAAATTTATGGGTTTCAAGTTTCAGATATAATCTAATTTTTAATGTTTGTTTTCAACAAGATTGCAAGATTTAGGTGTGTTTTTCCTTTTTCCACTTCATTGCGAAGAAGGCACACTTCATATTTTGTGGGGTTCGTCCTCCTCCCAAAAAACTAGTAGGAATCCAACAATTCATTTGTTACTGTTGAGCAAAAAACTCAGCGATATACCTACTATAGGTACGATGTATATTAAAACAAAAAATTTGTTTGCATTACAGAGAGCTTCACCTCAACCGCATCCAACGGCTCCCCACCCAAAAGTAGGCACTTTCGATGCTAAATATATTGTATTAAATCTATTTCTGTTACACGTACCTATTTCACTTTTCACTGACATAATTTCATGTTTTAGGTCGATTATGGAGTTTCTCCAGAAGAAATTCATCAAAGCAACAGCTTCAAACGTTTGATGAATATGGTCATGACAGAATATTGATGAGTTCACTCTGTTCACCATCGATGCTTTCGTTAAAGTTCGAAATTATTCAAAATGTTGTTAGTTTTCATTTTTTTTTTTTTTTTTAATTAATATTCATTACAATCATGTATTAAGTTGATGTTATACCAACATCTAGGCGATATTTCATTGATATTTATCCAGTTTATTTTTTATTTTTTATTTTTTTTTTTACAGAATTTCAACTTATCCATGAATTGTTGAAGTAAGGAATTACACTATCTACATATTTCTTCTCTATTTTCTTCTTCTTCTTGTTATACTCTACCAACGGTTTTCGTCATTTTTGTATTCTTTAATAATCCAATATTTTCCTTGCAAAAACATTAGTCATCATTTTCCAACTGAATGAATCCATGCAGTATTTGACCAATTTTCTTACGTCATTAATGCAATGCAAAACTGTATAAAATTATTTTACTGTTTATAACTTATTATGAGTACCGTAGTTACAATGTTTATTGTATTATTTCATAATACTTAAGTAATGTTAGCTTATTTTCGACTAAACGATTAAGTAGTGGTGAATTGTACTATATATATACTGTCCTTTTTTTAAATTTATCTAAGTATACTTGATGAAAGTATAGGAATTGTTACCAGTGCACCATATAAATATTTTTTATTTTGTATCCCTTACTCAGCTAGTTCTTTGGTGATAATTGAATAAATATACTCAAAAATCGAAAGATACCTGCCTACGCGATTATATTGAGGATAAATTTAATTCTTTTATTAAAAATTGGAAAGCAAAAAATAAATAAAATAATGTTGAAACATTAAAAGTTCATACTCTCTTCGTTCACCTCGTTTTTGTCTTTTTAATTGAGTGTAACTTCTAGTCATGATTTATTTTCCAGTTAATTATGGCCTTATTACCTATATGTTTTTTTTTTCGTTTTTTCTTTCGAATCATCAAAATTTTAGGTTATTAACGATTTAATTGCTTAAGCTTCAAACTAATCGAATAATGTTACACCCCCCTTCGAAAAAAAAAGGACAATATGTTTTGGCAATACAGAAAAAAAAACAAAACAAAAAAACAAAAAACAAGTATTTTATCCTAAGTAAAATTATTTAATTGTAGCCTTCTATATAATGGCCGAAAATCTATTGTGATTTCAATACTTGAAACTGATCGTACATTGTAATTAATTAAATAATGAATTTCACTTTTTTTCTTATTGGGCTATGGAAATGTAGCCCCGGTATAAAAAATACCACACCGTCTGGAGATTATTTTCTATCGATATGGGAGGAGGAGGGTTGTCCGGATCCAGTGGCCAATTTTCCAATCACATGAGAGAGCACCAACATTGAATCAAACTGAAAATAACACCATTTATGGATGCGAGTGTGACGATAGCTCGTCTCGAATCTATAAACTTTCGATCGGATGGCACCTAAGGAGACTGGAACCGAAAACTGGTATACTCGTTCGCCATTGTAGGATCATTCATGCGGTGTTTTTTCAATGACCTTCACGTTGAAACAAAGCTCGACAGGCGATTCACGCGGAAAATTAACGTCACACAATGACCAACGAATACACCTGTCTCCTATTCCAGTCTCCTCAGTTGCACCAAACAATAATGGTAAGCATAGTGTAAAGAGAGCGATTATCCCACATGATTTAATTTTTATTTATTTATTTTTTTTTTTGCTTGGAACTTTTAAAATTTGGAAAAAATTTAGTAATAAATATGTGACAGCGGGCTCCGTAGATGCTAAATTTATAAAATTTTCTAAATTTCAAAAGTGACGAACAAAAAAAAATTCATCAAATAATTTTTCCTCCTTTTGAAGAAGTCCTGGCTACGCCTCTAATGCTAAACAAAACACTTCAAAACCATCTCACGCTTTTATATTGTGAGAAATGAAGCGTCAAAGGAATAATCTGCGCTGCTTTAAGAACAGTCTGTTAAATTTGTGAAAATTTTTCTTTTAAGAAAATAACTCGAATATTATGAATTCAAAACATTTTAATCAATGTTCAAATAGTTGGTTCATTTTATAATTTACTCGCATATATACTACCTACGCAACCTGTTGCTACAGAAATCGAGCAATTTTTGTAATCTATTTAGCTTACTGTATAATGTGTATGTACTTATTCGAAATAGAATAAATAATTACAGAAGGTCTTATTGCTGAAATATGTTTCGATGGGCCTTTCAATAAGCTATAAAAATACTTCAGCCGCCAATATCCTGTGCTTCCACCATATGAAGGGCTTTTAATGTGAGACTATTTTTAGTTTTTTCAATTTTCCGCGATAGCTCAGCGCAATTCATACGATATTAAGTGCTTTTGTACAAAAATAATGTGCATAAAATTTGATACCTAAGAATTTCCACTTATTTCTTTCATAACTATCATAGGAGCTGAGATATACAGAGTGATAAAAAAATCATAATAATCGGCATTATTTTCTTACTGTGAAACTGAAAATTAATGTATAATATTTTTCATTACTTTTCTAATGATACATTTCCATGACTGAAGACACCGTGTAAACACAGATATGCGAAATAATACGGTGAACAAAGCTACAGGCTAATATTATGTGAATGGGAAATATTAGTACCAACTTATGCTGATTTCTTCAGATCTTTGTGTTTTTTATTTTCATTTTTAGCTTCTTAATAAGAGAATAATACAGATTATTAGGATTTTGAAAAAAGTATACCTACTTTTTTGCCACCACATGTATGTCAGTCCTTATGATAGTAATAAACAATTGTGTAGAAACTGCTTAAAATTTCATTTACATTAACTTTATACCTACTGACGTACTTTTAATATATATTGCTTAACTACAGTAAAACTCCGTTAATACATTTTTCAAGGGACCAAGGTGAAAAAACGTATTTTGAAGGAAAATTCAATAGTTATATGGGAAATGGAAAAAAGGCTAAAATTCAATAAAACAAATTAAAAACAATTTTTTTGAATATTTTAAGAGAAAAAAATGGGAAAGGAAAAAAATTCTGATACAATTAAATAATTAGGTCTATTGAATGTACTCAAAAATATTGAACTTTCAAAATGTTTAAAAAACTGAACCTCGAATTTGAAAAAGTACAGCCCAAATTCTCGGTAAAACCTGGCCAAACCTACCTAAAAAATGTATTATGAAGGAAAATGTCTCACCCAACAACGTCTTATCCAGGAACTATTACACAGGTTTGGTACGGCAAATCAAAAGACTACGACAAAAAAAAGTGTAGCTATTATGCCAGAAAACCTTCGATCATTTAGTACTGGACACCCAGCCTGTCTATCTCACTGTTAATGAAATGTGTCATCATTCTAAGCTGAACAATGGAAAACGGTTTACTGCACATGTGCAGTAAGTCTCTTTTCGTCTGTTTTCAGTCTCATTGTCCAGTGAATTTAAAGCTATATAAATACGTTGCTGTAAATCTAGTCAAATCGAGTGAAACTGATGTTCATTTTACGGCTTTAGGTGAATATTGTTTGCACAAATTTGTGTGTTTACCTGTGTATCCAGTACTAAATGATCGAAGTGGAAAACGTCTTATATGAAAACTTAGTAACGGGTTTTACTGTATTTAAGAAAATTTAAAAAACTAAAAATAGTTAAACTTTGCAGCCCCCAGAAGAAAAATCAAAATATTTTTTATGATTTGTTATTGGGAAGCCCACCTTCTCCCTCTTTCTCTCCTCTACTTAAAAAATATTACCAGCTGTCACTGAAAATGAAAAATAATAATCCTCAGTTTTTTTTGCCCTTACTTCCACAATACCACTCCGTAACTTTTTTTTTATTAGATTCTCCTCTCCTCTTCCCCTCGTACCTTAAAAAAAAAATTTTACAATCAAGTATGTCACTGGAAAGCAACTTGTTCAATCAAGAATCAGTTTTTGACACATGAATCATCAGTCCGTGGGCATCTTTACTATTTCACCCTCATTTACACTACTCCAAAATTTTTTTTTTTCTTTAAATTAGATTCTGCCCTCTTTTTTTCCCCTACCTAAAAAACAAATTACAGCTACATCATTGAAAAAAATGTTTTTTAACCAAGAATACTTTTCTGGCACAAGAATCTCGAGTTTGTGATCGCCTATGGTATACTTTTTCCAGCCTTATTACCACTCTTCCGATCATATTGTTTTTTGTTTTTTTTTTTCAACATTGGAAAGATTTAACCTGAGGTACATATAGTAAAAAGATGACATCATATGCAACAAAAAGTGGAAAAAACAAAGTTTGCAACACAAAGAAAACAAAATTGCATCAAACAGTAAAAAACACAAAGGTTACAAAAAAAGGTCATAAAAATGTTAGAAACCCCACAAAAAAATTGCATAGGTATCTATTCTATACATTCAAAATCAAATACACCAAATCCAAGAGATTTTTGAAATTGACTACCTACTATAGGTACCTACAAATAGAGAAAACTTGGTAATCCATTTTTAAGCCCCCATCACATTGTATAGTAAGCCTAAAAAAAAGTGAAAACAAAGTTCATAAAAAAATCATGATTACGAAATACTTTCAAGTGAAACCCTTTTAAATGAGACTTATATCAATAAAGTTGATTTAGTAGTTCCGGGGAAAAAGGAGTACAAGAAAACTATTTGCTTATTCTAAATATTTAGATTAAATACCTATATAAATTTATTGAATGTTAAGCACTAACTTTATGACAGAATTAGTCTCATACAATATGAAATTTAAAAAACTTTTTTTATTTCAAATAAATTATTTAAAAACATGAAGTGGATGCGGACACTAAGAAAGCCCTCATCACATTCAACAAAACTGCCCAATCTATTTCGTGAGTTATATGTACCTATGTTTCAGATGGGTTAGTAAAAAACCTTGGAGGCTCCAAATTTAAGCCTTAATAATGGTTCATACCACCATAACTTAAAAAGCACCCCAGTTTTTAAATGCTTTTTGGTAATCCAAACAAAAATTGCTTGTATGTTTTAATGGAAATTTATAAATGAACGCTTCATTGTGGAGAAAAAGGGAGAAATTATATCTAGTTAGGTATAAGCACTTAAATTTCTGATCGGATCAAAAAGGTAGGTAAAAATAAAATTTCTTAAGTAATTTTCAAAAGTGGCTGTCTCCATAGAAATGACCAAATTTCGTTACAGTCATTTCGAAATACGTTAAAACGAATCCGAAGAATATAAAACAAAATAGTATAAATAGAAAATTAATGATGAAATAATTTTGCGTGGATTTGCTACGAAATATTTGCATAGAAACCATAGAATTACGTAAACAAATTTATTTGGCACAAGAATATAGGCGAAAAAAATTTCGTCAATTAGCTAAATTGTTTCCAGACAAAATAAAGATCCATCCCCGATATAAAATTCAATAATACAATCACACAAACGCCAAATTTATCTTTAGAATTTCATTAATATACCTGTCATATTTGGCTCATCATCTTTTTTTTTTTTTTTAATAATATTTTTTATACGTTGTAAAAAAAAAAAAAAAAAAAAGTCATGACATATACGAGACGATACGAACTTTTACAAAACGTAAAATCTCGAAATGTTATTTTTATAATTTTAGTACCTACCGTAAGTACCCATTACATGATCTTACACTGATTTTTCATTTTTTTATGAAGAATGTAGAAATATCGTACTCGCGTTCGATGAACTATGACGAATGAAATTTTCAAAATGGTCTAATCTTAGTTAGTCACAAAAATTCACACTCTTTTTTTTCAACGGTTATTGACTTTGACTGAGTGTCTTCACTTTTCTGTTTTTACTTTCTGTAACCACGGTCACGATCGCTTACACTGTAAGAACAATGGAGCGGAGCGGAATGTGAAGTACCGTTCATTCTAATATTAACTCCTACACCCGTGACTCCATGTCAATCTTCACGGTCCTGACGAAAATTCGGTTCTACAAACGTAGGTGTAAGTAGAAAAAGAAGCTGAAAAATATACATATTCTTATCAAAGACCCTGTGGGGTCGGTTTGAAATATTAATTGGCATATATGCGTGAAAAATTTAAGACAAGATTTAGTTTGAGGTGACTATTTAAGGTTACAAATCTGAGCATCGGTTATGAAGTTGTTCAATAATAAATCCGCAAGAAAAAAAAACTCTAGCGCAGCAATACTTTGCTAGGAAATTCAGTTGACCAATTTTCATCCATAATTCAGAAAAAAAAAATTCTAAATTCCAGTTACTTAAAAAAATGGCACAATAATTATAGAGGTTGAGGACCGGAGTTGTAACAGAAAAGAAAGATTTGAGTGAAGTTACGTCCAAGAAGCGAATGTTTATTTCATAAGTTACATAATTTAAGCAAAGTACATTTTTAGAGTAATGAACGAACGGTAACGGAAATGAACGAGTGAGCGGCGGAAGTGGTATATCAGTGTAGCCGCGAATAGATATAAATAAATGTATTCGATCTGTGATCGTGTGTTTGTAGGAGTGAGAGGGGAGAAGGATTGGTGGTCTCAACACCCCCCTACAATCTTTTGAACCGATCACGACTGCGGGTGTTACAAAAGTGTTTAAAAAGTTCATTACATTTAATTACAATTATAAAAATATAAATTTTAAAAAGGAAAAAGTGTATATATAAAATGGTAACTGATTTGGACGCTTATGGTAAGTATGTTGATTAATAAATATAAATAGAATATAATAAATATGGTAACATGCAAAAGTAATTTATATTAGGTAACAAGATAAATAACATGCAAAATGAGATAAATATAAATAAATAATGTTTTGTGATGTTTCAGACAAAATTTTTGGTAATGGAGTTGACTTTTTATGGATCACAATTTGGGGATTCTAGGATTTTATGGGTAAGTGAAATGTGCTGCTTACTGGATAAGGCTTTTGTGAGTAAGTCAGCTAATTGATCTTCAGTAGCTATTTGTTTGAATATGAAAATTTTGTCATTATAGGCTTGTTTAAGTACATTGACCCTATAGATTGCCTCAATTTCCTCTTCTAAAGGTTTTACTTGTAGTTCCTCTGGTTTACTTGTGAAGTCGGCTAATGTTTTCGTCTCATCGAATTTAACATCGCAGGATTTGTAGGATTTCATTTTGATTGGATCTAGTATCTGATAACCTACATTCGAAAAGCCGATCAGAATTGTTTTAAGGGCTCGGGGCAAGAATTTTGGGTCGAGATGCTCCTCTTCGTTCTTCTTGGCTTTGACTGCTGATTGCTGTCTTTGTTCAATAGGAACGTGTTTATATGCAATAGCACCAAAGACTCGAAGGTGGGAAATATCGGGTTTAGTTCCGTATAATTTTTCATAAGGGGTCATGTTTCCTAAATTGACGCGGGTCGGGCTTCTATTAATTATATGGGCGGGGGCTAATACAATTGTTGACCATAATTTAAAATCAATTTTTGCGTCATATAATATAGCTCTAACTCTTTCGAGCAGGGTTCTGTTTTGCCTTTCGGCTATAGCGTTTAATTCGGGGGTGTATGCCACGCCATCATCTAAAGTGATTCCTTTTTCGGAGCAAAATTGTGTCATTTTGGAGTCGGAGTATTCTTTAGCTTGATCAGTTCTTAATACTGAGATAGGATCATTGGGGAATTTTGTGTTGAAAGATAAATAATACTCTTTAAATTTATCGAAAGCCTGGGATTTTCTTAATATTGGGAAGGCAAGAGTATATTTCGAGTAATGATCAATAAAAGTTATTATGAATTTTTCTCCGTTATATGCCTCTTGAAAGGGTCCCATGATGTCTGATGAGACTACTTCCATTCTTCTCGTTGGTCGAGTCCTCACACCGTGATGACCAAGTCGGGTGGATTTTGCTTTTATACAGATTTCACAAGTGGCAAAGTCATCGTCCTTAAATACCAAATTTTGGGGCATACCTACAACTACTTTTGATGGTGCTTTTAGGCTTTTGCCACTTAGATGACCTAATCTTCTATGCCAAAGAGTTTTAGTTTTGTTTATGTTTTTCTTATGCTTTCTATTTATTCCGACACTCTCTCCGTTTAATTCGTCCTCAGATTCGGAATAAATCTCCTGAGTGACCGTATCCACTTCGGTATCTTGAAAATTTTGGGGATGGTCAATGTTTTCCTGCTCTCTTTGTGGATTGCTTGTTTCAGCCTCATTCAGTTCTTCGAAATTTTGTTGAGGATCATCTACATGATCTTCCTGTTCTGCAGACGTACTAGGTACAGGCATACACACAAGCTCCTGATAGACCTTATTTTCCTGATCTTCATCAACTATCTCATAATCAATATAGTACATAGAACCTCTCTTTGGAGCGGTTATAGTAATTTCACCAGTATTTTTGTTTATGATGTCTGCGTGATCCGTGTCCGTTATGATTTTAAATATGCCAGACTCCATGATTTTAGCACCTGACCAAATATCAAGGCTTAAATCAGGATCATAATATACCTCTTTTAGGTGAATAGTGGAAAACTCTGCGTTAGAATTGCAGACGTTAACGTACATTGATCCAACATGGGTAGTATGTTCTTAATTTTGAAATATCATTGACCATATGGTCATCTGCTCCATTGTCTAGTACATCGTATGGAGTTGGTTTTTTGGGGGGTGGCGGACTTTGATACTGTAGGGGGTTTAGGCCATTGAAATTCATCTTCGATGTCATCAAAAACTTAAATGATTAAGATTCGAATGTAACATCATAGAATATTTGACACGAAAATTGGATTTATCTTCTGACTTTTTTTGGGAGTTCGTGTTATTTGATATTTGGGGTTTCGAGCTACTGTTCTGATTCTGGGTTTGTGGAGTATTACTTGCAGTAGATGTCTCATTAGGGCATGTCCTTGACATGTGTCCTTTTTTATTACATCTAAAGCACGTAATATTCATTTGGGACACATTATCTTTAGAAAGATAACTATTCTGTTGTTTGATTATTTCTGTGATCGTTTAAATAACTCGTTGTATTATAATTTGGTTTAGTGGAATTTGAGTTATTATTGTTATTACGAAAATTTCTAAAGTTTCTTCTATTATTATTATTCATCGGTTGATAGGATGATTTGGGCTGATCAAACCCGGGAAAAGTTTTGTTAGAATATTCAATTCGATCACATTTTTCTAGTATCATTTTTGTAAGTCTGACAGTAGTTCGTTTTTCAATTTCTAATTGGCAGAATTCTGAGAAAACAGTATCAAATTTTTCGGGCAATGACATCATTAATTGATCAATTTCATCAGCTTCCGATAGGGGGTAATTAGCATCGCGTAGTTCTTCCACAATGGATGAAAAATATTCCAAGAATCTACGGATGGTACCTCTCCTTGGATCGAAGCAAAGGGACTGAAATTTTGACTTTAATACCATGATGTTAGTAGCAGTTTGATTCCTGTATCGAGCATCTAAGATTTCAAAAATTTGAGAAACTACATCGCACGTTTTGACATGATGAAGTATTCTTTTGTCAAGTCTTTCGAATATATGAGCTTTTGCTCGTTCTTGAGTTTGGAAGAATTTAAGCCATTTAGATGTTAGGCGTTCTTCAGATGACGTATAAATGTAACTTGTTTTGCGAGCAGTAGGAAAAATTGTGGAATGGCAGCCTTTACCTATAAGGGTGCTGATGACAGTTGCACGCCATCCCTCATAGCCATTTCCACGGAAGACATTTGAGATCCTATCATTATTTTCAGTGTTCATAATTAATGAATTGACTGAACTTAAAAAAAAATAAAAAATAAAAAAAAATAAAACAAACGGATGTCAATCCCCAGCAAATGCCGCAAGACTAGGATTGCCGTACCTGTGTTAACCAAACAATTTGAAAATATAACGATAGTATTTAAGTTGTCCTTGTGTGTGTCTCGAGTAGGTCCACTGCGGGCAAGAGATCACACACGTTAAAGATGAGATTGGACGCTTCCCAATAAAAAAAAATAAAAATAAAATAACAAGACTTTTTAACCCAAAATAATTCGTATAAGAATTCGATATTCGATAAGATGATTAATTAAAATCAATAATAAAAAAAGAAAGTGTGAGGGTGAAAATGAAATTAGCTACCTTCAGATCGAGGGAATTAGGAAGGAATAAAATTATTGAAAACAGGGGAAATTTTGTTTGAAATAGTATACCCACAAAAATAATTCGAAATAAAATTGAAGAGTAAAAAAAAATAAAATAAAAAAAAATATCAGATGATTTGGAGAAAAAAATTTAAATTTCACCAAGTATTACGCAAAATTAATTCTACTGGTAACTCGAAAAAAAAAAATAATAATTCCCAGTAGAAAAAAAGGTGAATGACGAGAAAAAAATTTGAAATTTGTATAATATTCGAATAAATGATTAAAGTTGCACGAGAGGAAAAGAGCAAAGTAAAAAAAATAATTTAATTTAAATTAAGTGTTTGTATTAGAAAGAGGAAAAAAAAAAATTCAAAAAAAATCGTTAAGTATTTTTGACAAAATTGTGCAACGACAAAAATTTTCAAGTTGCAACAAAATGGTGGTTTGAAACTGTAAAACCGCGCCAACGTATTTATTGAATGGGCGAAGATAAGCGTTCGTAGGTTCGTTGCACTTAACAAAAGGTTAATGTACAAGTTCGAACGAATGAACGAAACGAGCCGTGCATACGTCACGAGTTGTACACTCCAAGACAAAAGTGGCTGCAAAAACTTGCACACAACTTGCCAAAATTTGTACTTAGAAAAATTTTGAAAAGGCCAAAATTATTTGAAATTACCGTTATTTTCAAATATACGGGTTAAATTTTGAATCGAAAGAGTTAAGTTACACAAAAAACACGAAATTGAACACGAAAAATATAAGAAAAAATACGAAAAGTTATGAAAAATATGTTTTTTTATTACCTTTTTTCAGCAGAAAATTTTTAAGTTTTACCCTTTTAACCGTCGATTTTTTGTTTTCAGGTTCGTTTTCTGAAATTGATGAAGTTGGTGCTCTGGAACTGTTGTTTGAATTGCGCTTCGGTTGTTTTGAACGTACTTCGATGAGAGTTTGAGTTAAGTTTTTTTTTTTGAGTTTTAAAGATGATACCAAAAGTGAAGTTGAATTTAGACGATGAATACCAATTTTGATGTTGTTGTATTGAAGCTTTTACGTTGGTTTCAGATCAATTTGTGACTGCTCAAGGCGATTTATTTCCAATTGATGACTTCGACGAATTAGTTCATACACAAGCAGGGCAGATACTAATGAATTTACTAGTTTTCGGGCAACACAAGCAGGGCTCCCAAACAACTTAGCAATCGACGAGTCTTGGAATTTTCGATACACTTGGCTGGATTATACACAAACAGGGCAAATCCTTTTCAGCAAACGACGAAACTCATTGAACGTTTATAGCATTCAAGGTGGAATTAAAATTTTTTGAGAACAAAAATTTTATGACTCGAAAAAAAATGGTAGGTTGGAACTAAGTTACCCAACACAAAATAAAATTACGAAAAATATTAAAAAACACAATTATTCACGAAAAATTTTAAAAGTTTGACTTAAACACAAAAAGAAGATTCACAATATATAAAAAAATTTAAACTATTATTTTTCAAAATCTGTTACAGGTACAAGGATTGTTACCGAGCGTACCATATAGAGGTTGAGGACCGGAGTTGTAACAGAAAAGAAAGATTTGAGTGAAGTTACGTCCAAGAAGCGAATGTTTATTTCATAAGTTACATAATTTAAGCAAAGTACATTTTTAGAGTAATGAACGAACGGTAACGGAAATGAACGAGTGAGAGGCGGAAGTGGTATATCAGTGTAGCCACGAATAGATATAAATAAATGTATTCGATCTGTGATCGTGTGTTCGTAGGAGTGAGAGGGGAGAAGGATTGGTGGTCTCAACAATAATAAAGAAAGAAATCGATTTTTGTATCTATATAGTTATCGATATCTAACAAACATATCGATATATCGATATTTCGTTGTTATTTTCAGGCAAGAATGGGTGTGAACCGGATCATTAGTGATTCGGATAAAAAATAAACGATCCGTATCCGTGATTCGAATCCTTTTTGTACTCATAGGATCCATGATCTGTGATTCGAGTCAATTTGTAAATGATTCAGTGCGTTTTCTAATCATTGGTGATAAAGTGATAGTAGTCATAATTTATGCTTTTGCAATTGAATTTTTCATTTATTTTTCACTTTTACCTACAAAAATTTCGCACACAGTCATACAAACATGTAGGTGCTGACATATCAAAATACCTCATAACATATGTACAATACGCTCTAGCTACTCGCTCTGTCTGATAGGATTACACTAACTTACACCAACCTACACCAGTAGGGATATTCCACAAATATTTAAGTAAAACTTGGCATAAAGTCATATAACATTCCTACATTTGTGGAATCGCCCTCCCGGTGTAGGTTGGTGTAAGTTGGTGTAGTCCTATCAAACAGAGCCACTATGTTTTAAAAATGATCCAAAAAATGATCCAAATAAATATGATTTGTCAAATCACTTTTTCAAGCTAGAATAGATTTTCCAGGCATTTTTTATTTTCCATTTTTCTCAAGAACTACAAAACCAATGAGCACCAAACTTTTTTCAGACCTGTTCCCATGATAACTATCTTTCATAAAAATTTCAGCTCCATCTGTTTGGCAGTTTTCTTAAAACCATGAATAAAAAATTTTTCCAGAAATTTTTATTCTCCAGTATTATTGAAAATATTGAACTAATAGGCACCAAACTTCTATCAAACTTGCACCAACTTAAGGAAAATTTATTTGAAAAATTTCAGCATGATCACTTTCGTCATTTTTTCAGAATCCCAGAAAAACCACTTTTCCTGGAAATTTTTTTTTTCAGTTTTCTCAGAAACTAATTAACTGGTAGGCATGTAAACAGTCAGCTTTTGTGTATTTACATTACAAAAAAAAAGTGACATTGTAGCATCTATACAGACATGTTGCCACTTGTGTATGTATAAATGACACCATGAAAAAATAAACAAAAAAACAGTTTAAAAAAACTCTGTTACTACATTAGTGAAGTATTGAAAATTATATTTGACTATTTCCAATCAATTTGGAAATCTCAAAATTAATTTAATAACAAAAAAAACTGACATTGTAGCATCTATACAGACATGTTGCCACTTGTGTATGTATAAATGACACCATGAAGAAATAAACAAAAAAACAGTTTAAAAAAACTCTGTTACTACATTAGTAAAGTATTGAAAATTATATTTGACTATTTCCAATCAATTTGGAAATCTCAAAATTAATTTAATAACAAAAAAAACTGACTATACTCTGTTCACACTAAGATGTACCCAACATCATAATCAACTTCAAATATTTGTTAAACAAACAAACGTGTGTTTCGTGCAGACAAGTGTGGATATGGTTTGTAATTCGGATACATCGTGTAAGTATATGAATTGTAGCAGATGCCACCACAATCTAAAAGTGTTAAATTTTATGCATACTCAGCCAGAAACTTTGTTAGGTTATTAAATCACTGTCTTGGCAACGCATGGCCCAGGCACTATGTCTAATCCATAACATAATGAAATTTCTGCACTTGTGAAAAATTGATCAAGTTTACACAAAATTTCCGTATAATTTTTCAGTTATCTTCACCTACAGCTGTTTGAAAATAAAAAAAAACAAAAAAAAAACAAATTAATGGAAAAACCTCACCTCTTTCCCTCTATGATTCTTCAGCCGCTGTTAAGTTACAGAGCTGGAATTGGCATTGCTGGAAAGAGGAAAAAATTTAATTAAATCTGTATTCCATCGAAATTTTTATGTATCCTCAGCTATTTAAAAATAAACGACGCAAATTAAAGGAAAATTTGCCTTTTTCGTAATGTTTTTCTATATTTTCCAAAATGAATTTTCTTAATGAAATTCTTTTATTCAGTGGGGGGGGGGGGTTGTTGCAAAAAATAATGTGCGACACTCGTGTGAAGTAGATGATTGCTACTTGTGTGAAAATCACCTACTTTACACACTCGTATCACAAACAAATAGTAGATTACGCGACAGGAGTGGAAAGTATGTGATTACCGAGGGCAAAATTTGCGGAGCAAGGCGAAGCCAAGTGACATAATCGCCCAAGGTAACGCATACTATCCAATCCTGTCGCATATACTATTTTAATTTTAGATTTCAATAATTGTTGGCTTCGTAATTACGTTTAAAGCTTCGACCATACAGTATAATGGACTGGTAAAGTGAGGCGGAAAATGGTAACAACATCGAGGAGCAAAAGTAGGCAAATGTGCTACAACCTTAACGGAAAATGGCAAAATAAACAAGTCATAATATATTAGTGTTACAGCCTTAATTAATTTTGTTACTATAGTAGTGTTTGCAAATGTTAAGTTACTATTATTTCTTACTCAACTATTTAGATCCTAAAAGAACTATACAAATTGAAGATCTATTTTCACTAATAAATTTATGATACATCTACAGAAACTAGGTAACAAAAATAAAGATAACTAAAAAATTTCATTGTAATTTTCTAGACGTTTTAACGCATTTTAAAATAAAAAGAAATCTAATTTTTGAAAAATATAATGATTTTATCTTCAAAGAAGCTTCAACTAACAACTGACAATATTCTCTATCGTAGTTTCTTTTCACTTTTTGGTTGATAAAAATGATAATTTGCCACATTCCTTGTTTAGTTGCTTGGAAATTGCCTATTTTAACTCCTGGATGTTGTGACCAATTTTTTAACACACGTCTTATGGGGCTTTACCAGTCCATATACTGTATGGTCGAAGGTTTAAAGAGGTATCTAATTATTTAATTGTAGGGAAAATTTTTTTACCACATAGGTGCGGAAAACAGTCGTTTTCCACCCCTATTGTTTCTTACATATTGCTGGCCTGCAATTTACTGTTTTTTAACGCAAAAGCATCGTCTGTATGATGTATTTTCCACTCGTCTAAAATTAAACAACTATCTCAATCCTGCGCTATATTATTGGATGAATGTTTTCCAACGCTTGCATTACGTCGGAATGAAAATATTTTCAAAAATGATAACGTATTTATTTCGATCGTAATCAATTCCAAATCGGAAAATCAACATTTTCATTAGGTAAGCGTTCGAGCCGAATGTGCGTGTCGTTAGAATCGATGAATTCGTATAGCCTACTATATTTAATGTGGCAGATTTCATTTTTCCTAGAGAACGCACAAATAGCTGATTATTACAGGCGGTCATTCGCATCGACGTGTCACCAAATTTACGTCACAAATAAAGCACATGCAAACCGTAGACATACCACACAACCCTTTAAGGGGTGTTCGTTTTTTACACCGGCATAGACCAGCAGCAGGTGGTGATTTTAAGGTCGAGCTACCGTAGTCATAACGATGTTCCCATACGAAACGGGGGGGAGACAGCGTTAGGACTATTGCTATAGTGATAAAAAGTATGAAAGAAATTAAAAGAAAATAATGAAAACAAACGTCTGTAATTTCAGTTTTACTATCAAAATGAAAATGGTTTTTTTTTCGAGTATCGCACAAGCGGCGTTTCGTGTTCTCGGTTCAATATTCGCATTAAAGTGAAACGTACCTACAACGATTATAACGACATAAAGAAGTGCTGAACTTATTATTATGAACGATATCGATGTGCCAGGTAAGGAAAATCTACCAATAAGCAACGTAAATTACGAATACCTGCCTACCTATTTCAAATAATTAATTGCTTCGAACGTAAAAACCATGGCTGCTGGTACAGAATACGGAGCGGTTTTCACCTTCGGAAAAAGCGGATTCGCCGAGAATTTTCCCAGCCATTTTTTCATTCGAAATGATCCCATCGTTGAACTTGCGTGCGGCCAGCAGCATACGGCGGTTGTTTGTGGTGAGTTTATACACAACTTCGGGATAAAAATTTCAATCGCAAAATTATGTCGATTGGCGAAAATTACAAATTGTAGAAGACAGCTGAAAATATTTGACGAGGGCGCGATTTAGGTAAAAAACTTTATTACGCAAACATCTCGTCACTGGAAATGGTAAAAGAACTTTAATAAATTCTAAATTTGGTACGGATTCTTCCTACTAATAGGTAAAGTAACGAGTTTTAAATGAAAATACTTGCCTACATAAAAAATTCCAAACAGAAATTTCTCTTTAAATTCTTCAAAATTTGAACCATCCAACGGCCGGTATCATTGAGAGAGAATCGCCACTTTCTGAGCGAGGTCCCGGGGGTCTATATTGCGTATAATGTGACAAGATATGTCTGATGAGCAACATCTTTATTTCGGCTATAAAATGCCTAATTTTCTCCCTACAAAGGAATATAGGTAATTTGTAACAAATATTTATAATGTCCTCTGACATGTTATTGATTTTGAGGAGGACCGGCTGGACGGTACTATACTTACCGTGAAGCTATTTTGGATATTATTTTGGCCATAAAATGCTTGATTTTGAACAAATAACTAAGAAATTTTCAAAAAATGTCAACTGTAAAATTTTTTGCAACATGCTAGCAATTCTGGTGCGGATGATCGAAATTAAGGTATTTCCAGAAAATTTATTTTTGTTTATATTTTAAGAGAGATAATTGATTTTAATTGCGCAATTTTACAGCGAATGTTACAAAATTTAATACAATCGTCCCAATTTCATTATGACCTATCAACTTTTTAGTAATTTTATAATTTTTGAAACCTACTGCCGTATCTGGCAACTATAATTAAAATGTGTTTCACATTATTAAATGTTTCAGTCTATCTCAGCAGATATTGAAACCCATTTTATAAGGTTTTTTTCAGAAAATCTACAATATTTTTCTCCGATTTTGTAGGGCAGCAGGCAAAAAAACCAATTTTTTTTAAATACTGAGAAAATGGGTGTGGAATACCTTATTGTGAAAGAATATTACACAAGAAGGTAATCTACACATTAATTGCGCGTTCTGCCACTTCATATGTACACACATACAGGTAAGCCAAAACCTGGGCAAACACTGGCGATTTTGTAACCAATTTTGTGAGTTTATATAAGAAAATTGGCAAACGCACACAGACACTCATATGTACATATACATATGTATATATGTTATAGAAAGTACATCATTTCTTATGCATTGCTATGATAATTGATAATAAATGACATAATACGTTCGTGTACCAGTCTGAGACATTGCCCAGATCTTTATCTATCAAACTATCATCGGCCAAACGTTGTATCTTACTTGCCTGTGTCTGCAAGTAAGAACATACAAACAAACAAAATGTATACATGCTTTTAGAGTGCAGTGCACTTGGTAAGGATGACAATGTACTTATTTGTGTAGTCCTCAGAATGGGTTACAAATTGGCACTGGGTAAGCATTGAAAATCAGATCGGACATTGATCCCAAATTAGCTTACTGTTTTTTTTGTTTTTTTTTTCCTAAACATAGGAATTTAAACTGATTCAGATGCACTTCTTGAATAAAATTTGATAAAAAAGTAATGTTTGTCTTACATTTTTAGAAACTGGTCGTGTATTCTCGTTCGGAAATAACGAATGGGGCCAACTTGGATTAGGACATCGAGAAGCCATCAACAAACCCAGTTGCATAAAAAGTATGTATATTTATGAAAATTTATTTTATTATTTCTATTTCGAGGGAAATATTTAATTAAAATTCTTATGCGACGAATTTTCGATAGGTTTAAAACCATATAAAGTAAAACATGTTGCTTGTGGTCGAGTTCACACAATTTTCACTGCAGGCACGTATACGATGATTGCCTATTGTTGAAAACTTGAATCGTTCTCTACGATTTCAGGAACAATTTTATGTTTTAAAATGAAATTTTTTTATATAATTTTAGAAAACGGTAAAGTATATAGTTGCGGTCGCAATACAGACGGTCAGTTGGGCATTGGTGACAATGAAACACTTGATTACGTGGCGTTGCCGATGTTTGTAACTGAAATTGACGACGAAATAGTACAAATAACAGCTGGTTCCCACCATTCACTGCTGTTAACAGGTAACATATATATGTACTTCGTTGATTAGGTACAAAAATAACACAAAATAGCAGGTTCTCGAAAACCTGTTAGATGCGTTTCCTTCTTTTTTAACAGAAATGAGAATAAAATTCAAATTAATCGCAGCTGTAGATAATTACGTAATCTACTCAAGTAGATATAAGAAATATTAGTTTTCTCATTGTCGTCGAATTTTTCAGCTAAAGGAGCAGTTTATGGATGGGGTAGTAACGCAAACGGACAATTAGGAGCAGATAAGTATGAAATCAGCGTATACGTGGATCCCACACCTTTAACAGTGCCATTTTCCGTCTTATACATTTCCAGTAATCACTATCGCAGTGCTTTTGTGTCAGGTAGGCCTATATTAAAGTCTTTTTCGACCGAGACAACGCTTTCAGACTTAGTTACAAACTACCTTTTATTATTATTTTTGTCAAAACATATCACCTAACTACAATACAAAATAATATAACGATTAGGAGTTGAACCTCAGTAATGAACCAACTTCAGTTCCAAACTAAAATGTCATTATGAGGTTAAACGCAGATTAATCTCATTATGTATAATTAATCTGGACAGACAGACAGACAGGTTTTTGTAGCACTATGCAGCGATTAAAACGCTGAACAATTCCAATGGCAAACCAAGCCTGTCAAAAGAGTAGACTTCGCCTAGAATTGACGGAATTTTTAACTAAGTGTTTAGCGGGTTGCGTACTCCGTACGCTTCAGGAATATTTTGTATTATCTATATAATAATTAAAACTTCAAACAGCTGCCCGACTCAAAAGTCTGCCAATCCAAAACTTCGTCCGATCCGCAGATAATTACGTCCTCAAGTTTGTCTAAAAATTTCGTTCAATCCAAAAAAAAAAAAAAATGGGATAAATACATAAACTTTTGGGGATGGGTGCTTTTTGGGGTACATACGCAGACTATAATCAGAAAAACTATCATATCAAAGTCGATCATCTCAAAGTCGTGACATATGCCAATTTCCTTAATCCTAAAATGTTACATTTCTGCTAAAAAAAATAGGGTAATTTTGCGTACAGTGCCATATCAGCACCCGCTGCTGCTCTGTTCAAATTTTTAATTGCCACCCATTGCTATTAGCGCATATAATATCGTGTATGATATAATTATTCTCTTTCATGTTTTTTTTTTTTTAAATAAAAAAAATAAATTTCTGAAGTAAAAAAGTGCCACTCTGTTCGACCGCACAATCCACACACAGTGTAGATTTGGCGCTGTTTACACAATTTTCTCTGTAGTATCTACCTAGCTTTATTTTCTTATAGAATCTTAAACTTCAGGGGTGCATTCAGAATAAAAACTTTCAATTAAATATTACCTGATTGAGAACAAGGACGATAAGTTATAACATCATCAGAACCTCCCTTGAATCAGTTTTCTTGTCAGTTAGGTTGTTTATCACTATTTTAGTCATATGGGATTCGAAAGTTATCATATTTCTCGATATTTAAAAGGTACCTATTGGGATTAAAATATCTTTGAAATTTTTTTTGAATTTTGTTCTTAATACATCACTCCATGATAAAAAGTCAACAGCCCTAACTTACGATTTAAAATTAATTTTAATTGAAGAGTCAATGGTACCAACTTAAAAATTACTCTTTTCCGTAGGCAATAAAAAAGGTGTGTTTGAGCCAGAGACATATAAATAAAGAGATGTCCAACTCTCTATATGCGCTGTGATACAAAAATGTGACAAAGATCTTCGACCATCAACATTATCATCATCATCAACAACAAAAAGTCAAATTCGTTCAAACTTTCAGCCATCACATCAAGTTATAATTAAGTTCAAAAAAAGCAAAGAAATATAAAAAATAAAAATAATCAAATCAAATCAAAATCAGACACCCTGATACTAAAAATAAATCAAATTCACCAAAAAGTTAGAAATGGAACTGATAAGAGCAACCAGACTACCAAACAAACAACAAAGTCTAACCAATCTGTAAAATTCCACTCCTCTCAATCAGCTGTAATATTACAGTGAAACTGGGAAATCTGTAATTTTTCTGTAAATTTAACTATACCTGCACAGACTGTACAGATAATCAGGCAATCAAACACACCTAAAATTTTTAAATTATTAGTTTGTTGGCCCTGCTGTATACGTGTAAAGCAATCCAATTTTCCTTGGAAAAAAAGAAACTAATAACAACATCATTTATATCAAAATGGTGCATAGGTATATGGTAAAAGTTATGGAAAAAATTCTAGTTAGTAGTTGCAAAATTTAGTGGCTACTTTCACTGTTTGCTCTGTCTCACAAGGAGTGGGCAAAATCACTAAAAAAAAACAACTGGATGACAAATTCTTTCCAATTTTGAATTTTTAAAAAAGTGATTTGAGCCCGGATCATTAATCACTCTCCAAAGAATGATCAAAATTTGGATCATAAATTGCCCTTACCGCATATTTTTTCCTTTCCCTATCCATGCAGATGTTTGTTTCATTTTTGTTATCTAGCCTTACACTGTTCCATATGTACCTACCTAATATAATCTCGATTATAAATGTACAATTCATTAATTTGTTTGTTAAAATTACTTCACAAAATTATTTCCCCCATATTATTTCGCCAATTATTCCCTCATATTCAATGCACATGCGTCACTACCCACACAGCCACAACAAAAATGTTTGTTGCTTCCTCGGAAACAACGAATTCTACAGTGTTACCTATTAATAGATATGCTGGAAAGAATCCAAAGCTGGCACAAGTCAAAGCATCACGGAGCGGTGCTTCAGGACTTGTACACTATATATAGTCAAAAGATTAGAATCTACGGTTCCAAAACAGCAAGGATCATAAAATGAATCTGTGATCTATGATCCGCATTCTGGGATCTGTAATCCGAATAGTTTGAATTCTGTGCCAACTCCTGGTCCCACTAATTGGGCCTCTTCCCTACACATATAATTATTAAATAACATTTTTCCATGACAATGGCCAAAAAAATCACCATCAACCAAATCCATTACGGATTCATTAACAGCTCTAATTCCATATAAATTCTCAATTATCTTCAAGATAGGTACTAGTGATTACTAATGATACTAAAATTATCACATTCTAGACGCCAAAAGATTACATTCCTGTGGGGATGACGAGGATTATGAAAACACTTGTACAAATCAACACAATATTTTGACTGAAGCAAATGTTCCTGGTGCAGTTAAAAATGTAGCGTGTGGTTACCATCATAATGTTGTGCTCACAGGTTACAAACCAGCACTTAACTTATAATATGCTAATATGACCCATTTTCTCGGCATATGCGATGCAGGAAGCTGTTTGGAAAATTTGACATTAAAAATTGTAATTACAGACGATGGTACTTGCTTCACAATAGGAGATAATACATTCGGTCAGTTAGGGGTTGATAATATATCGAGTTCCACGCAATGGATACACGTAACGTTTGAAGATAATATCACAATAAGTGCCATCTCGGCGGGCGATAACTATTCCATGTTTTTGACAGGTTAAAAAGAGAACTAAATCATAACCTACCCCAACTCGTAGACCAGTTGAAAAATTGTTGAATTCATTCATTTCTCGTTCGCAGATACTGGTATTTTATACGCGTGCGGAGATTCTCGATACGGAAAGTTATGCACAAACAATAAGAGCGAAAACGTTACCAAACCGATGAAAATACAGTTTTCCTTACCACATCTGAGGGTCGACAAGGTAAACAATCGCTTTCAGGGTAAATTTTTGATGCTCTAAAATATATTGAAAAGTTATACCTTCCAAACTCATAGGGGCCGCCCATATCGCGCATCTCATGCGTGATTGCGAACGTTGATACTAAAAAAAACCCATTTTAAAATAACACAAAAAGGAGGTATGAAACATGAAAATTCTACGCAATACCTATTTTGATTTTTCATGTCGTACCTACCCAGTTATAGGTACCTAATTGTAATTGGGTTCTTCCGTAGATCATGGCAATCTATTTGGTTGCCTCTTATGTTATACTAAGTACCACGTGAATACCTATTTATTATAAGGTACCTACATAGGTATCCTAAATAATTATTGAAAGATGATCGCACCCTGATGGTTGATAAACCAACCCTAATCGAATCTTCTATAATATTTTTCTCCACCACTAAAAACTACACTGCACGATGAACCAAAGCGCACATTCCGCAAATGAATGCAAATGGAGAAGGAATTTTTCGATAAACGCGTGCTCTTTTACGATATCAAAACCGGATCTACATTTTTTTCCTTCGCAATTAAGAGGATTAATCGTAAGGATATCGAACAGAAGTACAGAATGACATATTCGCAGGTAGTCTGCGGAGAACGCCATACGATGGTACTGGCACATCCCACCTCATCGACGAATAAGTTATTACCAATCGAAGAAATTAAAAATGGCCGAAAGGAATTAACTAATACGAATGAAACAGTAAATATACCTATATGTGATCATGAATTAGTACCTATACGTACCTTCATCGAAATGAGGCATCGTCAAACCATCAATAAGTATAATATGTATCCAGGTATGTATAGGCGCCTACCTACTAAATCATCCAAACCTCGTTTTTCGGCAGGCACAAAAAGCACATTTACTAACCGAGCTCAACACCTCGCAAGAGCCAGAATATTCCAATAAATTTTCAACGTCAAACGCAGATAGTAGTCGAATATACGAATTGGGAAATGCGAATGACAGAAATGGGAAGCGCATCGGTACCGTCGAATATCCGACACAGCAAGATCATCCGACGGTCAGTGGCGATTCAAAAGATAGTACTGACGATTGCATTACTCGAAAAACCAGCCCACCTTACCATTCCAGCCATGAAGAACTCGAGGTTGGTACGCTACTCGGTAACATTAAAAAAAAAAAAAAAAATTATTACGAAATTCACATTCTACTGTTTTTTCACCATACAGTCGGACGAAATCAAAATGCCGAATGAAGATCATCACGAAGACACTAGTGAAACGTCAGAAACCCACTCTAGACATAGAAAGTGTAAGTAAAATATCGTATGTTGAACTTAAAATGTATTGGCACCTCCTATACATCATGACAGTGACTCCCAAGGCGAAAGACCGGTATGAGCCCCAACAGAGGTGCCGAGTTCCCCCAAAGCTTTTGAGGACTTACACCCAATTTTCTTGGGAACCTTCCCCCTATTTTTGCACACTTCCTAATTTTTTTGCGGCTCTCAATAACTATAAAAATCCTTCTTTCTACATCGCTTTACTTCTGTTCCTGGTCTATAAATGATTGAAAGTAAATTTTTAAATCAACAAGTGAAATTTATTTATAAATCATCATATTTGTAAGTAGCATAGAAGTATTAGCAAAACAATCAATAATTTTTTCACTATCAATACTTTCTAAAACTTCTGATTCAATAACAAGAATCAACATCGCACTCATATAAGGATCCAACATGACACTGTGCAAATGGTTTTTTATGATTTTATGGTTACTAAATGCACATTTGGCAGTGCAACTTGTTATAGGTAAAGTAATTAATATTTTGATTAAAGTTCTCAAAGATGAATACATTGAAAACTGAAAAATGAGGCAAAACAGTTTTCCAAATCCTCTAGTGATCTATGGTTTGAAATCTTCCTCCTCCTCCTCTTCCTTGTCCTCCTTCTCATCCTCGTACTCTTTCTTTTCTTCAAGCTGTGTTTTCTTTTTCTTTACAGTGACAGGGAGAAAATCTGATATGTCTACATTTTTCTCTAAAATTGGGTAGATTTTTTTTAATTCATTTGCTTCTTTTGAAACCTGAATGGGATCCAAATTGTAGAAACGATACAAGTTATCGATGTCATTTGGCTCAACTTTTTTGTTTTCTACCAATTTTTGGTGCGTTAAAAGATTAGCTTCGTTTAAAAATTCCAACATATTCTCAGGGAATCGTTCCCTCAAAGCATCCAAAAAATGATTAGTTACAACAAACCAAACATTAACTTTTAAATCTACAAAACTGTTGAAATGTGTGTCAGTATCTATACCTATTTTATCGTAGAATCTTCTTCTAATACATTTTCTTTTCGCTGCCATCGTTGGTATATTGAAAGAAGAGCACTTTTCTTCAATAGACTCAAAAACTGTACAAAATATGTTTGAACAATTTCCCATTCGGCATTTTTGAAACTTAAAATTAAGTATTACCAAACACAAATGTAGATAATATGTTGTATTTACATTTTACAAAATTTCAGTTTAAAATTTGCAAAGCGATAAGCTAGTGGTATACCAGTCAATCATTATGTACATAATAGGGAAAAAAAACATTACTGCATCTGCATGGCCATGCATGTTAGCGTGTTGCACATATGGCATGTTACAATTATTGTTATGGTTGTTACGCAACACGATAACACGCGTGACATATAGCTTTGGCAAAAAATTTTGTAGGTACAATACTACTACAATACTACTGAAGACCATCATCATGTGCCTGATGATTTTGAGAGTTAATTTCAGGGATGGATTGATGGATTGTGATTTTGGGGGGTACTTTTGGTGTTGGATTGTGATTTCTAAATTCCCCCCAAAAAATCTTTTTGAGGACTTAGTTAGTCCTCAAGAATATGGCTTCTCGGCACTTCTGAGCCCCAACCCTCTACGCCCAAAACCACTGCGTAAATGAGAACATTATATTTAATAGTAGGTATTAAGTACATACCTACCACAAAACTTTTGATCCTGAATGATTTCAAAGTGGGTTTTCCTTGCTTTTCACCTCTACTGAAGAAACTCTCGACACCAGTAATAATGCAGTGCACTTACTGCGTAATTACACCATCAGCTATGGATGAACACCTATAGGTAACTTACCTGTATTATTAATTTATAATTACTGGTAAAGGTGAAGGAAGATTTGTGATGTTGCTGAGACAATTAGGGTTAGGAAAAGGAGGCACGTCGAAAAAGAAGCCGGGAATCGTTTCTACTGCGAACAAAAACAGTAAGTGTTTTTTTTTTTTTTTTGTTTTAACTCGAATCTGTATTATCTTGAAATGTTTAACCAAAGCTAACGATTACCTACGCTCATTGTCAGTCAAACATCCATAGGTTATTTAGCTGACCATTACATGACCATATATACGACCATGATTTGCGCCTAGGAAAAACAGTCATGATAATGTGACGGACGCATTGGTAAATGCTCCAGCATTCGTTATTGATCAACAAATGCTGAGCATGCTCTGGCATTTTCTAGGTATGGACTCATGATTAAAATGATGAAGCATTTAATATCGGGTGGAGCATTTCTATTATTTCGTCTTAAAACCATAGCGTATTAAATATAAAAGAGGACACGCCCATTAAACGCTGCTATATGAGAAATGGAACCACTTTTGAAGCTGTTGTCCCCACTCCTACAGTACCGAATTCAAATTAAATTTACTTTCACGTATTTGGGCCCATTGACAGAGATAAGAAGTTTTTTCAAACACATATGTACGTTTGCATTAATAAATGAAAGAATAAATATAATTATTAAATCAGAAACTACGAAAAAAACGAATTTTATAGATTTAAATGAAATTGAAAACTGTACAATTCCTTAGAAATTGGGAGTTTGGGACTGGGGATATTTCGTATCCAAAATGGTACCACTTTTTCTCTCACGTACGTCCTCTATTAAAATAAATTTAATAGGTACTCAGGGGTGCGTTCAGAATGAATGCCCGGGTAACAACAAAAACACTCCCAACTGTTCAGAATGTACAGGTTGTTTTACTTGGGTAATTACCAAAGTATTTCAGAATGAGTTGGTTGTTTTACCCATATAGGGTAAATTTTATCCCGGTAAAAAGCTGATGAAACATTTCCTCAACGATTTTGGTTGGTCAATGCAGTATTATTTTGATAACAATGTGAAATATTTAATAACAATCTATTGTAAAGTGGAGGCTTCACAAGGAGCGCTGAATCAGGACTATGTACTTTTTCAATAAGAAAAGAAAAGAGTTTGAATAATTTATTTTCTGACAATGGCAAGCTGATGACGTCATGATTTTGAGCTTGGAAATTTGGGGGCATTTTTAGTGGTTTAGAGGGTGTCCTATTGAAGTATTTAATATCCATTTATTTCGTACTGGTATGAATACTTTACTGATGTTTTTGGGAAACATCGGTAATGCCTGACTGTAACAATATTTTTATACAATTTATTTATAATTAATACATCTACTCCAAATTCGTATTTTCTTATATCAATCACCATATTTTCGCATATTTATTCTTCCTTCTATTCAAGTAATTTCAGTCTAGTTCAAACTTGTCTTTCAAGTCCTGACTGATCTGATGACATCACTATTTCTTTTCTATAAACTATTCTTGTCCATATTTATGATATCACCTTTTCTCTGAATATATTCCAATACTTTGCATTTATTCTAATTTTTACTAATTTCTTATACACTCCCACTTTGTCACATCTATTACATTTCATTGGTTTTATCCAAATTACATTTTTTCTTAACATCCAGTCAAATTCATATCTCCCATGACACCTAATTCAAATCACTTCAACTATCACCCTTAGTTTTTAGTCTAATGTTCAACATAATTCATTATTAATTCTTCTCTTATAGAATACAATACACTCTTAAACTTTCATATGAAACTGTAAAACTCTTCGTAATTATTGCAATATTATACATTTACTAAAAACATAATATTGTCGTGTTCCGTTTTATAACAATTATACTGTTACACTGACATAACCACATTTTATGTTTTTTATCATATAGTTTCATTTGGGTCTACAAAAAATTGGTTAAAACAATTATTAGACAATATGCAAGTGAAGCTTCAGGTAACAGCTCATATGTATGGTATGTAGATACATGGATATATATTTTTCCACTATTTGCTCATTTTGTCAGTTTTTGGAAATATATGGAGCTTTGGCTGAATGACCTATGCCAATGAAATGTTTGGTGATGTTAGAGGTTTTCATGGGCTACACATTCATGTTAAAATTTTTGAACTTTTTCTGGTAGTTTTGGAGGGAGAGATTATCAAACTTTTACAAATCCACCATATTATCATACCAATAATTTCTATAAATTAAAAAATCTTGGCCTGAAATTTTCATGGCAAAGACTATGAAGGAATAGTTTGGTATTGAATTTGAGTAAAATCAGTCAAATGGATTTTGAATAACAGCCATTACAAAATTTGATAATTTTAGAAAATACACACTTACAGGTTAATCTGTGGAATAGATATATTTCTAAATAACTATAGGTACAGTACAGGGTGCACAGATATACTCTTTTTTATAGTATTTATATTCTCTTTTTAGGTAACAAAAAAAAGAAAAAAGAACTCTTTCTTTTGGTCCAAAAAAGTACTTTACTCTCTTTAAATGTATTTTTCTTTGGAAAATACAACTATTGCATTCAGTGCAATAGTAGAATGTGAGGAAAAGTGCCAATTCTGAGTCATATGTCACAAATATATAGGTCACACAAATTCTTCTGTACACCATATATTTATAAGGTAAAGAAGGGAAGATGCCACGCACTTTTAAGACTTGAAATAGATTTGGATAAGGAAGCTGAAAAGAAACTATATTTGGCACGTATGTACTTCAAGCCCTTATGCATCATTTGCTTCCATTCAGTTAAATGTTTATTCAAAAATAACTAAGTAATAAAAAAACTAAAAGACTCTAATTTGGCTATCTTACCCAATGGGGTGGGTAAGATGCCACATAGTGGTGGCTATGACGGCTAATGGAAATTTGCATATATTTCAAAAAACAAAAAGACAAATTCATAATTGTCAACATTTCTGGAAAAAATTTATTAAAATTAAATAACAACCACACAGAATCAGTTTTCCTAACTATTGAAAATGGAAGAAAATCAGTTTGAATTGTTTTCTAAAAATATTTTTCAGTTCCTCAAATCACAATAATTATGTCTTTTCAATGTATTTCCCAAAACTTTGACTAAAAATAAAAAATAAATTATATAAGATGGTACCTATTTCAATTATTCATTAAATTTAATCAATTAAATATCATTCTTCAATATGAGTAATTTAAATATTGGTTCTGCATCTTAGCTGCTAGAAATGTATACCATGTTAGCCAATTTGAATTTTTAATTGTGCAAAATTTTTTAAATTAAATAATGACAATCAAATCAGAGGAATTAATTACTACCACAATCTACACAAAATTTGCTAATTATTTCATATATTATCAGAGGAAAAAGGATAATTCACTCCCACAATAAGTAAAATCAAAATTCAAGTTAATTATTTTTAGGCTTATCATCAAACAAAATTTACTTTAAAATAAAATGCAAGGACAGACCAAGGGTTCTTGTCACAAAAACTTGAAAAAAAGGTATGTTGACTACCCTGTACATACCAGTGATGTCATTTTTCCTTCAACAATGCTGCCAACATGACTTTATGAGAATGCAGCATTTTTGCCAATGTGGCATCTTTGCCACCTTTACCTTATTATGGATATATAAATTTCCACTTTATCTTACTGAAGAAATTTGAAAATAATTATTTTCATATTTTTGGAGCATTTTTATTCGTTTTTTCATTTTTATAAGCTTTTATTCTACTCACTACTGCGATTTATAAAATATACCAATGCTGCTGCCAATTCCTTCTGCAACAAAATTATGTTTATTTTATATGAAGTTAAAGCCAAATAAATAAAATAAAAGCTTTTCTTTTAAAAACTCAGTTTTAAACTAAATTTTTTGAAGTTTATTAGATTTTTTGATAAAAATTTTTTGGTTTTAGCTTTAGGGACCATATAACTTTAAAACAAATAGATTTTTATTTAAACATGTAGAATACCTTTTTGTGCGAAAGTATTCTCAACAAGAAGTTAGCCAACAGCTATCTGCATGTTCTACAACTTTGTAGCTTACATATGGTAAAGCCAAAACCTGGGTAAACCCTGGCAATTTTGTAGCCAGTTTTGAGAGTTTATATAGGATTTTGACACATGCAAACAGACACACATATGTATATATGTATATATGTATATATGTTTGTTTATTGCATCATCTAATTACATAATTTCTTATTAGTACTGAGAAGAAACAACATAAGACATTTGCTACCATTTTGTAACCTTGCCTAGATCTTTATCTATCAATTATTCACAGTACACACATCGTATCTTACCTGTATATATGTACAGGTAAGAACATATAAATGTACAAGTACGTATTATTTTAACATCTGTGTAGACAATCAGCCAGCCTTTTGGCAGCAACTATCATCGAGGGGTGCGAGCACCTCTATCTCATACAAGTTGGTAATTCCCATAGCTACTCCCCCAGTTTTTGCACCACAAAAATGATAAGCTACATGTCTGGGGGGACTTATTGAGTCTTTTAGTGCTGTTTCTTCTGGTACTGCTCCCATTTTGCCAAAGTGTTACCAATGGCAGCCCCAATGAACATGTAAGATTGTTTCTAGGCATCTAGACAGGCATAATAGTTTGAACAACTTTGTTATCCCCTACATCTCAATGGTCTGTTGAGAAAAGTTGGTTGTTTGAATTGAGAGTAAGAATGAAAGTGAGGTTGTTTGGAACAGGATGAGGAGATGTCTTCTTTGCAACAAACATTGGGTAGTTTGAGGTCTCTGATGGTTAATAAGGTAATGTGGATGCAGGAAGAGAAGTATATTTTAGATCCTCATCTGTAAAGAGAAATTTGGCTCTCCCTTATTATCAGTTTTGAGGAACCTGAAGGTGGGTTTTCCATTTTTGGGTTTTTCTTCAGTGACTTATACCTGTTGTTAATCCCAATAAAGGATAACACAGAAACTACCTACCTCATTAATTCTAAAAAATGTAATGGCACCACCATGGGATTATTCTTTATTATTTAAAAAAAAGTTAATCAAAATTGGAGCTCAGGTTGAGAAGTTATGCTGGAACAAATATAAAAAAAACAAAATAACCTTCACTTTTTTTTTTGAAATTGGTTAAAAACACAAACATTGATGAATGAGAAGAAAAGTGATCATCAGAAATCAGAAATTTACTCTACTGTTTAATTTACATGGAAGAAAACTAGTTCAATACTTGTGATTTTTCCTAGAAAGAAGAGTGTTAAAGGTTTCATATTATGAAGAAGAAAAAATGATTAGCCTATAATTAAAAAATCTAATTTTAAATACCTATTTGAAAAAAAAATTACTTTCCTTCATTAACCAAGACTTTACCAATAATAATAATAGATATTAAGAAAAACTAGATAATAAGTAGATTTCTGATTTTTTAAATGGACAATATTAAATACCTAAATAATCTCTCTGAGGAATAAAGGCTAAAACGCGGTTTAAACTCACGTCTCTATTTCCCAATCTCCAATCTTTATTCTGTAAAGTTGAGAAATTTTAACTTTTAGAGAATAAATCAAGAGAAACAGAATAAACCAAAGCTCAGTGTTTCCCTTTAGTAAACCTTTTAACTACTAGAAATAAATCAACGAGGATAAGGCATACTTAAAGCTTTATAGCAAGAGAATTAAAAAAAAAAAAAACTATACTACAGTAAGTTTTGCTGGAAAAAGTAGGATTTCGAGAAAAAATAATTATGAATTTTGATGGTCACATTAATTGTCTGTAAGTTCATATTATGCGTAAATAATATGTTATGATTGTATGAAACTTGTAACCTAGCTTCTGAAGAAATGTTGAACAACGAGAAATTTAAAGGCATTATTTCTTGAAATGAAAAATTAATTATGATAAAGTATGGTAAATAATAATATAATTTGTAATAAAATCAAAGAAATACAATAAAGTTATGAAAGAAAAAAAAAAGAAAATATCAACATGTGGATAATTTTTGTATAAAGAAAAGTTTATGCAAATTAGGAAAAAAAGATGAAAAAAAGCTTTGGCGGAAGTACCGTTCAGTCGATCCACACCAAATTGGTAGCATGCTACAATAAATTACTTATAATGAATATTTATTTCAAATTTCCTACATATAATTCCAGAATTCCGCATTTTATGACCAAAATAAAAACAAAAATAACGGTACCAATTACCATCAGGCCGATCCGTGTCAAAATTAGTAACATACTATAATAAATTATAATAAATATTCATTTCAAATTTTGTGGGTGTTGGTGCAAAATTGAGAATTTTTATCAAAATAAAAACAAAAATGATGGTACGAGAAGTACTGTTTGGATAATCCGCACCAAAATCAATAAGTATGGTTCTTGACTCGCTACAAATGTTCATACAAAATGTGATTATAGGAAAAAAATTACAACCTGTACCATGGGAACTAGAAAACAGAGTAAAATTATATATATATAAGATCTGAAAGATCTTACAAGAACGAAGTCGGGAACAAGTCGAAAGAATGCTTTATTTTAATCAAAGAATTCAAAACGAAGATCGTTTCCAAAGTAAAGCTAGTATAGCAGAATTATAAGTGAGAAAGTAATGAACGCGGCAAAAGCGTGTATGCACGAAGCTAGCTGAAAACAGGGAAACCGAGGTCAGCGTACGTAGGTTCGAACAGAGAGTGAATAAATGGTTACACATGAACGAAGTCGGTATATCGGAGATACAGGAACAAACGTGAAAGATAAGAAAGCGAGTAAATGGAAAGAGAGGAAACAAGAAGGAACATGGAGACGACTATGTGACAGGTGATTCTTACATCCACCCTCCCCAGACATCTAAGAGCGGAGGAAAACAAAAGGGAATCACCGATTACATTTGGTGTTGAGCAAAAGTTTGCTCGCGTGATATATTCTATTACAAAGAGGTCCTCGACCCATATTCACAGAAAATACGTTGTTCGATAAGCGCTTCTCAATACGGAACGGACCTATGCGTATACAATCTAATTTTTCACGATTTAACTTACTACCGTTGTCGACGTAAATGGTATCGCCTACGTCAAATTCTATCGAAGACTTATTTTTATCGTATAACGTTTTGTTATACTCGTAATACTGAATCGAATTACTTAAAGCGATTTCGCGATCAGCCACGAGGTTGGGAGGAGCGGATAGAGCGATGGGAACGATTTCATCTAAGTGACCGTTCAGAAGATAAGTAGGAGCAAATTTCATAACGCTGTGGGGGGTATTGTTGTACTGCTGTATGCATTTTGCGGCGAGAGCAGCCCAAGATCGACCCCGAGGAAAGGTAGGATCATGCTTTGCGCATCGAATACGGTTAACGATGGTCTGATTGAGTCGTTCATTCAGGCCATTGGAAGACAAGCTGTCGACGGCAACAAAGACATGTTGAATATTTGAATGGGAGCAAAAGGAGCAAAATTTGTCGGAAGAAAGACTCCGTATTGATCGGTCATAAGTGTTCCAATTGGGTTGTGCTTATTTACCGAGTCAACCAGAGAAATCATCTCCCTTGCGGTTTGCCCTTTTGAACAGAGGATGTAAGCGAAACGTGAAAAATGGTCGACTAATAGGTGTAGATAACGTAGTTTAGATTTGCCATTGCCGAAGCCACCAATGGTGTCTAGGGACATGACTTGGAATGGATGGTTGGCGGGGCCGAGGATGCCCAACGTGGCGCTGCGTCAAGAACGACGAGATTTATTACAGATACAGATAGTACATGAGCGACAATACAAATTTATCGAGTTATACATGTTAGGAAACGAAAAGTGTTTCGAGATAATCATAGCGGTATGTTTCAACCCTATGTGGCTGTAGTTTGCGTGGACAAGTTCGATCAAGTGAAGACCAGCAGGCGGATCCAATATAATTTGAAGTCGGTTGCAAAATTTACAAAAAACAACACCATCCTTGGTGATATCGCAATCTAGGGGAGTTACAGAAAATTGTAAAGAACAGATTTCTCCAAGGGACAGAAAACTGAATGTGGGAAGGATGGGATCAGAGCGGGATTTCAAGAAAGAGAATCCGCTTTGTAATTTGAGGATCCTGGTTTGTAGAGAATGTCAAAGTCGAACTGGAGGAGTTCATTGGCTAAGTCGCCAAGCTCCTCGTCAGTACGGGCTTTGAGGTTTAGATTAGCAAGGGGTTTATGGTCGGTAATAACGGTAAAGTGGCAACCGACCAACCAAAAACGCCAAAAATGAATAGCCTCACGGATGGCCAAACTTTCAATGTAGATTGCCTTCTTCTTTGTTTGCGCATTTGATAGCTTACGAGAGAAATAGGCGACGGGTTTTTTATGTCCGTCGTCCTGAGTCTATTTTAGCACGGTGCCTATTCCCACCCCACTGGCATCAGTGTGGATGAAAATAGGTTTTGTGCGATCATAGATAGCCAAAATGGGTGACGAAGTTAGAAGGCGAATAACATTATCGAAGCTTTGCTGACATGCGGTTGACCAGTGGAAAGGGATGTTTTTCCTAAGGAGTTGATAGAAAGGTTCTAGGAGGTTTACAGAATTAGGGATAAATTTACGATAGAAATGATTTTATGGCGACAAGATTGTCAGTGAGAGGTTGTATGGTGTTGGACCCCAGAATATGGCCCAAGTAAGGGATGGATGATTTGGAGAAATTACATTTTTTTAAATTTAAACGAAAACCTTCAGCATAAATTACATCAAAGACGTGTTGAACATGGTGAACATGTTCTTCAAAAGTACGAGAAAACACAAGAATGTCATCTATATAATTAACTGCGAAGTTGGTAATGCCTTCGCAAAGGGAAACGCCAGACAGAATGCGTTGAAAGACGGCCGGTGAGATTTTGAGGCTGAAAGGCATCGAGGGCCACTCATAATGTCCGTGTTGGGTGATAAACGCCGATTTGTATCTGTCGGATTCCTTAATGGGGATCGAATGAAATGCGGCATTTATATCCTACACGGAGAAGTACGAGCAGTCCCGAGCACGAATAAGGATTTCGTCAATCAACGGAAAAGGTTAACTTTCTGGAATGATTATTTTATTTAATTTGCGAAAGTCAACGCACATTCGGGTTTTTTCTTTAACAGCGCACAGGCCCTCATTCTTGTACTGCATGGTGACCGGGGAAGCAAAAGGAGAAGACGATTGAACGATCATTCCATTACGAAGTAATTCGGTGCACTGAGCTTGAATTTCCTCCTGGTCCTCAAAAGAACAGCGATAGGGCTTTTTTGCGACGTAGGTATTTTGCGATAAATTAATAGGGCATTTGTGTTTTGTTACATTGCCCACATCGAATTTACTTTTACCGAAAATAAAGTGGTTTTTAATTATAAATTTGTGAAGAATATCTTCTTTCGTAGGGTCTAGATGAGACACCTTATTTTTAAACATGTCGTACGACATATAGTCGTTCCATATTACGTTAGTGTTTAGCGAAGTAGAGTGGATACTTGTCGACGTTTTTACGTTATTTTGTGAAATTTTTAATTTGTGATCTAGAGATAGCTTAAAGAGCGGAATTAGATCAAGGCCGATAAGAAAATCAAACGAAAATGTATCTGAATCGATTACGTATAAGAGAACTCGGTGTGTAATATTAAAAATCAAAATTTTAAGCATAGTAATGCCTAAGATAGCGCCCTTGCCGCTCGTCGTGTTATAGGTCGATTTAATCGGAAGGTATTTAAAATTTTTTATTTTCTTAAGCACCTTAAAGGCGATAGCGGAAGCGTTAGCTCCCGGGTCATAAAGACCACAACCAAATAAGGATTCGTAAATAACCTTTAACATGACAAACGAGGGCCGCTTTAGTTTTTTTGAACCTCGTTCACTTCCGTTTGCAAATCGTCTACTTCTAAAGTGTGGACGGCTTTCGTGTCCGGTTTTTGATTATTATTGTTTTTACGTTCTTGATCACGTTTTTTCTTATAACAATTTTTTTTGAAGTGAAAACGTTCGGTGCCCCTTTTAAGACAATACGGACACGGAACTTTGGGACGCAGAGAGGAGAAAGCAGAATTTGACGTAGAGGAAGACGAGTTCAAAGGCGAGTTCGAAGACGGAGATGACAAAGAAAACTGACGAGAAGCGGCCGATTTATTGAACGAATTTATCAAAGGTAACAACTTACTCAGGGAATCACATTCGTTGAGATTGATGCGGTCCTGAAGAGTTGATGGCAGACCGAGGGCCACATGAGCGATTTTAGTCAACTCGTCCATCTTCGGATTAAATGACACCAAGAGGCTCAGTTTATTCTGGCAGTAATCACTTAGGGATCCGTTATAATATCGATATGCGAAAGCCGAACGAGCAGAGTGGAGACCATGTAGATGGAAATTATCTGAAAACGAGGTTTGCCAGAAGTCCCATGAAGTCGTAGCCGAAGAAAGTCGGGTGGTGGTGTACCACTTCTCGGTGGCATCTTCGAGAAAGAGACGGATTGTCTCCCAGAAGCGATCTTGGGTTATTCCTAGACGTTGGCACTCTTTTTCAAAGATCTCGATCCATGCTTCAGCATTGGAGTTTGTCTTTGTGTTAAATTTCAGCATTACGGCATCTTTAACTATCGAAAAAATGGAGCGGGGTTGAGCAGGAGCAGAATTGCGTGACGGAGAAGCAGTGGAAGAGCAAGTGGGTGGCAAAATAAGATCGTCTTCGTTGAAAATATTGAGCATCGTACCTTGGAAAGTCGGGTTGCCTGCGTCATCGAGATAGAGAGCGGCGACGTCGTCGGGAAGAGTTATTTTAAAGATGCGGTGTGCCCAATGAGGAGCGAGTTCCTTTTTGGCCGCGATGGTGATAGGAAGAGCGAAAAGGCGATCGTGATATGTGATCGCTTCATAATTCAAAGGAAAAGCAAATATTTCCAGTTTGTCGTCATCTATAGTTTGGATCCAAATCAAATTGGTAACCGTTGTTGCCGAATTTGAAGAGGAGGGTTCAGCACGAACCATAAACTTTAAGTGGACTGGAGACATTTCGAGAGAAAGTACTTACAAAAAAACAAAATTGAAGGACAAAGTGTTTGTAGAACGAATCACTGAGAGGCGCGAAAACCGCAGGAACGAAATACTAGCAAGTACGCAAAACGCATGAGAGTTGAAACGAAAGTTTTGAATTTATAAGATCTGAAAGATCTTACAAGAACTAAGTCGGGAACGAGTCGAAAGAATGCTTTATTTTAATCAAAGAATTCAAAACGAAGATCGTTTCCGAAGTAAAGCTAGTATAGCGGAATTATAAGCGAGAAAGTAATGAACGTGGCAAAAGCGTGTATGCACGAAGCAAGCTGAAAACAGGGAAACCGAGGTCAGCGTATGTAGGTTCGAACAGAGAGTGAATAAACGGTTACACATAAACGAAGTCGGTATATCGGAGATACAGGAACAAATGTGAAAGATAAGAAAGCGAGTAAATGGAAAGAGAGGAAACAAGAAGGAACACGGAGACGATTATGTGACGGGTGATTCTTACATATATATATATATATATATATGGATAGTTATGAATTTGAGTTACTAGTGGAAAAATTTTCCAGAGGTCGTAAAATGAAAAACATACCCCCCAACCCTGGGGCTAATACCGCATCAAGCGTAATAAGTAGATTTTCTAAAGAAAACCTACTTAAAAATTTATTCCTATTCACGATTCTCTTACTGTTATACAGCACTGCAAATACATTAATAATGAGGTTGAGATAGATATCTAAAACATAAAATATGAACGAAAATAATACCCACGTGAATCAAATGTGAAAATTCACTCATAAAGAAAAAGAGTGGAATGGGAATTCTTTATAAAATGAGCAAATAATACATCATTGTCTGATTTTTTTACTGTCAAATAAAAATACAAAATATTTCATTCTGCCTACTGCTGTCTTGTGCATTTATCAAAATACGAAACATAAGGTACAAATTTTCTGTTAACTGGCACGCAGACATTCGCGAGAAAAAGCAAAATGAAGGGCTGATTGTCCAAGTGGTTCAAAAAACAAAATTACTTCACGATGTTTATCTATATGTATATTGTAATAAATAAAATGATACAGTGTTCTTCGGACAATCTCACTTTACTCGCTCATACCACTAATCCACTATAGTGACACTACATATGAAACACAACACTACTATAAACAGTTTAGGCAATACTCGTGACTTTCATATCTCGTACTTTTATAACACCATTTTGCTTTTCCACTCGAATACTTTTCCGATGGAGGGAGATCCGATATCTTACATTTTCTCTCGATCTCAGACTCTTTCTGTAATTTAAGTTTTAATGCATTATAGTATTTCAAACTAACTCGTTTTTTCTTTCCTCATATTCCACCTCACTTCGTATAGTAGTAACGTGCAAAACAAAGTAATTTCATCTCCCAAAAATGCTATCTATATCTGATAGTAACCATCTATAGAAATTTTATACATCTGCACTCCATTACAAATATACTCAAAGATAAAAACTCATTTTTTAGGGTTTTAAAACCCTATGAAAATTACCATTATTTTCTTCTCTTCCTTCTTTTTCTTCAGCCAGTTCTATGGTTTGTTTTTCATCTGTGAAACAACTGATTTGCACTAATTAATTGGTTCTACTGATTAATTACCTCCATTAATAAACTATTCTATTTTTTGCTAAAGCAACAGTCACACAAAGCATGTTTACTAGCTTCCACTAAACTTTCCGCTACCACCCAAGAAAGTTAAACATGATCAACTCAAGCAAGTAGGAGGCAAGTAGTTGGTTACACAATGCCACGCTATAAAAATGACTAACTGGAAACAAGTAAACATGCCTCTTGTGACCACCACAGTGCCGCTCAATTGATTAATCAAATATTATTAAGGCTTGGGCAAGAATCACATAATTTTTATAAAAGTAATAAATGAAATATATGAGGAAAATCCTACTTGTTGGCTGTTAAAGAAAAAACGTTTTCTATTCTACCTCAAAATTAATGCGTGTTGAAAAAATCAAGTTTGCAGGTTGATGTAGAAAGCAGTAAAATCGATTACTTGAAATAATTGATTAATCAAACAATTTTCATTTAATTACACACCACTATGTGAAGCAATAAATCCTATTAAACATCATTTATTGATGTAGCTTGTTAACTTATATACACTGCATGCTTAACCAACTGTAACACAGTTTCTTTTAATGTAATCGGAGATATTTGGGTTCTTTTATTGTATGAAAAATTAAGCAAATGTTACTAACACCTGTATTCTAGAATGTTTCTTAAAGTTAAATAAGACTTAGGTACTTGTTCAATCAGAGTTACCCTCTACTTATACGTGGGAATCACAGATAAAGTATTAATTAATTAGCGAATCTTTACTTAAATATTGTTCTAAAATATGGGTGTTAGATTCTCATAAGGACAATAAGATATGAACCGTTTTGTGTTATTATACATATAATAATAAACAATGTAAAATTCACAAAAAATTGAATAACACAAGATGGCGGCTCATCTCTTATCACCCTCATGCGCATACCTTAATGTTACTAATTAAATTTTTTAAATTTTGCTTTATATCTTTTATTTCATTTTCGAAGTATGTTTTCATTGCGTTAAAATTTACTAATTAATTTTGATTATATGAATCAACATTGGGTTGGTACCCACTACCCATTAAATGGTCCAAAGGAACTTTTTATATGCTTTTATTCAACTCTGTTTAGGAACAGAACTTAGACTTTAGTTTTAGTTCGCATATGGATATATCCATTAATACTTACTGATTTTGCCCCTACCGAATTATTAGGATCGCAAGTGCGGGTTAAGTTACGTGTTCCTATGCAAGTGCAATATGTTTCTGTGTGAATGCAACAGAGTTTGCTAGGTTTATGAAAGCATGTTTTCAAAATAATTTTCTACATGTTATTATTATATGATCTATTCTAACATGCAACCAATTTTGGTGCCAATCAACCATGTAGCTCATCCACACTCCGGAGTCCGCAATTTTATTCTGATTTCGTGCTCCAAATGGTGTAACATCCACAAAATTTAAGATAGTCATCAGTTCATAATCTACAAGAATTTATTAAATTACCAATTTAGGTATAAATGACAATAAACTTTGAAAACCAGCTTTTTCTGGTGAAGCTGTTGTTGTTGTTGTTTTTTTCTATGAGTGAGTCAATTTTCTTGGCTATAAACTTCTGAATTTTTGTTATTCGGCAGATAAACATTAAGGACAACTGAATTGTATATTGACTGAAAGTTCAGGGTATGCCTTCTCAGGAATACGGGGGCAAAGCTTCACGGGTTAGTATGAATTTGTAATCAAGTAGGGTTTAAGCTCCTCCAGATTCTGAACCATATTTGCGTCTATGCTTTTGATAACAGTCTGAAAGTGATTTTCATCAGAACGGCGACAAATGTCAACATGTTCTGAGAATTATAAAGTATTCTCTACTAGTTGATCAGTTATGAACATTCATTCGAGCACAAATAAATAAATAAGTATAATTTTACAGGTTTGTATGAACAAAAAACAAATTCCAGTCACGTAACAGTAAGTATGTCGGCGACTTAATCCAGAAAACTGCAACTTCGAACCTACTGCACACTAATATTGTTGGTTTTTTCAGTCCAAAGTTTGCGTACTGCAGTAATGTATCTCATCAACAGTGAACGTCAAATGCTATAAACATTTAAAAAATTTAATGTATTGACACTACATTATCGCAAAATATAAAAACTTAAATATAATAAAACTAATTCTTTCGCTTATAACTGTTGAAATGACAAAAACGCCCAAATTAATCTTAAGACAAAGACGAATGACAAATAAAAACTAAAATACATATCGGACTTATGGGAAATGTTTCGGAACCTGCAATAAAATAAGGCATTTCCTCGTACTTACGTCACAATAACAGACGGTACGGACATCATGAAATTCGTTGTCAAAATATTAAGAACTTCGTTCAGCAAACAACACAGTTCGAGGAACTGTTAACAAATTTCAGAAGAACGGAATCTGTTGTTATAGGGCCTCGAACTTGTCTCAATGATTCAACTCTCGATTTTAATTGGAATGGACGAGTTTATACTTAGCGCTGAAATCGTATTTTTATGACTGAGTTGAGCTGTGCATTCTTGACACTGCCAACTACCCGAGGGAACTATTTTTAGACCGACGCAGTATTTATGGTACCTAAACAGATGGAAAGTTAAATAGAAATTAAAAATTATTCGAATTTTTCTCTAGTTCATTCAATAATTATTTTAGTTAGCTTTACCTTAACAATTTCATCCAGTTTGAGCACTGAAAATTTTTATTTTATTCCAATCAATTTCGAGAAAACACTTAAATAAATTTACGTTAAAAACGAATTTTTAAAAGATAGGTTTTTATTTTTTTTTGGCATTAGCTTCATACGAAATAAATATTATTTTGTTGTGGAAGGTTCGCTGCAGTATTGGTATATTTTAAAATCACAGTAGTGAGTAGACTAAAAACTTATAAAAATAGCTGTACTTGAAGTACCGTACGGCCGATCCGCATCAAAATTGGTAGTACGTTATAATGAATTATATTAATTATTTGTTCCAAATTTCGAACCTATTTGTCCAAAATTATACATTTTATAGCCAAAATAAAATCAATATAGCAGAACCCGAAGTACCGTCCGGCCCATCCGTACCAAAACCAATAGGTCAGGTCTTTAGCTTAGTACTGATGTCCGTTTCAAATTTTGTTACTATCAGACAAAAATGTCTACCTGTACCACGGTAACAAGAGAACGGCTAACCTAATTATGTTAGGTACCTTTTGTTATTTTGAGTTTTTGGGAGTCAAAATTTTTCTCGAGCTGTGCAATCAAAACCAGTAACTATTCCCAAGTCGTTTAATGTGATGAAAATTAATAGGTACGTTTTCATACAAAACCATCTCGAAAATAGGGAAAATTAAGCAAATTATAGGATGATTCTTCGAAAATGAGACGGCTAAAATAAGGAAAAAAGTGACACAATAATTGAAATTCCTTTTTCACAAAAATACGAGACGAGAAGGTTTCGCTCATACTCGGAATACAAACTATAGAAGTAGTTTCAATTACCGAAATTTTTAAAGGCCTAAACTCAGTTAAAATGTTAATGTCTGTGTACACTGAGTTAACGGGCTTTATCTCAAGATTAATCATTCATAAAAAAAAAGACTCGTATGCCAAAAAGTTCGAAATAAAAAAGGCCCGGCTCGATAATTTTACTTTACCTCATGATCGACGGACAGTAAATTACAAAAACTGAATCGAATTATTGATTTGAACCTTCGCTTTACTTATCCGTTTTCAGTACAGGTTTTATTTCAAGAGCTTAAGTTGAATTTTTTGCCAAATCTGATCTGATTTATTTCAAGACACGTCTTAAGAATAAATTTCAAATTTATGAAGATTTCAAGTTTCGAGTTAGATCAACATTCTCGCCTTTCACCATCAATTCAAGCGAATAATCACAAATTACTCACCCTCTATCACAAATATCGCAAAACAACATTTCATCTTCGTTAGCATATTCTTTACAACAAGCGCAATTTTTGCAATCAGGACACTGCCATTTGTAACTCTTGATGAGAGGAACCATATTCAACGATAAATCTAAACAAGTAAGGTGACCTAGAGACACAAAAACTCGTGATACTCAACTCCACAAACAATACTCACCCAACACAAAAGTATACGTTTAACACGTACTCAAAGAACAACACCGCGAACAATTAATTAATATTTCGGACACGTTTTTTTTGTTACGGTTCTTATCGCCGAGACAGACTTTACACAGGAATTCGCTATTGTCTTCCAAAGCCGTTTAGTGTACACCATTCGTTATTTTGCGACCATTTATATTACAATTTTCTCGTACTGACGTACTACCGTTCGGAAATTTTTCAACAACATAGATTCACCAATACTCGTATCTTTGTCCATGTTTTCAAGGATATCTTCAGTAGCTTGAGTACCCTTACTCGTAGTACAACTGCAAACAAAATAAATACGGTGTTATTTAGTTTATTACCATCATACCATGTGTATCACTGCACAAGATCAACAAATATTACTTATCTTCGCACCTCGAATCATCAGAAAAGGAACTGTCGGCGTCTTTCGCTGCTAACAGATGTCTCACTGGACCATATACTACGGTACTCACTGGCATGTACGGCAATACAGTGGACGAATACCTGTAAACATACATTTAATAAGAGTAATTTCGAATATATTTTAAAACAAATCCATCAAATTCAAAAAACTTCATTACTCGTAATAATCGCAGAATTGACCAGGTAGTATAGAAATTGGATAGCTTCCCAGTCTGGGAGTTAGCGTGATCATATTTTGTGTTCTTGACTTCGGATAATGAATAATGAACGTTTGCAGATCGATGGCAGAACGACGATCTTCGCGTCTGCTTCTGTTAAACGTAGAATTCCAATTGGACGCCGATTCCATGGCGTCTTTTTTCATACCTTGCTTAGAACCGTCCGCCATCAGTAGCTCATCACTCAAACCATTAGCCCATGCTGAAAACGTTGCAAAAAAATGAAAACAAACGTGGGATTCAAAAAAAATGTTATAAACGTACATAAATCAAACACAAAATATCACTGTCTAAGTAATGACACCAGTATCAAAACTAAATTACATGAGTCGAAAAAATTTTTCAAGAATCAATATTTCAAACAAATTGTACTTCTTTGCTTGAAACATAATTCATTCAACTGTTTCTCGCGCACATCTTCGAAGTTCTCCATATTTTTCGGAAAAATCAAAACACATAATACCCTATACTTCTGCCCAACATACTGCTATAATAGCTACATCAGCAAATAACCTACTTAATACACCATTTTTTGCGAAACTGCTCAATCAAGTAACACCTCAACACTTACCTAAATCGCATGACGTTTCAGAAACCAGACCACTATTCAACAGATACGTTCGTTCTTCAGAGTCTACGAGTTGCCGTCTTATATCGGGATATCTTCGCTCAAACGACTTGACCTCAATAAAATTTGATATTTGTTCCTGAATCATGTATAATAAAATTCTCCTCTTTGAACAGGGTATTGGTATTCGGCGATGTGAACAACGGTTAGATTATTCCTGAAAATTAACAAAATAAAGAATTTTTTAATAAAAAAAAACTGTTAACAAGGGCTAGTGTGCTACCCACTTGAGCAAATGAAAAACAAGCTGTTTTGATTTAAAACTGAAAGAGGTTTGGCTTTACAACTATAATGAAAAAAGAATGAAACTAGGAAAAATAGAATAATAATAAAATAACTAAATTACCCGAAGCAAGACAGTCCACTTACATGCGATTATTGAATTGGCCGAGTACGTAAGAACACTTAAGTTCAAGCAACTAATTTTTGAAATCTAACTAATTTCACATGAGATTGAATTTACTCAATGTATAAGACAAAGCAATGGAAAACTGATAAACTAACCACAAAATAATTAATTTCTTATTCTACTTTTCCATCGAATGAAAATTGAAATTTAAAATCATATTATATAAAAAATAGTGGTGCCGAATTCGATCGATACTATCGATAGTATCGATATTTGCCAGGTATTGTTGAGACCTTCGACCATATACATAATCGATAGAAAATTGATTGAGAATAAATAATTAACAAAATTTTACTTTAGAAAGAAACCTTTTATTAGAAACAGAATCAAATCATTATCATATTAATAATTAATCAAAACCAAAACTCAAAAGCATTCGTCTACATAAGTCATAGAACGTAACGACGCCACATAGATTGGCAACTCAGAACAAAAACAAAAGAATCAAAAGAATGAATCACAGTCTTTGACTATATAGATCACAGTGAAAGAATGAATCACAGTGAACGTATATATGTTCAGTCTTCTGTCGCTCCCTTCTCATTGGTTGTAGTCGAAGAGCGGAAACTAATGACTAAATTAAACTTGAACGTAACAAAATAAATCGTAAGAATAAGATTAATAAAAGTACAAAAACAGGAACGGATCATGAGTAAACAGTCTTATTCATTTGTTCCCCAATCGTCAGCAGGTGAAACTGTAACAAATAAAATAATAATTACTTCAAGGAATGGGAAATAGAATTTTTGAACGAAACATTAGAAACTTTTCATAGCCCAAAGCTTTTGTAAACATATCAGCAAGCTGATTTTCAGATTTAATCCATTTAATTATTAAATTTTTCTGTGCAACTTCAAAACGAATATAATGATAGCATAAATTTACTACATGCTTGAGGGATTGAGAATCTTCAGATTTTGCAACACTAATTGCTGCTGTATTATCTTCATAAAGGATTGGAACAGTATTTAAGTTAATCAATCTCTTACACATTTCCCTCAATGAAATTAATTCTTTAGCTGCTAGAGACATGGCTATAAATTCAGCCTCCATTGTTGACAATGCAACATGGGTTTGCTTTTTAGTTCTCCAAAAAATTGGGTCACCAAACAGAGTCAGAATCATCCTGTTGTAGATTTTCCTAATTCATCACTTGTGCCGAGAGAAGCATCAACAAAACATTCTATTTCATCAGTTTGACCTTCAAATTTTAAACCAAGATTTTTTGTTCCAGAAAGATATCGAAAAATTCTTTTTATTTCAAGCCAGTCATCCCAGTTATAATTTGATTGTTTTCTACTCAATTTATTTACAACAAACGTTAGATCTGGACAAGTTGCATTAGCTAGATACAAGAGACTCCCAATACATTGACGAAACGGTATATCTTTCAAATCAGAATCATTCAATTTTTCTATTTTTCTTTTAATACCTTTCCTCTCAGATTCATTAGTAACACATGGAGTTTTAACAGAATTGCAATCATCCATCTTAAATCTTTTTAATAATTTTTCAATAAACTTTCTTTGGTGTAGAAAAATTGAATTTGAAACAGGGTCTTTTAATAGTTCAATGCCAAGAAACGTTTTAGGTTCCTTTAAATCCACCATTTCAAAAGCCTTATTTAAATTAAATTTTAGATTTTTTATTTTATTTGTATTGTTTCCTACAATCAACAGATCATCAACGTAAAGTCCAACAATGACAAAACTTTTTAAATGTTTCCAAATAAATAAGCAAGATTGAAACGGGTAAGGTGTAAATCCTAATTTCATAATTTCAGATTTGAATTTTTCATACCAGTTCTTTGGACTAGTTTTTAGTCCATAAAGAGATCTTTGTAATTTACAGACATAATCATTTTTCAGATTTTCTTTTCCAATCATGCCATCAGGCAGGGACATATAAATCTCATCATCTAACTTACCATTTAGAAAGGCAGTCTTCACGTCCATTTGATGCATTTCTAATTTATATTTACAGGCAATAGATACAAGGAAACGATAATCTGCAAGCCTAATTACTGGAGCATAAGTCTCAGTACGATCATAAATATTTTTGTCTTGGAAACCACGGATTACTAATCTAGCTTTATAAATGACATTTTTATCTGGAGTTTCCTTTTTCTTAAACAACCATTTTGAAGTCAGAATATTTTTAGATGCTATATTATTTCTTTTTACTAGACACCAAGTATTTTTTTTATTAATCAAATTTAGTTCTTCTTGGATTGCATTTTTCCAATTTTCAGTCAGGGCGAGTTAGTGCTTCATTATAAGACAACGGATCATTTTCTAAATTTAAAATTTCTACAAAATCGTCATCAGTATTTTCAAAATAATCAACCCAATTAATTTCAGTAAGATTTATAGCTTCAATTAATTTGCTTGGCGAATCAGTGTTAGGAGAATCAGTTAATGGGTCTAACCAAAAATTATTTTCTTTTTCTCTCCCTTCCATTTCTAAAACGGATTTTTCTTTAGGTTTATTAAAAACATCGCCGTATACTTTATTTTCTATAAAATCTACATTTTTGCTTTTGAAACATTTTCCTGTCTCAGGTATAAAAATATTATAAGAATCTTCATTGCAACTTACTAAGAAACCTTTTGTTGTTCTTTCTTCAAATTTTGCCAAATTAGTATTTTTCAATATGTGTGCAAGACAACCAAAACGCCTAAAATATTTTACTGTACATGGTTTTTGAAGAAACTCAGTATATGGACATTTACCATCTAAAGCCTTCTTTGGTGTTTTATTATGCACATCCACTGCAAATTTAAGGGCCCATGCACACATATCTTTTGAGAACCCAGAGTCAAAAATTAAACATCTAATTATTCTCTGTAAACTGAGATTTAATCTTTCAGCTGTTCCATTTAAATTTGGAGAATACGGTGGAACTGGGCTTAAAATTATTTTTTCTTTTTTAATTAAGTCTTTCATATTTTCAGTTAAGTATTCTGTCCCATTATCAAGACAAAATTCCCCTATAGAAGCATTTTGACCTTTTAATTTTCTAATGTCATCAAGAAGCTTAGAAACAGCTAAGTGGACAGTTGTTTTATCTGGCATCGGATATGCCCACACATATCGAGAAGCGTCATCAGTAAAAGTCACAATGTATTTATTTCCAAATTGAAAACTACTGGGAGAAATAGGACCATTACATCAGTGTGAATCAATTTTAGTGGCTCAGTATTTTTAAAACGAACAGAAGGGCAACTTTTCTTTGTGGCTTTAGCCTGTATGCAAACTTCACAATTTTGGATATTATCATCAAATTTTAATCTTTTAATTCAGGGATATATTTAGAAGCAGTTTGTAAATACGTTTTTGAGACATGCCCTAATCTAATATGCCACATTAAGCCTTTATTTCCTTTTATATTTTTCAAAACCGAGGTGTCCATATTATTCGTCCTAGAAACTTCCTCAAAAGAGTTATTAGCTTTAATAGGGTCTATATCATTGTTACTAAAACTTTCTATATTCTCATTTTTCTTTTCCTTTTCTAAATTTTGGTGGTCTTGAGACCTAGCACAAGTGTCATCATATTTAACGACACTCTTGTGCTCCTCCTTTTGCTCTATTTCATTGAGCATCTTTTTAGCATAATTATGCTCCTCCTCTACATCAGCAGTTAAACTTTCGTCACAAATCTTATTTTGATGAAGCGAAACATGGGAGTTCTGTGAAAGCAAAACGGTGTTCCCTTCATTTGAAACCAAAGTGTTATTTTTATTATTTTTTTGTTGATCAAGAAACGCAAACAAATTTGTGACGCCTTGGCCAAGGTTAGATTTTTTATGGTTAGATGCAAACTTGCTGTGTAGACAATAATTAGAATCAGACAAATTTTTAGATTTTTCAAAATTCAGATACCAAAACCTACCATCATATGGACCCTCTTTTATTGTTTTATTTTGTATTTCATCTATCAATTTTATTCCTTCTTTAGATAAACCTACGGTGACTCCTGAGTTGACTACTTTACTAAGCGAAACAATATTCCTTGTAATATCTGGAGCATACAGAACATTTTGTAATTTTATATTTTTACCATCTTCACCAGAAGCATTAAAAATACCAGTACTTTTTATTTTTATATTTGCAGACTGATTTTTATTAGCACAACGAATTTCACCTCCCTCTATTTTATTTATTTTATTTAAAAACGAATCATCTTTTACTATATGCTCTGTAGCCCCGGAGTCACCAATAAATGTAATCATATTCAACTTACCATTAGTGTAATTTGATTCAGGTAGTTCAAACACGTGTCCATCAGCCTCGGACAACATGACGAATTTTTCTTTGCCGTCAACACCAGTCATTTTTACCTTTTTGTATGTGTTTTCTTTTTGTTGGCCTGGATTGCCAAAATTACGGCCTCGGGAACCAAAACCTCTACGATTATTTACGCGAGACAAACGACCTCGAAATGAACCCCGAAGTGACGGCTTTTCTATTCGACCAGATGGAAAACGAGCACCAAATGGAAATTGAACTGGCGGAGCTGTGCATTCTCTTAACGAATGACTTCCCAATTTGCCACAATTATAGCAAATCCATCGGGGATTTGTGCATTCTTTTGCTGTATGATTAGGTTTTCCACAACGAAAGCAAACGATTTTCTTTACTGAAACACTTTGATTTGCTATAGAAACAGTGGTAGTTAAGACAGACGCATTAGGATTTGATTCATCGATACGCGCTTTTGACACCCGTTCAGTTGATTCAATATTCATTGCCAACTGAGTCATTTCTTTCATTGTGATGTTATTCTGTACATCGAAACGGCGACTACATTCAGGAAAACAATTTTTCATAGCAATGCAATAATTACCAATAATTCTCTCAGGTTCTAGTTTGACACCTGAAGAGAGCAAACGTTTTGTGGCATCAAGATAACGGTTTGTAAATTTTAAAACATCTTCTGCGTCTGACATAACTATATTAGCCCACTGACGTTCAAGAGTCATTCGCATTGACATCAGATTAGGAAATCTCATCTCACGTATGCGAGCAAGCATTTCATAGGGCAATTTAATATCACACAAGCTTGTTTTATATGTATCATCAACTCGCTCTAACAAAAAAGTAGAGACAAAATGAATTCTACCTTTCGTTGCCTCATCTTCAGGGTCATAATTTATTTTACCATCTTTGTCAATCGGTTCTAAAAGCAAATCATTATATTTTAATGCAGCCAGCTCACCAGTAATCATACGATCCCAAACATCAAAATTCATTTCAGCAGTAAGTATCAAAGCTGGGTTGGCTGATGGTCGTAACAGTTCCTTTGGAGTGGATTCTTCTTTCGTTTTTTGTTGAAGCTGATCTAGCTGTTCTTGGATGCTTTTCATTTGCTCCGCCAACATTTTAATTTGTTCTTCCATTTTAAAATCAGATATAAACTTTAACAAAATAGAAATTTTACTTTTACCCGGCGCCTCCACCGCGATAGAAAATTGATTGAGAATATTTAATTAACAATATTTTACTTTAGAAAGAAACCTTTTATTAGAAACAGAATCAAATCATTATCATATTAATAATTAATCAAAACCAAAACTCAAAAGCATTCATCGTTTACATAAGTCATAGAATGTAACAACGCCACATAGATTGGCAACTCAGAACAAAAACAAAAGAATCAAAAGAATGAATCACAGTGAAAGAATGAATCACAGTGAATGTATATATGTTCAGTCTTCTGTTGATAATGGACTGCATATTACTGATAAAATGTTGAAGGCAACCAAATGAAGTCTACATTCCATTCAAAAGTTTCTTCCCTTATCAAACTGTACTTTTCGCAGAATTCATCTACGAATTATCTTCTCTTCGATTCCTCGCTGTTAAATTAATTAGCTTTAAGCATTGTTCACACCAGGCCATTTTATTAGCTTAGAACACGCAAGTTTACAAGCTGCTAATAAAGTTCCTAGGTGTGACTGCTCGAGGCAAGTGAAAATGAGCTAGTAAAATTGCCTAGCTTCTAGTTGCGTGAAGTTAAACTGATTCAACTTTTCAGGCTACTTGCGTGAAATATCTAAATAAATTTAGAAAATCACTGATAAAATTTAGACTGATTGACCGAATGTTTGAGGAAAAAATATTTGAATGATGAAACTTGTAATGAATAAATAACTGTAAGTTTTGATAAAAAAAAACCTGCAAAAAGCTGTTATTTTATTTATCATTGCAATTGCAAATATAAATAATTATTGAAAAGCAATCGTGTCATTACTTGACCACTTATTCATTTTGAAAATTTTTTTAATTCAGTTTAAATATAATTTGTATTATAAATTTCAAAAACAGAATTACAGGAGTTGAAATTTAACATATAAATTGTGAATGATGTAACATGATAAGCACTTTATCATTCCCTGCATCAGATATTCACTAGCCTCATGTGATCAGTCCTAGGATATTAAAAGGCGCAACAATGTTGGCATTTTTATTGAGGTGAGTTCTGATCACTTGATACGGAAAAGATAAGAACGAACTTCCATCTTTAAAACAGATTTATTACCAACGTTAGTACAACGACTGACAAGCGGAGAAAATTCTCCGTCGAGCAGTGGCTAAAAAGAATATGTCAATGATCAGTGTTGCCACATGTGAAACGAATAAATGTAATGAACGTGTTACATACAGTGTTAGTCAATATTAGGTTATGTGTTCGTGAGGGAGTGAGGGAATCGTATCCCAACACCCCCCTGCGATTCAAAATGGACGAACGAACATATAAGTTAAAAAAAATGTATCACACAGTGTATGTATTAAAAACAAATAAATAAGCAATAGCAATCAAAATTGTTAAACATAAATATCATATAAAAAATTGCTTAAAAAAATGGTAAAAATTAAATAAGTCGTTGGCTAGTATCATAATGTACAATTAAAATGTGTATAAATTTATAAATCAATTGTTTTGTCTTGTATAATGTGTAATTATTAACATGAGGTATACATTTAACCTTCTGTTATAGTGTCACGTCTTATAAATATTGTGTGATTTTAAATTATTATATATATATAAAAGGAAAGGTCGGAGAGATCATTGTCTCCTCATCGTCAGCTGTGGAAGAAAACATTATTGTCTATGTCCTTATAATTAATTGTGTGGGGTTTAAATAAGTATACTATTGTTGGAATCAATTAAATTTATTAGGGGATGCTGATGCCAGTAAGAGAGGCAGAGCAGCGACGGGGAACCTATTAAATTTTGTGAGGTGATTTGTGAAACAAAATATGGACCACTTGGTTTACGATAGGCGCTAAAAGATCAACGCCCATCCACAGTCCAAAACCAAATATCAAAAATTTTGAGGGTTATGTCAATTAAGACTATTGGCCAAAAAGTTAACTTGCTCGGAGGATTCTCATAACAATGTTCTGGAAGGTTTTCCGATCAAGTGCTTTAGTTAATATATCAGCAACTTGATCAGGTGACCTAATATCGTTGAAATTTATCAATTTTTGCTGAAATGCCTCCAGCAGTGCGTAGCATTTGATCGCAAGGGACCTGGATCATTTCTGGCCTCCCCTAGATGCAATGTGGGACGCAGATATATTGTCCTCATACACCTGCAATGGGTCGGTTACAGAGAAAACGCTTTCCATAAGTCTCCAGATCACATATATGTCATCGAGTGCATCATTCAATGCAATTAACTCAGCTGCAGTTGACGAAGTTGCAACCGTGTGTTGCCGATGAACTGCCCAATTTAGCAAGTCTCTGTTTACAAAAATCATGAAGCCGGTTGTGAAGCACCCTTTCTCCAAGTTGTTTATATCGATGGGTGAATCATTTACGTCGAGTGCATACGACGCATCGACAAAAGCTTTAATGTGAGTTTGGTCGGAGTGGAAGACCAGAGAGAAATCTCTTGTAGTCTTGAGGTATCTAATGATACGACGAACATAGTTTTTTATTTCATTGTTGGAGGATGCCTGAAAATGGATAGGTAGTTGATGGCGAAAGCAATATCCAGGTGGGTCAGTCTTGCTACATATAGTAGATTCCCAATCATAGCCCTATATTCGGTATCGTCAATTCCATTTGCTGGTTTATTTAGTTTAAGCCCAGTCTCCATGGGTGTGGAAGATGGATTGCATTCGGTCATTCCGAACTTCCGGAGAATCTCATCGATATATCTATTTTGAGTGAGTATTATTTGTTTTCTTGGAATGTTACAATTTATTTCAAATCCAACAAAAAATGTTGGGTTGTGTTCTATTTTTAATGTGAAGTTTTATTAAATGTGTTTATCAAGTCTTGTGTCCACTCGTCATGGTTGCTGGCCAACAACATGTCATCCACATAGACTATCAGGAGTGCCATTGCACCAGTTTTGTCCTGTTTGATATATAAACATTTATCTATCTTTGACTGGGTGAATCCAGCTTGAATTATTGTTGAATTCAACAAATTGTACCAACTTTTGGAAAATGTTTTAAGTCCATATATTGACTTTTTGCGTCTCAGGCAATTATTTTTGCCTAATTGGCATCCCTTAGGGTTTGATATGAATATAGGATATTTTATTTGTGAATTAAGGAAGGCTGTTTTTATATCAAATTGTGTTATGTTTAAACCATGTTTATTGGTAATTGACAATATCCACCTGATTAACCAGTATTGGACTACCGGGGAATATGTTTTGGTTAGAGAATAGTGAGTGAGATCTTTAAAACCCCTCGCAACCAATCTAGCTTTTGGTATGTGAACGCCTCGGTTGTCGGGTTTTGTGGTGAAACACCACTTTGTATCTACCAACCTCACATTTCTCTCTTTTGGGACAACTTCCCAAACGCCCATATCAGATAGTGAATTCAGCTTGTCTGTAATGGCTTGTAGCCACTCTTCCTTAAAGGGGTGGTTTTCAACATCCTCCCATTTTTGAGGGATGTGGTCCTCAATGTAATTTTTGTATCTTGATTTAAACAAATTTAAGATTACAGGAGTATCTATGATGTTATTATTATCTTGTGTATTTTCATTATTATTATTTATATTATTTATTTGTTTTATGTTTCTCGTTTCATCAAATCTGACATCGCAAGTGACATGCAATTTGTCCATCAATGGGTCCCTTATACAGTACCCACTGTTGGTATACCCTACAAAAATTCCTTTGTCGGATCTTTGGGTTAATTTTGGATGTTCGCTATTGGCACTTTTTCTTTTATTTTTAGTGGCTTGTTGCTGACGGACCTCTATGGGGATGTGCCTGTGGGCGAGAGACCTAAAAACTCTCATATTAGATAAGTCAGGCTTTATGCTGTAAAACATCTCAAAAGAGGTCTTGTTGTCTTTATTGGCCCTAGTTGGGCTCCCATTTATAATATAAACAGCCGTCAGAACAGCCAATGACCAAAACCTAAAATCCAAATCAGAGTCAAACAACATAGCCCTTGTCCTTGCCATAATCGTTTGATTCTGCCTTTTGGCCATTGCATTCAACTCTGGTGAATATGGAACAACTGGCTCAAGGTTTACGCCGTTGTTCTCACAAAATGTCTTCATATTTGAGTCAGGGTATTCCCTAGCATTGTCACATCTTAAGGTTGCTATTGGGTGATCCGGGAATTTCTACTTTAATTTCATATATAATTTTTTAAATTCTTCGAAAACCATTGATTTCTTCTCAATAGTGGAAATAAAAGTATATTTTGTGGCATGATCCACAAAAATCAAAACATATATTTTTCACCATATATGCCCTGACCGAAAAACTTGGTGAATAAACAAACCTACTGTTAGGTAAATTCCTATCACTTACCTTCGAACAAAATAACAAATTGAAATTGATTAAATTAAATAATTTATTAATTTCGTAACTTCAAATCAGTATTTTTTCATTTCGTTCTATTAAAATTTATTTCTCTAACTATGCCGAAAAAAAGCAAGAAATTAAAAAAAAAGGAGAAGCATAAAGAGAAAAAGAAAAAAACCAAGAGAAGGCACCATGTAAGTTCTAATAATATTGTCATGTTTGTATTAAATCGGTGCTCATGTATTCATTAAATTTTTTTGTGTTCATAGTCCAGTTCAAGTAATTCCGAATCTGATTCGATCTCGGAGTCGTCAGAGTATGAGTGGGTTGAGAGGAAATCTGATCAGTGCTTTCGTGAGAAATCTCCTGAACTTCAAGATTGGATATCAGGATCACTTCTTTCTCGTACCTACTCCTTGAAGGATACTAAAAAAGATCGAAATCCAAATGTGAACAAAGACGAATGCATCATAACTGAGGTAATTTTGCTCCCATTCTTTTTCTTTATTTATGTCATTATTTTATTCGTATTTTTCTTTTTCTAAGTACTTATCTCAGAATTTTCGCATTGTTCTAAAGACATGGATTTTTATTTTAGCCAGGTCAAAGCAGTCGTGAATTAAATCCTTATTGGAAACATGGCGGAAATGGTTTGCCAGAAGAGAATGATGGAAGTAATTCTGATACTGGCAGTTATCTAGACGGAGAGTGGTTAAAAAAAGCCTTAAGAAGAGCCAAGGAGCGCGCGAAAAACGAAAATCTGCCTTTGGAAATTATCGTTGCTGAACGTTACGGAGTCAGTTTCTTCGCTACTTTTTTCACGTTCACTTTTATTTTCATCTTTATTCTCATCATTCGATCATGTTTTTAGTCCTTGGAAAATTTATACAACCTTATTGATAAAGCTGAGGCCAGGGAAAATGTGAAAAAAACGTATAATCGTAAGAGCCATCGTAAAAATGAATCTTTGCGTAGTAGTCGCGGTTTCATGAAACCATCTGAAGACGGCGAATCGTCTAGATTTTCTTTCGAAAGTTGTCCAAGACAAGTACCTTCTGGATTTAGAAATCCGAAGCCTCGTGAAAATTCTAAAATAATTGGCAAAACATTCCAAAACAAAGTGTCGCCTGAAAAAGTTGCCCCTAACCTCAGTCCTGCTCCCATTCTTTTAACTGATCAAGAAATGAATTCTTTGGCGTCTAAAATTTTAAAAGCTGAAATCATGGGAAATGAAGTGAGTAACGTTTAGTTATGTCTGGTTTGAAGTGTTCTTGGGATTAATTTTTTCCCCTATAGGCTTTGGTCAAAGAGCTAACTGATAAATTAGAAACAGCCAGAAAAACGCGAGAAGAAACTAAAGGCCATGTCGAAAAAGATGAAGTCGTAATACTGACCACTACAAATGCTCGCGGCTTCACTCAACCAGTTCATAATTCAAAAGAAAAACTAGAGCTAAAGAAAAGAAAAACGTTCAACACTCACGTTGCTGGTGAACGTATACGGTACTTTGAAGATGACGATAAGTATTCATTGAATGAAATGGTTTGTTATTTTAGTTTACACTTTTATGGATGCATTAATTTTTAAGCTCACGTGCGTTTAGCTTTTTATATTTTCTTGTCTTTAGTATGAAAGAGAAATGACACAATCGGCTTGCGATCAAAATGCTGAATTTTTACGTCTTGCTGCCAAGGTGATATATTTTTTAAATTATTTGTTATTTCTGCTGCTTAATCTTTTATTGTATTGTAATATTCAACGAATATTTTCGACGTTCGAATTTTAGAGCAAAGGTGACAAGGATCATGCCACTGATGATCTTTTTATGGAACAGACCACATCCAACAGGAGTGAAAAAGAACGAGGATTGTCGGATGCAATCAACAAACAAAAGAAAGCTGAAAGAGCCTTAGATAATTGCACGTGGTGCTTGGTGAATAATAAGCTTCAGAAACATTTGATTGTATCGACTGCGGCAAAGGTAAAGTTTATGAAAATTTTTCATTTTAGTCTTTCTTGTTCTTTTGATGTTTAAAACATTATTTCATGAGTTTTTTTTTACCTGAAAATTCGAACTTTTACTACTTTTTTCAAATATAACGACTGAAATCCCGTTCATTCGAACTTTGTGTTATTTGACATGATTTTCTGCGTTTTCAGAGTTACCTCTCCATTCCTTTCTTTCAGTCTTTGACAGAAGGTCATTGTTTGATAGCTCCTATGTATCACGCGACATGCACAACTTTAGTTGATGAAGATGTGTGGGAAGAAATGCTGGTAAAACTTCTTATTTTATTTTTATTTTTGTTTAGTTTGCTTGAAAATTTAGCATTGAAGTTGACTTCATACACATGGAAGGGTTTGGGGCGAAGATGAAAATTAAAAGTTTCGTGAGAAAAGCAAACTACTGACTCTATTTTCCCATTTCATTCTGATTTTTCTCCGTATATATTATATATACAACTATTGGTTAAAATCTGTTAATGCTTAATGATCAGTTACGTAATGTTACAAAAAATTAACATGTTAGGAACATATTTTTTAGTGTCAACAACCTTAAAGCTAGTTATATCTTTAACTAGTTTTAATTTATCATTTTGATTAATAACCATAATTTAAGAAAAAACAGGTATAACGTTTTCAAAAGATTAGCTAAAAGAGAAAGAGTTCCTCTGGTTTTGAAAAAGTAATAGAGGCTTATGATATTCTTATCGGTTTAAGTATTCAGAATGATTTTCGAGGATTCTAAAAAAAAATTTTTATAGGGATCGGGTTTAAATTTTTACGAAAGATAGTCTTCATGTAGGAACAAATCTGGTAAGTTTAGTTCCTTTTAGTTTACTAGTTCTCGAGAAAACTAATAAATCAAAAATTGTTGGAGAAAATTCTGTGTTCATGGTTTTGAGAAAAGTACAAAAAGAATGAGGATGAAATTTTTACGAAAGATAGGCCTCATATTATAAAAGTAGCGGAACTATTCTACTAACATTTTACGTCGTTTCCGCCATTTATGTCCTTCACGCCTCCTTTCACATGGTGTAAAGTCCCATAAGAATCATCCGCCAAGTTAACAGTTTGATTAACTGACGTAAGTGGCTGAAATAACATAGGGTCATGGAATAGCTCTCCACAGATCTTATGGGATTTGGGCGTTTATTCATTCAACAATTTCTGAGAAAAATGTAAAATAAAAAAAATTACTGGAAATAAGAGAGAAGCAAGCCCCCTGTGTTGTTTAAATTATCTCTACACATTTTCAGATCGAATGGTTACAATTGCGTCTTTTTCAGCATTGCATTTAGTCAAAATTTTGTATTTAAAACGCAATTCACTGCTATTTGAAGAGGCGCTTCTTTTTAATTGGATTCCAGGTAGGAGAGAGGAGAGCATTCTAGAATTGCTTAAAATTAGACTAAAGGTTTTAGTTCAATGGTGTATTATGTTTTTTAAAATGTTTTTAAGTTTTAATTTTTTGAGAACTTTATCTAGCTTACTTTGAGGTTATTATGATTTTAAAGTTTTGGGAATAATTTTGAAACATGTTCTTGATACCCTTCATTACTTTGCCTTGACTGTAATTAATATTAACGTGCCGAAACTTTATTTATCTTTTCAGAAATATTGTAAACACCTTGTGAAAGTATTTCGTTCACAAAATCAGGATGTCATATTTTTTGAAACGGCGTTTAATTTCAAGTCTTATCCTCACATGCTTCTTCATTGTGTTCCTATACCTTACGAAAGTGGAGAACTTGTACCAATATATTTCAAAAAAGCCATAATGGAATGCGAGAAAGAATGGGCTCAAAATAAGCAAGTAATCAACGTCAACAAATTTGATGTTAAACGAGTTATTCCTAAAGGACTTCCGTACTTTATGGTCCACTTCGGCGTGGATAATGGTTTCGCCCACGTGATTGAAGATGAAAAACGTTTTCCTCGAAATTTTGCTCAGGTACAAACATCATTGTTTGAATATTTAAAAATTTACCACTCCTTTTGAATGATTTCCATGTTTTTAGGAAGTTATTGGTGGAATTTTGGACTTGGATCATCGTATTTGGCGCAAGCAGCAAGCCGCAGATTTCGAGACGCAGTGCAAAAAGGTCAACAAGTTCAAAAGTTATTGGAAAGAAATTGATTCATTCAATTAATTTGAATTCTTTGCTCGTTTTATTGATGTGTCAATATATGATAATACGTTTTCGATTTTTTTCTTCCATTTATTACTAAATAATTCGGATGGGTCAAGCGAAGTAATGTAATAAATGAAGAATGCCTCATCCAAAAACATTAATAATTCTGTCAATTCACATAAATATCTTGCTATCAATTGGAACCAAACAACTTCTATATTTTGAATCTTACAAAAGTGCGAAACATAAAAAGGGCGACTAAATGCAAATAGCTTAAATTATCATTTCCATTTCTCGGGCATATTGTAACATTTTCTTAGCAACATTTACATACGGCATTTCTTCATCCACACTCATTTCGTTAACATCTCCGTTGAATAAATAATATCCGTCAGAGTAAATCCAGTTTCTCTGTGAAAAGAGAATGATTGCATTAGAACGCCCATGTCAGAATTAAGAAATAATGAAAAATTTTCTTATTACCGTTTTACTGTACTGAGCCAGGACTTTTTCATTATTCAGATTGAGAATAGACATAGCGCTCTTAACTGATATTTTGGGGTATGCCTTTTCGAGACACCGAGCGAGTTCATTTCTTATGGTTTCTATTAAACTTTCCATAAATATCGCATACGTTGGATCTGGCACAATATGTGCAGCTGTATGAACCTGCGAAATTTAGGATAAAGATGTCAAGTTGTTTCACGGTTTTAGAAAAACAAATTTGTCAAATTTACCTTATTATAGTTTCCTTCCATAATATATTGCTCCAACGAGACCGGATGTTGAATGTAAACATTACTTAAAATTTTATCGATTGGCAACAGTTCAAGTTCGATATGAAATTCAGCAACTCGGTTTTGAGAAAGTAGGAATAATAAATTTAATCCAAGAAGAGGATACATTTGTGCTGATTCAGGTAATTTGTTTCTGTCGAACAAAAAAGATACAATTAAAACAGAATAACGCTATTCATTTTACACAATAATTATTTCATAAGACTCACTTATAATCAAGGTAGTAACATTTTAATTGTTTCATATAGCGTTCGAAAGAAGCGGTATCCTTCTTCGCTATACTCCATTGTGCACCAATTTCCAAACAACTCCCTAAAGCATGTCTTGTATAAGATAAATCAAGTATAAAATTCAACTGTATCAACAGGTTTGAACAGATCATTGTTCAAGAGTTGAATTTGAAAAGATATAAACTAAAAATAAGAGATGTTTGCATACTTACTAGCTAGGATCAGTTCTTCTTCCGAGGCATCAATATTTGTAGGTAAAAATTGCAATTCAAGAAGTAATACCTAAAATATAACAATACTGAAGATGAAAAAAAAAAAGGTAAAATTATCAACATTAACTAAAAAGGTTTAAATAAAATTCATCTTCATAATTATTAAGATGAGTCAACCATAATTATGAAAATTTACCTTCAATTCGGCCAATAATTGTCCACAAACATCTAAATTCGGTGGACGTTTAGACCATTCGGTTTTCAATTTCTGGAAAGAAGCTTTGGCAGCTTTTAAGTTATTTCGTTTACTCTCTTCAGACTCCATTTTGTAGTATTTTCCCTGAATTAAATTTAAAATTAAATCACTTTACTACGTCAAACGACAATTAAAACAAAGTACAAACTACAGACCACAATACCAGGTAACCAGATAAAAAATTCTATTTTTGCTAATTCACTACTGATTCCAAGCCTGGGTAGAAAAAAAAATATTAGAATTACCTTGGAGGATATTTACAATTTTAATATAGTCGATGGAGACGACCTTCGACTATATATATAATGGACTGCGCATACTGATAAAATTAACATTGGCTTATTTGGAGACACCATGAAGGCGTACATTTCATTCAAAAGTTCCCTTTTTTCAGGATTCATCAAAATATCATGGGTTAATTGATTAAATAATTTGGAGGGATTTACATTTTCATTTTACAAAATGAAAGTGTTTTTAAAATTAAATAGCGCTATTTGTTCCTTTTTAATATTTGTAGGTGAATTCTCTTTGATTCGTCGCTGAGTCTTGATTAATTTAAGGGTGACAAATCGAAAAGAAATCGTAAATGGATTCTCTTTGATTTTTTAATGAATCTTGATTAATTTAACTACGAATTGAAGAGAATTCGTAGGTGAATTCTTTTTGATTTGTAGCTGAATCCTAATTAATTTAAGGCGATGAATCGAAGAGAATTCGTAGATGAATTCGGTAAAAAGTACAGTTTGAGAAGGGAAGGAACTTTTGAATGGAATGAACATTTCATTGGGTTGCCTTCAAATTTTATCTGTATGCGCAGTCCATCTAGTATATGATCAAAATAAAGAGCTAGTGTGTCTATTGTAAAATTATGTGAAAGATGTCATTCCTTAGAAATAAAATAAATCATTGTTGGCTATGACTATAAAACCATAAAGGCCAAAATTATGGCTGATTTCAATTGAATAATTGAAAACATAATGGCCTATGATATTGGCCTTGCTGCGCTAGTTACTAAGGACTACTTGAAAATTTGTCAAAACATCCCCAATGAACATTATCATATGGAGGTACAACAACATTTAGAAACTGTAAGTCAGATTTATATGCAAGAAAGATTGAGGGTACAATAACAGGTAAATCAACATACACTTACACCACATCTGATCAGTCAGTCCGCTTAACAGCAGCAGTATATCATCGGTTTGTCCACAAATAAAAACATCGGTCAGTCCATTCAAGAAAAATCTTCCAGTCAGTCTGCTCAAATGACAATGCCAAAGGAAATTGATCTAAACAACAAAATGGCTTGCCAGTGTAATAAACGTGTTATGCAGCAGTATAATGCAAGTTTGTCTGCAGCAAAGTCAAAAACTTCACAAACTTCTAGTTTGTCTAAAGCAACCAAAACATTTGCTCACTCAGTTCATATAACAATGCAGAATCAAGAAATGTTAGTAGAATGAGCTCAAGTTCACGCAGATTTAAATCAAAATCTGTAGAAGCAAGGAACAGTTACCATTAGTTGACCTCAAACAACCAAAGAACAACAAGCATGTGTTGTAGCTCCCCCAGCATCAACCTATTATCTGCTGACTTCAAAATTTGGAAACAATCATTGAAGAGACATGAGAAGACGAACAAGCCAGAGAAGAGTGTGAAGTTGCAAATGTAGAAAGGCAAAGGTGGGAAGAAAGTATGGCCAAAACTTGTCATCAACAATAAGAATTGGAGGATCAAATGATGATGCAACAAGTCCAGAAAAAATTAGATGCAAAAAGAGCCTGTGAGTTGAAACAAAGGTAAAGAGAAGAAGCTATCGCCACTGCTCAAAAACTTAATGAAGATGAAGAAAATGTAAGTCCGTAGAAGCCATCACCCATTAACTTAAAGAATTAGAAGAAAGTAGAGATTGTGCTTTCCAAGATGCTGAAGAGTGCAAACAACTTGCAAAGGAAAGAACTGCAACAAAAAAGATAGCCTTCTCCCAGTGCAATATAAAGGCTAGTATCTTGGTATCCATCATTCAGCTTCGGAACCTTGGAGTAAGGATAATTGGAATTATTACTTTTCAACCAAAGTACATATAACACTAGTAAAGTTAACGGAAGAAGCTGACTTTTGTTTATTGCATGATCAGTTCAATATCTATATCTCTCATTTTGAATTAAAAAATGTTTTTGATATTAATAATCCTAGTTGTTTGGAGGAAAATCAAATTCAACTTGAAATTGACGCAAGAGCCACTCTGTGTGAATGGCTAGATGAATTTTATTGAAAATTAATATTTGGTGAATCAGATCTTACAGCACATTTTCTTAAAATTAAGCATATGAATGAATCTAAAGGTAGTGTGTGTGACACATATATTACCTAAATTTACCAGAAAAGTTTTAATTCTAAATATATTGAGTTAAGAGAATGGTTAAAAGAATTAGAAGAATTATCATGTAAGTTGACAATTTATTATAATGGTTAATCCAAAGAAAGAAAGTTGGAAGCTTTCTTAAATCACAAGATAATTCCTTTTCCTAATATTATATGATTTTTTAACTAGTTATTAGATTGTGTTTAGAATCTAGAGAAATAATTATTGTCAACGAAAGCAATATTTGGTCTTATGACCCTACCTAAATATAACAATGCTCCTATAATGGATCAATACACTGTATCAACCCTTGAATTTTTGTCATCTGTTATTTTCAAAGCTGTCTCAATTAGTGTATTTATAAATTTATAATTATTCTGATTATATTTCTTTTAAATTTTTCAATATACTTCATTTGAATTAGAGTTATTGAATTTTCAGTCCTGTTTCTATGTATTTTAAAGCCTAAATAGAATTTAAGATTGTATGTAATTTTCATGGTGAAGCTTTTCTGAAAAGATATATTCACTTTGTCAATCCAAACAGCCAAATTTAAGGCTAATAAAATGTCATCCACATAAGTGACCATGTATATAATTTTATATTTATTTTTTCTATATTAAAGTTAACTACGATAATAGTTTCCCATTTAACTTTGCATTTTTATTCAATCTCAAGAAAAAAAAATCTATCCAAAATTTAAAAAATTTTAATTTAATTTTAAAATTTGATAAATAAAAACCAAAATTTGATAACGTATTTCATGAGATGTAAAAGCTATTGTATTGAAAAGTTCAGGTTTGGTTTTGAAAAACCTTGAACAAAGAAACTATTGTATATAAAAAAGCAAACCTAAACTTGTCCCACTTGAACAAAAAGGTTTATCTTATCTGATTTGTTCTTGTAAAATGTTGAATTTTATGATTGAACATGAATTTTATGTTCAACTATGTGTGTTTTTGTGAATTTTTAACTATAATTTTTGTGATAAAAAACGTAGATTTTGAATTCCTTCTAGAGAATTTAAGAATCTGTAAGAAATATTTTTTTAATTTATAAAAATTTGGCTTGTTCATTGCCGTTTTTATTTTCAATGATCCCACTGATATCTACGGAAAAAGTTTTGAATTGAATTTCACCATTAAATGTTTTGAAATTAGGAAAATTTATAATATGAATATTTATATTTGTTATTTCTTCATATTTAAAGATGATTTCTAATTTTTCACGATCTGATTTTAAAATTTGAGCGATGCCTATAATGTTTGTGGGACAATTTGCAAACTCAAGCTTACCCAATATACACCTTCAAATTTACCAACAGTACAAGCAATATATATACAAAAGTTATCCAAAAATATATTACCTTTGATCTATGGAATACCATTGAATTTTTCTCAAACCAGTTTGTATGTGTGAAGAAATAGGAATTATCAACTGGTCCAGCCAGACGAAAACGACGAAGAAAGACTTTAATTGAACGATAACATCGAAAGAAGATCAGACACACATATTACGAACACATAAATAAAACACCAAATATTCACTTTTCACGAACTTTTATTTTCACACAAGATGGTAAAGATGTTAATTCATCAACGTTTGATGAGCGACAAGAGGCACACAAAATATATTATCACAGTTGGGTTTCAAACATAAAATCACAGATTACAAATAATACTAAAAACAGTGTTACCACAACATATGATATGTGAGAATAATAAGCTAACGTATAATATAATTTGCTATCATTCTCACACGCCTCCTCAAATTATAATTATACGAATTGTCAATATAAAACAAATTACTAAATTAACGACATAAAACTATAAATTGGTCATTACACAAAAATGACAAAAGTCAACAACAACAAAAATTACAACTTGAAAAAATATTAACATATATTGTAAACGTATACAAAAAAGTTACAACAATTTTAACATCTCACAAAACATGACAAATTTAGGCCTCGGGCAGCCCTTTGTGAAAACGTCACCCAACTGTCGCGAAGTTGGTACGTACGAATATTTAAAGTCTACATTTACATGATCACATACAAAATGGTACTTTACGTCTACGTGCTTAGACCTGCGAGTATTCCATTTATCCGAATGCAGGAGCGCCAAGCAACTCTGATTATCCTCATAAATCGTGGCCTTGTCTTTAACTTGAATGCAAAAATCAGTTAACAAATATTTAAACCAAATAGATTCAGTAGTGGCATCGCATATGGTGATAAGCTCACTCTCAGTGCTAGATAACGCTACAGTTGGCTGCTTTTTGCTGGACCAGGACACCAGCGAGCCATAGACAAAGACACAATATCCAGAGATTGACCGTCTTGTAGTCACACAATTACCCCAATCAACATCAGAATATGTTTCTATAATATTGTTATTATTATCATGTTTGTTTGTGAATGTTAGTTTCTTATCTTTTGTGGTTACTAAATATTTAAGAACCTGTAGTAAATACCTAAAATGTTCATCAGTAGCATGACTGGAAAATTGGCTAAAATACGATATTGCAAAGCAAATATCAGGCCGTGACCCCAGCATTAGGTACATCAGACATCCAACGAGCTGCTGGTAGTCGTTATTCAATACACTATCACACACATTGAGATCCCTGTCCAATTGGAGTTTGGGGTCAATAGGTGTGTAGGTAGGTGCACAATTTTCAACACCAAAACGCTTAGCAACAGTCTCAATGAGACCTCTCTGCTCAATTTCCAAGATGCTTTCGTCACGATTGTGATTAATGTTTAATCCTAGGTATTTATTAATTTTTCCCAGGTCTTTACATTTAAATCTTTTATTAATTTCCCTTTTAAAATATGTGATTAGTGTTTGATTATTCGAACTTATTATGACATCATCGACGTATGTGAGTAAATATACTATAGAATTATTATTTTTGTCTGTGAATATATATAAACAGTCATCAGCCTTACTTTGTACGAAACCAAGAGAAACAAGGAATTCGTTGAACAATCTGTTCCACACCTTAGGCGACTGCTTCAGACCATAAATCGACCTATTTAACTTTAATACATTGTTGTGTTTATTTATTTGTGTTTCTATACCTTCTGGTATCTCAAGATATACATCTTCCGACAGAATACCATTTAGAAAGGCACTACATATGTCTATCTGTTCAATATAAAATTTTAATTTATTACTAACTGCCAACAGTGTCCTAACAGTCGAAAGTTTTGCCACCGGCGCATAAACTTCATCAAAGTTATATCCTTTTTTCGCTGACACCCTCTGGCAACAAGTCTGGCCTTATACAGAACTTTATTATTATTATCATATTTTTTATTGAATATCCAGCAACATGTGATGGTGGGGGCGCCCTTTGGACGTTTGGTCACCTGCCAAGTCTGATTGGAATCCAAAGCTTTAATTTCATCTGAAATAGCTTCTTTCCACATCACACTGTTAGGTGCAGCTATCGCCTCCTTAAACGTCAAAGGGATGCCATCCTCAGCAACATATATATAATTTGCAATGCCATCACGTTCAGTCGCCTCCTGTGGCAAACAATCCAAATTTAGATCCCCATCTACTTCTATATTCTCTAAGTTGGATTCTGTGACTTCCTTAAAAATAACATCATCCTTTGTGTATTTATTATTATTATTTCTTATTTTATTTTCAAAAAACTCAACATCTCCTGACAAAAGTACTTCTTTTGTATTTGTGTCTAACAATCTATATCCACAGGGTGAGTACCCTACCATAAACAATTTCTCACTTTTATTTTTAAATTTATTAGAATCGTGTTTGAATGACAACATACATGCGTCGCATCCAAACGTTTTTAATTTTGTGTAGTCATATTCTTCATTAAACCACCTCTCAAAGGGGACAAAGTCCTTATTTGTCGGACATCTATTCACTATATAGACAGAGCACAATATGGCTTCTGATCAATAGATCTTGTCAAGACAACTCTTGAATAACATTGTTCTCGCCCTCTCACAAAGTGTCCTGTTCATCCTCTCAGCCTTCCCATTCTGCTGGGGACAGCCACCAACTGTAGGTTCAAAAATTATTCCCTTCTCAGCACAATATAACTGGAAGGTTGTATTTGTGTATTCTGTGCCACGATCACAGCGGAGTCTTTTTACATTATATCCAAATTTATTTGAGACCATTTCGTGATATTCCCTAAATTTCGTGAACGCTTCCGTTTTACTCGTCAGTAGGTACACACAACAAAAATTGGAATAATCATCTATAAATGTCATAAAATATTTCGCTCCTTTATATGAAGGAGGATTTATCGGACCACAGAGATCAGTATGCACCAATTCCAGAGGCTTTTTAGTTTTTCTTTCATGCATCAGGAACGGTTTGCGTCTCTGTTTCCCCATAACACAGGGTTCGCACAACAATCTGCGATTGGAGTCAACGTTCAGTATTAAACCTCTGTTTGACAACAACTTAACATCATTAAAATTCAAATGAGTATGACGCCTATGCCACACAGTCAGCGGGCTTGATTCATCCTCCAACGTCAGATTGCACGACTGACTTGAAATTTTCAAAAAATCAATCGTGTACAAATCTGAGTCCACGCTAACCCCAGTGGTTACAATTTTTCCACTGCAGCGTTGGATGACCTCAACTGATTCCTCTCTAAACAGAGTATCAAAACCCGACTTGCTCATTTGTTTCACAGAAAGCAGAATTTGTGGCAGCTCCCAAGCATACCTTACATTCTTCAATTCAATTACAATTCCATTTAAAAGTTTTAATTTCACCGTACCCACAGACATGACAGAAAGCGAGACTCCCTTTTTCGCAACACAAATGTTATGAGGGTGAATTAATTCAATGTACTCACTGAACAGGTTAATATCATTTATAATATGAATTGTGCATCCACTATCGACAACAAATGTGGTTCGAGGGATTAAATTATCTTCTTTATTATTCTCAAAATCATTAATTTTACTATTATTATTATTAACTGTGAAACTAAAGCCCAATTCAGAGCATTCGTCATTAACATTATTATTATTGTTACACATTTGTGCAGAATTCCTATTAGAATTACCATTACGATCCTCAGATCTACTAAAATTATTATTATTGTGATTGTGATTGTGACTGTGACTGTGATTGTGATTTTTGTAGTTATTATTATTCCTATTCTTAACAAAACAATTACGAGCTATATGCCCAATTTAGTTGCAGAAATGACATTTGATCTTAAACTGACCACTATCATTACTACAATTACGACCACTATTACTAAAATTATTATTATTTTGTGAACCTAAATTGTGATTATTATTATTAAAATTTCGACTTTCAACATCAGAAGACGAATTGTGAAAATTATTACTATTATTATTACTATGAGATCTTCCTCAACTAAAACCACGATTATTGTTTCAATTTTGCGACCGGCCACGATTGAAACGATTATTAAAATTACCATAATTACGACCAACATTGTTATGGTTACCAAAGAACAGATTCTCTTCACCAGCAACAGGTACTGATGAAGGTTTTAGTGACACAGGATTCAGAGAATTACCTCTAACAGTCGACTTGCTATCCGAAGATAGTTCAAGCTGGAAATTGTTCAACCTCATGAACACTCCATCCCAGGTGACTACTTCTGCATCCTCCAGAACAACTTTGATCGGACAAAATTCGGCGGGCAGCGATCTCAGCAACACCAGGATAAACTGCTTCACGGTTGTCAAGTCTCCCAGTTCGGTCAAACGACAACATCGAGCACAAAAATCAAGAAGATACTTCTGCAAATCAGCACCAAAAACATACCGTTTAGCATACAACTCTCCTTGTAAGTCCATCAGCGTCTGGTCATTTCCATTGTCAATTAAATTAGTCAACACTTGAAACATTTCTCTCACCGTCGTGTACGTTTGTATGATCTCCAGGTACTCGTCAGTCACATTATTAGCGATCAGGAACATCGCCTTCGCATTTTCCTTCGACCAAGTATCTCCCCTATTACAAACAGTCGGTAAAGAATCAGTTATTATATTACCCAACGATTCCTTCGCCAACAACAGCTACATCAGGAACTTCCAGGTTCTGCCATTTCGCCCATTAAACGGCTCAATAGTATTCAGCTTCCTAACATCCATCTCAATGACAGGTAACGATGATCAGTTGCACAGCAAACAGCAATTTCAGCAATTATCAGATACGCCAACCAACGAATCAACTTGAACGAGATCACAGAAACAGTGAGAAGCGAACATATTAGAAGACGAAAAATAAATTAGAAGGCATGATTACTACTTGGAAGAAGCGATCAGGATTCGACAGCACAACATTGACGAATTATAACAATGGCGACCACGCTGACATCCAGGTAACTGGGCCCATGACCTGTGAAGAAATAGGAATTATCAACTGGTCCAGCCAGATGAAAATGACGACGACTTTAATTGAACTATAACATCGAAAGAAGATCAGAGACACATATTACAAACACATAAATAAAACACCAAATATTCACTTTTCACGAACTTTTATTTTCACACAAGATGGTGAAGATGTTAATTCATCAACGTTTGATGAGCCACAAGAGGCACACAAAATATATTATCACAGTTGGGTTTCAAACATAAAATCACAGATTACAAATAATACTAAAAACAGTGTTACCACAACACATGATATGTGAGAATAATAAGCTAACGTATAATATAATTTGCTATCATTCTCACAGTATGAGTGCCAAATTTTTCTATAAGAAAATTAACAAAACAACTTCCTTGTTTTCTTCGGACATGCGAACAACTGGATTTATTTGAGAACCAAATGCTGACAATTCCAAAACTTGATGATCCACTCCAGGAAAAAATGAAAAATAACAAACAAAATGGTGAAGTGGTGATCGATGTTAACCTATTAAGATTCCCAAAGATTTCAGCAAAGTTGAATGAAAAACTAATGTGAATGCCTTACAGAAACAGACAATCCAAGTCCGAAGTTAAGCTGAATTCCTACAACAATTGGTTGAATTTTGAAATAAAACGCTTTTCAGTAGCTGATGATCCAGATCAGCAGTAATGATGGTTTTAATAATGTGCGTCAAAACAACAGCAAACAAATTTTTTCAAAGTTTAATCAACGATGAAACAATCTACGAAATAACTTTTCAAAAACTCTGTTTGATGCATGAAAAAAATTTAAATTTAATTTTTGAAAAATAAAAAATTACAGTAACTGGAGTTAACTACTCCTTACTAAAAAAAAATATTGAAAAATTAACCCTTTATCAAAAAAATGTACTTCCATTTTCTAATACAAATATTACAGTAACTTCTAAATGAGTGTCTAAGTAATTTCCTCCTGTTAACTTGTACAGATTGAAAATCTTGCTACCATAAAGTGAGGTTTTTCAATTAGAAGAAAGTGAACAAGTCAATTTGAAATACCATAATGCATTTTTAGGTATTTAGGTGGTATGGGGATTCAAACCCGTACCAGGTGAATACCTAAAACTCTCCGCCTCACTGCCGCCTAAAATACAGCACCATTCTCACTCGGCCACAGTGTTGTGTGATGGTGAATGAAGGAGAAACCATATAAACCTGACAATGTGTGGTAGCTGCCACAGCATTAAAGATATAAAAACTATACTAGCATGAAATAGACTAAAAAGAGATGGCAATCTCCCTCCATTATACAAATAGTGTTTGAGTGGGAAAATGAGAAAAATGTTATCAGTATGTGAGATATGAAATGTCGTAAAGGTTGCATAATCTGAATGAGTACTACGAATGTTCGTGTGCAGTGTTGATAGTAGTGAAAAAATCGGGTGAGTGTCCCAAACAACAATTATAGATTATAATTTTACAGTTGTCAACCACTACCAAAGAACAACTGACTGTCACCCTAAAGTGTTTGGGAGAAGGTGTAGCCAAACAAACAATCATTTTTCATATTTGGTCATATGACCGTCAACCTTGGCTGCTGAACCAACAACTAGTGATGTGAGGCGGTAATGACGAGGAACAAAAAAGAGTAAGAGAGAAGTATTCACGACAGAATTTATTAGCAGACTAAAAATACATTTGGAAATAAAATATGAATTAATATGAAATGGTGAAGCAACAGCGTTATTGGTTTGAGAGTAGTAGGGGAAGCACTTCGTGACGAGAATGTACGTATGACATATATATATAAAGTATGTTCGTGATGATGATGAAGAAAGAGAGTAGGTGGGATTTCATATCAACACCCCCCTGAAATTTTACCGATCGAGTTCTTCATCATGTACACTGAAAGTGAACGGGAAAAAATATTAAGTACAAAATGATATATGCATAATAAAAAAAATTTCAAAAAAAATATCCACATCGTATTATTTAAATATTATTACAGTAACTTTGGTTTCAAGAAAAAAAATTTTGTTTGCTGCGCTTCGAATAAAATAATTGATTAAAATAAATAAATAAATAGGTAAGTACATTAATATGGTAACATGCAAAGAGTATAGAATAGTATATGGTATATGCAATATGAAAAAAAAAAAATATAAAAATTGGTAACATGCAAAAAAAAATTTTCGTATACATAAATGACTAATAAATGATTCATTAAGAAGTGTGCTCGAATATATTCTCGAACATTTACGAGTATGCAATAGAAGAAATAAAAATAAAAAAAAAATCACAAAGGAATAAAATTAACAAAAGATTTTAAAAGGTATACGATTGTTTATCGGAAACGTTACGTTTAAGAATTCTATCAATACATTGGCATGCAATAATATGAAGCGATAATATATGATGTCCGTTAGCTTTATCTTTTACGTTTCTCTTTTGTGTTTGAGGTGGCGTTTGACATGTTTATTTTTGGATAAGGCAAGCTATTAGGTTTATCTTTATTGAGGTCATGTAATGAGTTTTTATCGCTCGTATAGTGTTCAGATTTTCCTTTCATACTTTTGTGTGGGAATTTGTCGTGTATTTTTCTCACGCTTGTTCAGAGTTGTATGCTGTTTCTATTATTAGCGTTTGTAGGGTTTAAGCTTGCTCGATTTTAATTCTGTTTTCATTGTTGGGTTTGCAGCAAAATCGTGTATTTTTCTTACAAGTATTTTCGAGTGTATTTTTCTTTTTATGAGTTTTTATTTATGAACAATGTAAGAGTATTTTTTCTTGTACAATATGTTTCAAGTTTGGACTTTGGTATTTGACTTGGCACGACTTGACATTTTTGAACGGGTATTTTCTTTTTCAAATAAATGTATATAATATTATGTGAACAGATTCGTATTTTCTAACACTTTTACAATTAAATTTTCCAATTTTGTTCTGTCTAAAGATTTCGTAAGTAAATCTGCAAGCTGATTTTCGGAATTAACAGATCTGAAATGGATTATTTTTTCTTCCATGGCCTCTAAAATCGAGTAACATTTTATCATGAGGGCTCGCGATTTCTTTTGACTTCCACCAGAGCAAATTTTTTGGGTTGATATATTATCTTCCATTACATCTACGATTACCTTTTCCCCAAAAATTTCAAAATTCATGTGTTGGATTACCTTTATTATATCTAGAGTGTCAAAGACTGCTATAATTTCTGCAGCGGTACTGGATGAAGCGTGGATTGTTTGTTTTGAACAATTCCACTCTATCAAATCCCCATTTGCAAAAATCATAAAGCCAGTAATTGATTTGCCTTTTTGTAAATTGTTTAACTCAATATTATTTTCGTCTACTTGAGGGGCATATGAAGCGTCAATATATGCTTGTATTCCGTCTCCCACGGATTTATACGTTATATTGTAATTTTTTGTAGAACTGACATACCTAAATATTCTTCTGACGTAATTTTTTAGAGTATCATTTGAATTATTTTGGTAGTGTGAAAAAAAGTTTACAGGAAATAATATATCAGGTCTGGTTAGTCTGGCTAGGTACAATAATCCACCAATCATCGATCTATATTATGTGTCGTCCCTTCCATTTTCAACTTTTTCTATTTTAAGGGCAGTTTCCATTGGGGTGTTTGTCTTTTTTATTTCCGAAATACCAAACTTTTTAATCATTTTTTCTATATGTTTATTTTGGGATAGTACTATTGTTCCATTTTATATGTTTCTTTCTATTTCCAACCACACGAAAATTTTTGGATTATTTATGATTGTGATGGTAAAAGATTTTTCCAGTTGTTCATTAATTTTTGTGATTGCTATTTGTGAATTTGAAGCTATCAGTATATCATCTACATAGCTTAAAAAGTATGTTTTTTCATTGTCTTTCTTCATTTGATATAGACATCTATCTGCTTTTGTTCTTTCAAAACCCATTTCCTTAATTTTATAGTCAAGTAGATCGTAAAAAGATTTACTTGATGTTTTTAGTCCGTATATTGATTTTTTTAATTCGAGAACTTGATTCGAATTAATATTTATCACTTCTGGTTTTTTTACATAAATAGGTTTTATAATGGGTGAGTTTAAGTATGCAGTTTTGACATCATATTGTACAAGAATCAATTTTAATTTATTAACCATAGAGAGCAACCATCTAATTGTACTTATTGATGCAACAGGACCATGTGTTTCTGTAATACTGTACTCAGTTCAATCTTTGAATCCTCTCGCCACTAATCTGGCTTTGGGTTTTGGGTTTCCGTATTCATCGTATTTTATTGTAAATATCCACCTAGTATCTATTAACTTTTGCCTGTCATAATCGACAATTTCCCAGACATTCATATCATTTAATGAATTATATTCGTCATTTATTGCATTTACCCATTCTCTTCTAAAAGGATTATTATTTATTTCATTAAAATTCTTTGGGACACAATCTTCTATATATGTTTTGCTATAGTTGACATTAATATTCATTATTATTGGGTTTATTATTCCTAAATCTTGTTCGTAATTTGCTGATTGAATTATTAACTTTCTGTTGGATGTTTCCAAAGATTTGATATTTTGAGACTCATCAACCCGTACATTACATGCAATATACGATTTTGTTTCAAAAGGGTCTCTCAGACAATATCCCATATTTGTGTATCCCATCATTATGCTTTTTTCTGCTCTTGGGGCCAATTTTGGATCTATTTTGTTTTTTGATTTTGCCTTTGCTTTAGTTGCATTTTGTTTTCTCACTTCTAAAGGGATGTGACGATATGTTAAAGAGCCAAATACTTTTAAATTTTTTAAATTTGGTTTTGTACCATAAAATAGTTCATATGGGGTTTTAAAATCTAAGTTGGCTTTTGTTGGTGAGCGATTTAATAAATATGCTGATGTAACAATTGCATATGACCAATATTTAATGTCAAGATTGGCATCAATGAGCATAGCTCTTACTCTCCTCATGAGTGTCTGGTTCTGCCTTTCGGCTACGGCATTCAACTCCGGGGAATAAGGAACTACGTAATCTATTGTTATTCCATTTTCTAGACAATAATTTATTATTTTTACATCAGTGTATTCCTTTGCGTTGTCACATCTAATAGTTCCTATGGGAAAATTTGGGAATTTATTTTTCATTGACATTATCATATTTTTAAATTCTGTTGCCACTTGATTTTTTGTTGTAATGGGCATCACAAATGTATATTTTGAATAATGATCGATAAAAGTTAAAATATATTTTTGGTTTGCGATCGATGGTGTAAATGGACCCATTATGTCTGATGATGTTATTTCCAATTTCCTTGATGGTTTTGTTCTCATCCCATTATGCCCTAGTTTCGTATTATTTGCAATGCAACAGATTTGGCAGTTTTTAAAATCATCGTCTCTAAAATTCATATTTTCCGGAATGCCAACAGATAAGTTTTTTAATTTTTGGATATAGCGTGCATTTAAGTGTCCCAGCCTTCTATGTATAATCATTTTTTTATTAAATATATTATTATTATTATTTGAAGTATCCTTTATACCATCAGTATTATCATTGATATTTGATTTTTCATCATTTGGTATATTTTCTTCATTGTTCGTGTTACTATTTTCACCTCCCTCAAATGAATCTATATTATTATTTTCTAATGGGTTTTCGACTTCTTCTTGTATTTCTAACTCAATTGAAAAATCCTCCCATTCATCCTCATTTTCTTGGGTTACTGAACATATTTGTGTAGTGCTATCTAATTTTGTATTAGTGTATTCATCATCATTAATTTTATTATTGTTATTATTATGGATATTGTAATGGATATAAAATATTCAATTTTCTTTTGGGGCGGTTATCAAAGTTTCCCCATTTTCTATAAAATATATATTAGCACAATTTTTTTGTTGATCGATATTTACTGTACCCGTATTTGTGATTTTTATTGCACTAATTATGTCAGTATTTAAGTCGGGTACGTAATGTACATCATTTAATTCTATTAATGATTGTATTTTATTGGAATTTTCAATTTTAATTGTCATTTGACCAGTATGGGTGGCATACAAGAAAGCATTTTTCCCCGCACATTGAAGTTTTACAGGGGTGACAAATTTTTTAATATTATTCAATTTATTTATATCTGCTGTTAAGTGCACTTCCGCAGCTCCATCCAAAATTGCCTTGTTTTCTAGGTGTGTGTAATTTTCATTTATTTCATTATTTTTTATTAATTTATTCAATAACCATTCATTTGAATTATTCGTGTGTTTTCTAACCATGCAGGACATTTTTACCTGCTGTTCAGGATTTTCTTTTTTATTCGAGGCAGTATTATTATTTTGGGTTGTTTTTGGTGGATAATTATTTTGGTTTTTATTCGCATTATCATTATTACTATTTTGTTGAGTATTATTATTGTTACAGTTTTGGACTATGTGCCCATTTTGACCGCATTTATAACATTTTAGGTTATTTTGGTTATAATTTTTATTATTACCTCTATAATTATTTCCACGGTAATTTCCATTTCCATTGCTATTCGAATTATTATTATTATTATTATTTTGTGTATTTGGTTCATTCCCATTTGCATTACTATTCGTACCATAATTTCGATTGTTGCCTCTATAGTTACTATAATTATTACCTCTATAATTGTTCCTTCCTCGATAATTATTATTACGACCTCTATAATTATTATTGTTGCCATTTCCATTATTACGATAGTTATTATTATTATTATTCGGGTAATTATTATTCTGTTTCTTTAATGTCTAATCTCTAAATTTTTGATCAGCATCTTCCCTTAAAATTCTTTTAAAATTATCGATATTTTGTTCATTGGGGGGTAGATTTTCAAATTGCATTTTCACTAATGCTTGTTCATAACACAGTGCAAGTTGCAAATTTTCCAATTCTTCCTCTTCTTTTACTTCCTTTCCACTATCTCTTACATCTGTAACAAGTTCATCCCATTTTTTAAGAAATCCTCTCATATTTCCCCCAGGTTGAAATCTGAACTCCATCCATTTAGATTTGGCCATGTTGGCTGTAACTGACGTTTTTGTACCATATATATTATCTAATTTTTTTAACATCATTATGGCCGTGTTACAATCTCGTATTTGTTTGGTAATGTCGTTTGAAACTCTTTCAAGGACGAATGATTTGGCATTGTCTTGCATTTTACAATAGTTAATCATTTCCTTATTAGGCCTAAAATTCAAATCATTGATATGTGATATATATGATTCTAAAAATTCATGTTCTCCAAAAATGTCGTAGTAACCGGCACCCCTAATGGCTGAAATAATAATTCGTCTCCAATCTAAGTAATACTTTCCATTGAACACCTTTCCCAATGGAGCCTGAATGGGTTTAATTTTGTTTACGTTGGACATCTTTTCTTCAATTTTTTTAAAGCCTAATAAATTATCTTCTAAATTCGTGATAGATAAAAATTTTTTATTTTCTTCTTTTTCTTTTTCTATATTACTTACTAAATTTTGTTTTTTGAATTCAATATTTTGATATTCTGGTTCTTTTTCTTTTTTATCCAGTTTCTTAGTCTTTTAAAATTTTATTATTTATTATTTCAAGAATCTATTTAAGAATTTTTTCTCTGATTTCAATGAACTATATATTCTATTCGAAAAGTAATTTGGTGTTGAATCAGATATTTTGATATATTTAAATGAACTAATTTCTTCTATTCTACCTGAGATATCAATTGTGAAGGACTCTAATATTATTTCACCCGTAAAATACGTGTAATAAGGAAGATTATATTTCTCTATTTTCAAATCTACCACTTTTTCCCCTTCAAACTTTTTCAACAATTCCTCCAATTCCTCTTTCTCAATACTATATTCACCTATTTTATTTTCTAATACATTTATTAAATTTGACATATATTATTAAATGGGAATGGAAAAACAATTTTATATCACCACCTCAAATCTACAATCCAAAATACACGTAAAAAATAATTTAACTACACATATATTACCTTTACAAAAATTAATTTTCTTCGTTGATCCGTTGTTGTGTGTGTTCATATTTTTGACTCCAATTTTCACCGTCGTAATCTTCGCCGAATTTTGTTGTAGGTTGGCCCAAAAATTTGTGGTCTTCGTAGTTGACGATCTCTGATAGAGTCCTCGAAAACGGGAGCAGAAGATTTCCTCAGGTGGTTCTCTGTATCGTTGGCGGTCCTTTCTGAATTGTAGTTCGTTGACTTTCAGGGTCGGCTGTTATTGGATCAGGAACAGTTTTTGGTTACGTTTCTATTTTTTTCAACTTCGAAAAAAATTTAATTAAAAAATTCGAGTTTTAACATTCTTGATTCAAACGATATTTTCAGTGTATTTTCACTTTTGAAAAAAAAATATAAATTTTCACACAACAATGAATCAATTTCAAAAAAAAAATTCAGTCTGCTATTTCATAATTTACTTTTATTCATCTCTTACTGTTCAACCGCAGCGATGGCTACCATGATGTGAGGCGGTAATGACGAGGAACGAAAAAGAGTAAGAGAGAAGTATTCACGACAGAATTTATTAGCAGACTAAACATACATTTGGAAATAAAATATGAATTAATATGAAATGGAGAAGCAACAGTGTTATCAGTTCGAGAGTAGTAGGGGAAGCACTTCGTGACGAGAGTGTACGTATGACATATATATATATAAAGTATGTTTGTGATGATGATGAAGAAAGAGAGTAGGTGGGATTTCGTAACAACAACTAGGATTGAAATTCTGAACAAACCCTTACTATTTTACAATAGGGCCAACTGTCAATATCTACACCAAACACTTGTACACTAGCGTACAAATTACTCCGCATCAATCGAATTCGACCAATCAAAACAATCAGATTCTCCAGAATGGGGGAATTTGTACGCAAGTGTTTATAAATAAATGCATGTGGCAATGATTTCCTTCAATCAGATTTTTAGAAATCAAAACACGTGGGATTGGCAAAGCGATCCATAGGTGCGACGCCAAAACCTCTATTACGTCATCTCCATCACATATATTATATCTTCGAAGTGAATTACATAAATTTATAGAGGTTAATAGATATCGATAAATTTTATAGACACGTCATTAACACCTCAGGCATCAAAAGAGGAATGCAAGCCGAAAGGTGTAAGAAATTGTACCGGGTTTTGTCAAAAGAAATTTGGTTTTTAACGCATATAGACCAGATATTTCAGAACAGGTCTTTTATAAGTAAACTCCATATAATCCTTCAACTGTGCTAAGAAACAGCTTATAGGTAAATAAGTGCTTATAAATTATCTTGAATATTCCAAAAATTTCTCAAGGAAAACTGAACACAGCTCATACTCTTTTTTTAAATTACTTAAACAGGCTAAAAAAGCAAACAATGCGTGTAATTATTTGTCTACCTATTTCATACAGGCCCAAAACTTATGAATCTTACATATTTATACAGCATAAGGCAAGAACTTCATTAAAACATTTGAAATAATATTTTTGAAGGTGTACTTTACGGTAAGCACATGTTTCGTGACTTTTTCAACATATTTTGAATATTTTTGATTTCAGATGGAAAAACTAAACATGTTCCATATTTCAGGAATAGTTATGAAATTTGCTTTTCAAGTGATGAAAAAGTGACTTTGTCTGTTAAAAAACGTACGGGTGGCAACCAAGTAACACTGTGTCTGACCACAAGACCATTGAAAAAAAAAAAACGACCAACACATTTTGTTTTTATTTTTAAGAAGTGTATTCTCAGATAATTTAACAGAAAAAAAAATTATAGAACAAGGCAAATATTTGTAACCGTGTCAAACAAAGGTAACATTCAGCTTTTTGAAATGTCAGTCTCACACTGCAACGAGAAAACTGCCATGGCGTAGCATACAGATATTTATACTCGACAATAAAGAAGTAATAAAATGGATCTTCAATGACAATCCCCAATTAGTTTTTCAAAAACACTGCATGCAAACGTGGGAAGTGAACTTCAGAATTATGAATATAAAGAATGAAACACGTACTCAAAAGAAAAATTTAGTCCATACGAATGTACCAACAAAGGCATTATATAAAATGTCAGAAAGGGCCTTTTTCCATCTATTATTATGAATATAATTTTATAGTAATGAAATTAACGAAATAAAAACCAGTAAAAATAAAACCAAGGAAATAGAATAAATTAAACGAGTAAAATCACAAGTGAAGAACAAAAGTAATTAATTACAAAATCTTCTACATTAAAAATTTCTTCCCGTCAGAACGCGATAAAGAATACGACTCAATGACGGCGAACATCAACTTATAACTTCTCTTCATTTTGAAAGAAAAATCTAATACAACTGTTGAAAGAAATTGTCAGATTTACCATCCGTAAAAATAATTATGAAAAGAAAAATTGACAGAATGCGAAATGGGGCAATGACTGAAAAAAATTCAGTTCGTGATCATAAAAGATACGTAACGCTTCAATTAAGCAAAAATATAAAAAGAAGGAAAAAATATAAAATTGAGTAGCCAAGCTTGGTAGCAGTGGTCAAGGAAATAGTAACTAAATTTTCAATTCACTCTTATGCCTCATCTACTTTCGGTGTGATGGGCACAGATTACCGAGAAATTAATTTTAAAAAACAATGTTTGTAAATTTTACAGAAAATTTTTTTATGATTTTCTAACAGCGAACAAAATTAAAACTAAAACTTTTTTGACATAAAATTAATACACCGAAAGCAGGTGTGTATAAAATGACATTAAAACAAATAAATGATGAATAAATAATTTATAGGTAAATGAGACGACGAACGAAGAGGGTAAACCTGACTAGATTCAACTAAACAAAAAAAAGTAAAATATAATTTAATCCATCATAACAGTAAACAATAGTTGTAACTCGAAAGATTAATTATGTCGGATAGCGCATATTGACAATATGGTGTTAATGTTATGCAACTGCAAAACTGGAACCAAGGTATATGCAGCAGGTAGACTGGCTGATAAATTTATTAGAACATTGTGGACGTATTGTGAAACTATCTGTTGATTAACAGGATAAAAAATTCTCAAACTGCAATCTAAACTCTCGGGAAGTGGTTCACCACCATTAAGTTTACTCAAAGTATAATTAATAACATTTTCAATGTGCTTTTGTTGCAGGGGTTCCATTTCATCTATCTCGAGTGATATATCACCTTCAACACTGGCCCCATTATCTGAAATGTGGTCAGAAAAGGTTAGACTTTGATTAGGCAAGCAATTTGACATAAAATAAATTATCAAAACTTACCTCGAGTTAGATAGCAAACCACCGCAGATACAGAATTTTCATAGTTGAAACGTTTGCGCGAAAACGCCTTATGCCTTTTATCGATGCGACAACCAGTTTCTTCATCTATATAAAGTGAATTCATACAGTGAATTGATATGTACATAATAAAAAGTTCATAATTTCGTTTTCATCGGGCTTTGGAATCAAAGCTGTTTTTCCTAGATACTAGAAGGCATTTGACGTCCATGTTAAACATGGGGGGAGACACACCGCCATTTAGGATTTGGAATATGACAGTAGCAGGTCTCAACCCACCAACCGTACCGTTATAAGGTCGAACACCAAACCGTTAGGCCAAGAAGGTATGTTCATAATCACTTTTACAATACAAAATTTATCCAAAATCCTTTCATTCCCACTCAAAAAAATGTTAAAAGTCGTAAAACAATATTTCACGAAATCTGAAATCGATTGAATCACGTTAAAGAGTGTCTAAAAGTGCTCGAAGAGGCACACACTTGAAATTTTGTTAAAATTTAATAAGTTATGTCAGAAACTTACATTGAAAACGTGCATTTCCTCGATGGGCCCACACTTGCCATTCGATTTTCGCGTTTCTTGGCAACGCAGGAACAACAACATAATCGACAATAGCGTTGTTGGACCGTTTCTCCCATTCTCTCCGAGCAGGACGAATGTATTCGTGAGAGGTTACATAGCAAATTGCCTGCAACGAAATTAAATTACGATCTCAACATTTTTACTAGGACGAATAAAAATGTTTGATTTTCTAATAAGAAAGATCAGTAAGTCACCTGAACAACATCTCGAAGTAAAGAATTCTGATCAATGCCGCTAATAATTCTGCCGACATGACGCAGAGATAATCGACACTCTTGACAGATTCCACCGTCTACCATTTGCATAATACCAGGGACTAACGCTATTTGACCGGCCACATATATAATCTCTCCCACCTACACAAATACATATAATGTAAAATTTAGAACTCGAGATGATTGGCGGCACTGTGAAGCATAAAAAACGTACTTTTATAGCTTGACTGTATGGGCCAATATTAGCAGGTGCCCAGTGCGATATACTCTGTACGTGCATGGTGCGACGTTCGTTATTAGATGGACTCGAACTGACTGATTTATGAGCAACAGCCTCAATCAATGCAGTCGAGTCATCGGGCAAGTTTGTCTCCAGGCAAATGCGAACCGGAGCATTATTTTTATCAATGATGCTCATATAAATGGAATTGAGTTTCGAATACTGAGACATATCATTAACAAACATCGTAATGGACACCAGGTCTCCAACAGAATATTGCTCACGGGACAATAAATCTGTAAAATGAAATGTTTTCTTTAGGATTTCGGCAACGCAGAATTCAATGGATACAGCAGAGAAAGGTCAATAAGAAAATGTATTTTCATTTTATTGCTCATTTTCAATAATGAACGGAGCATGAATGCAAAATATCAAATTATTCAATTTCAACTGGAATTTTATCCCAAAATTTCGCTATTCTACAGGTAAAGAAAAGCTACGTAGATTTTTATACACCAAATTTATTGTCGTGCTCCTTTTCAGCAGATATTTTAGAAAAACATTTCAAAAAAACATTTTTTTCCTCAGTTTTTTGGATTACTTAGCCCTATATCTTTATACACTTAGCAATATCCCAAGCATAATACAGAAATTTTCAATTTGGTTTAGTTTATAAGGGCTACACTTAATCTAGAAGTGGATGTCACGTCATACACTAAACATTTATATGTAATATTTGGAGAGAGGGCCAACAACTCGATTAACGCACTCACCGAGTAAGACCTCTGCTCCAAGGCCTCTAAGTACATATTATTCATGTATCGAAACCGAAATATCTATTAACATGACATTTTTAACCAGTTCGAGGTCAATAACGACCAAATATCATGCACTATCTCCAAAAGAAAGTATTCTACTCTCCGCAACAATCTAAGTTTAATTTCAGTAACACCTACTAAGTGCAATTGGTAAATATGAGCTGTAAAAAGGCTGGTGTATTTTCCTTCGTTATCAATAAGCTCGTAAATTCGTGTAGAGAAGAAGATGAATTTAGGCGAGAATTTTTCCCAATAGTTGTTAACTGATGTTGGATCAATAGTAGAAAATTGATGAATACTTTCAACGCATAAAACAATTATCAGAAAAAATAGGGAGTTTTCTACAAAATATTATAATTATAATTCCTAAAAATAAGTTAGGTTAAAAACAAGTTTCTAAAAAATACGCTTTCATTTAAAAAAATTTGAAATTTGCTTTGTTTGTTTAAAACGGATTTCGCGGTGAAATTCTGCAAATATAAAAACGTAACACTCTTTAACTGCCTGAATATTTACAGAATAACCCTAAATCACAACTGATAACAACAATACTCGATAAAAGCGATCCCAGTGGTCTGATACCAAATTACGTCATATTTCGTTGCGTTAGTAATTGCAATAAAAGCGTATAATAACAGAAATTAATGTCAATAAAACAAGAGTAACTTTGCCGCAAAATTTTCTAACAGACGAAGGTTGAAGGCTTCAACGGATCAATGAGGGAATGAAAATTTTTCCAGTAACTTTTCAAAGAAAGAAACCTTACGAACTTACCTCGCATTTTATTTAAAGCCTCGAAAAGCGCAGTACAAGGATCAGCACTATTACCGATCAATGATCCTATCCACAACCAACCAGAATTATTAATACAAATTCTTGAAGATAAAGTTTGAAAAACTGATAAATCACAACGCTGAAACAAGCATTTTTTTCAACTAAAAAAAAAAATTTCAACATTTGAACACCAATTTTTAATACTCACATTCAACGAAATAGTCGAATTATAAGATAATGAATCAGATTCGTTATTACGCATTACTTCGCCCTCCATCGAGTCACTACCCAATTGTTCGTCGGGTAATTCTAAATCACTCACATACTCTAGAGGACCCTTAACATTAGTAATTAAATTCGATAAGCCAAGAAATGGACTCAAATCCTGAAAATAAGAGAAAAAAATTATTCAAAATCTTACTATGCCGCAAAATTTCCACCTTATAATATTCGAGATAATTTAATTTTTCTACACAATCAATGAAAAATCGCGTACCGATTTATCAACTAGAGAAAGTTTCTTAAAATTAAGATAACCAACGGGTGCAAACGCATCGTCAGAGTGTATCACAGTTTCATAATCGTCTCTATAAACAATCAAAGAGTATAAATTATGTCACATTTTTTGACAGAACACAAATTATACATACGAACTGGAAGAGCACAAAATAACCTGTAGCAACGCCCATCTAAGAGTATGCATTGCACTGTTCATAATTTGTCTGATGAGAAGTCTTTAACCATGATTTCAAAATCTGACTTTTTCAAAAATACAAAGTCAATAACTAGATTAGAGTTTAAGGAATAAACACAAGTCCAAAAACGAGAAAAAATTAATGTAATGCATAGTTTTTTTTTGTTTATTTTTTTAAAATAAATCAATCACGTTTGAAGTCAAAACCTGTCTGAAATGTATCAATAGTTGCAAGTAGACGATTTTGGATCTAAACAAACTTATGTACGATACGAGAGCTTCAATACTGAACATTTTCTTAGAACCTGTTCTGCGACGACATTATTTTCACTATCATTTTTTTCATTTTATTTTTGTTTATCTTCATTTTGATATCATGTTTTGTAAGGAAATCCTCATACTTTCGTAAACAATATCATCCACAATGATTCAGTATAATGAATTGTTAAACATACCATAACTCATCGTATCTTTGCACATTTGGAATTTTTTATTTCAAAATGTGTATTTGTAATAGTGAGAAACTACAAATCATATTGGGATTAAATGGACGAATGGGCATAGAATGTTGATGAGCAGTTTGGACAATTTTAGTAAATTACATTATTTTGAAAAAATGCAAGAATTAGGTAAATTTATATAGATTTAAATCACCGACTTACTGCTGCAAAACAAATATTTGATTTTAGTATTTCTGTGCTAAAGCAACTAAAATTGTGGGAACTTTTGGAGAATTCAAAGTTATCTAGAGGAATTGCGAGAGAACCATTAATTGTGATGAGTTAAAAGTTTGCAGACATTGAAGATGTTAGTTTAAGATTCTGTGAAAATTTGCCCGAAATCATATGGATGATTTTCAAGATATTGTTGAAACTCTGTTTAAATTAGGTAACATGAATTCAACTTAGTTGCGAAATTTTAGTAATATCTCAAAAACCATATGAACGATTTCATCCAAATTTTCACAAAATTCTTAACTACCAACATACTTTGATGTCTACTAAATTTCAGCTTTCAACCACCATCAGTTCTTTAGTAATTCTTCTTGATAACTCTGATCAAATATGGAAAGAATAGGTATAGTTAGTTTTGTACTCCTGAAGTCCTGAGAACTGTAGGTAATGTTTTTCTTCGTATATACTGTTATTTTCCAAGGCTAGTGCCTTGAATTCACAACAAAGATATTCATTTAGACATATTTAAATTTTCAATGTCTCGTTCAAAATTATGGAATGTTGAATTTCTTGAATTTAATGATTTTGATGCAACAATAGGTATTATCATTTATCCAATAATAAGTTAAATTTTGTCGAAACAATCAAAGTTATCTAGAACTCGGAATCATTAGTTTCAGTTCTAAGCTGAAATTTTTCGGAGACATTAAATTAAAGTTTTGTAAAATCCAAGGAAAATCGCTAAACGCTTCAATAGTCAACATTGCTGATTAATGTGAAACGACGAAATGACAAAAAAAAAACAAGAAAATAATGACATCACAGACCACGGGTCTTAAGAAAATGCTTAGTATTGAGGCTCTTGTACTTAACGAAATTATCATTATCACAAACTCATGTAATTTCCCATATAATTACAAAAAATGGAAAGAAATTGTAAATTTTTACAGAACTATGAGGTAGAAAGTAAATCGTACTCTTCAGAGAATCACAGGCTATCGGTATAACAAAAAATATAATTTCTACTTGATCCTCAGCCTTTAAAAACGTTCTTTCACTTTTCTTACTGTACAAAATAGATGGGCAGATTGTTTGTTTGGACTCAATTTCAACTGATAACCACATGATGACGGTGACCGTGACTGATCTATTATTTGGGAAGTCAAAAAGGTCATTCAAAATCAATTACTTAGTACAAGTTCCAATAAATAAAACTGAGAGCGAAGTCGATTGAGAGAATTTCAATGTAAACCATTGGAAACATACACATTTTAGGATGGTTGCATTTTGAAAATTAATTAGAAACAGAAGTGTCACCCACCCAAGTAAAGACATAATAATATGTTTCAAGACACTCATTTTTTTCTTTAAACGAAATTACTAACGTGAAATTTTCTAATTTACAAATGACCACACTTACCTACTCGAAACCCGAATTTAAAAGGAAAGAATCGACTACTAATAAGTCACTTCAACTTCTATACGCAGGTAACTATTAAAGATACAACAAAGTTCGTAGTTTCTGCAGGCATTAAAATATTACAGCTAATGGTTTGTCTATTTATTCCACTAGTTACTACAATAAAATAATATTTAACGCAAAAGCAACAGTAAAAATTAGAAGAATTATCATTAATTTAGATAAGACGAATATTTTAAGGGACAATTTAATCAACTGTTCTGCGAGGGGAAGACAAAATTACAAGTCTGACAATAAAAATTTGTAGTTCAACTTGATTAACAAATATAAAGGTTACAAGAGCTCTAAGCAGTTTTTTCATCATAAAAATTCACACAGAGAAATGCATTAACTCAACGATCACAAAGAGAATAACCCAAGTAAAAGTTTAACAATCGAAAGAGTAAAAATTCAAACTGCTCAATGAAGTAAATATCTTGATAATCTTAATTTGAAAATGAGTAAAACGATTGAAAATTCTACAAGTAACTGTATGAAATATCACAGAAACAATGTATGGTTTAATTTTTTGGGAATAAAATGACCTATCTGAAACCGATTTAAAATGCTCCAATTGCGATCAATCGAGTTTATCGATGGCAACATTAGTCATACAGAAAACACCACAATAAAATTCATATGATTAAACAAACTAAGTACTTACATGACGATTCTTTTGCTAAAAAATGGGCAGTCGAGCGTAAATGTTTCGTATTCGCCACCCTCTCCACAAACATTTAATCCATACTTTTGATTCTGGAAATGAGTAATTTTATGTCAAGGAACATCAGATTATCCCTAGCTTTCGACATATTAATGATAAAATTTAAAGATAAGAAAAGATCTCAAGTTAAATGAGAATAAATTTGACTTCTGTTCATACAAATTTTGAGTACTACATTCATTACTTAAAAATTGAATACTATTTCATTTTTCCTGTCGCTAGTATCTATTGACTTTAAAATTCTAAAATACATGATAAACTAAAAGAGAAAAAAAAAATAAATGAAAAGCAGCTACAACAAAATACCTACAACTAACGGTTTTATCAACTAATATCGAATATATAACCTTCAAATATTCACCATTTTTAATAAGTGTGGTTGTATTTCTTGAAGACGCATGCCAAGATGTTTCGAAGGATCCAAACCTAAAGCAGCTACTTTTATTACCACAGCCTCCAAACCCCCGTCAATCATCTCTTGCAGCAATTCGCTTTGGTCTCGTCTCCATAAATAGGCTAAAGAAACTAAACCGAGTCTGGAACAACTAATAACCGACAAAAAAATTAATTAAATTGAAACTGAATCGATAAAACAAACATTTCTTCTTAAAATATCGAAACAAAAATTTTAAAAATAGTTTGAAAAAAAAAAGAGATTTGGAAGAAAACTAAAAGTCGAAAACTCAACAATAAAATATAATCAATGATAATCATATAAATAATTATTTAAAACACGGGGAATTAAAAAAAAATGTTTAAGCAAGTCATGGAAAAGAGCTCTCTCTCTCTAAAGTAGACATAAAAAGAAAATCGAGTGTTTCAAGTTAATAATTCTTCTAAATAGAAAATATTTGAAAACAGAGGTAAGTATTTAGTTTATGAATTTTACAAGAAGAAAAATGTATTCATAACTCATGGTCTCCATGATCATAAATAAAAACTCTAAATCTGTTAACACGGACTACGGATAAGAAAAAATTCCCCTAATGGAGATTTGAAAACCATTTTGTTTAAAAAAAATATATATCATTAGAAATCATTCATCTCTTTTTACATATTATCGTACATTCTTTCAAACATTTTTTGTTTTTACATTTATCAATCTACCTAGCTATAATATAATTTGTATAATGATCTCCCACTAGCGCATTTAAAATTGAACAAAAGTACTTAATTCATACCTCAATGGAAAGGTTATGAACTCAGGTGATGATAAAAATTATTTTTTCAATTTGAGATTATGTTTAGGCTAGATCAACTTTTTGACAATATTTTCAACCAGAGCTAGACCTCGCATGAGAAACTAAAGAAAAATAATTGGCAATTGCGCACTTTGTACTTCAAATAATATGCCTAAAAAACCAACAACAAACAGCAATTTCAAACTAATGAAACCAAATTTACCAACATGCTGAACTAATATCAACTTATTAAACACCCCAGAAAAAATTGGAAATTGAAATTAAGAAATTCATAATGCTGGTGTGATTAAGCAGTAAGTAGTATTAATTATTTTGTTTGTCACTTCCCTACAGAAGGCTCAAAATGGGGTAAATTTTGACTTTGAACAATTAATAGGGCAGTAATAAGATAGATAATTATGTTTTTTAGATGCTAAGTTTGAATTAAACATTAATTTTTTTATATGACCATTTCTTCAACCTATAAGATCTAGGGGATGGAAAAAAAATTAAATTCCGAGCTTTCCCATAAAGTGCCAATTTTGACGCTGCGTAATTTATTTATGTCATACATCACCGAATATGTCTTTGATACATTGAATTTGAATTTGGTTATTTTCTTTATTTGACTTCTTAAATTCACAGATGCATAATTATTGACAAATTGAATTGAGCAAAGAACCAATAAAATTAATAAAATAAATTCATTGCAATACGAGTAGTCTATAGTATAGAGACTCTGATGAAAATCTTTGGAAACTTCAGATATTGATGTAACCAAGTACCACTAAGAAAAAATGTTATGCACACATAATTACATAACTTCATTTTGAATGCAAATATACCGTGAGAAGTTTCAAGGTACATAAAAACGAAATTTAAAAAAAATTAGAGGAACAAAATTTTTGAATAAGTATTCCAGATAAACTTTTTACAGGGAAAAAAAATAGTTACTTAAATTTTCACTTATCATTAATACTTAAGGCCCTATAGAGTCTTTTGTGTGTCAGCAATTAAAACCTTTATATGAGACCGTTATTTCGATTTTAAATACCTTGAAAATTCGTATGATGCATTTGCCTTCAAAAAGAACTTATGCAATTATTTGTGCACAACATTTTTTCTCAGTGGTTCTCGGTTATATCGATATCTGAGTTTCCAGGACACTTTGTCAGAGAGATATGTTGGTAATATTGTTTGTTTTGATAGTCAGGGATAGAAAAATCTCTTAAAAGGTTCACAAAATGAAATGTTTGATATATTAATATACGGACACATTCAAAACCTATCGCGGAGAAACAATCAACTACATATTTTCAATATTCATCAGGTACTGTAACATATACAGTCAACCATAAATTATTTAGTCGACTACATTCCCCTGAATTCCAATTAATTTTTTATTTCTTTCTCGAATTTATCTTTTTCTTCCCTTTTTGTTTAATTATTTTACATATGTATAGACAATACCTATTGGTATTCGATGACCTCGTTAAACTGGTCCCTCGAATAAATGCATCCCTCCATTCAGCAAATCCGTACTTTGTACTAATCACAAAAGAAATTTGTGTACCCAAATTTAGAATATAAACTCATGTTTTAGACAGAATATTTGTACTGTGTTTAAACTATTCATACTGTTCTTAAATTTTATTGAACTGTCCTTCCTTTACTAATACTGTTGCATGTACACAATTATTATTTTATTATATTAAGATTTTACGATTTGTGTTTGAATATTTTTTTTAAAGTCTGATACCTGAAATTAAGGTGCACAATAGTGTGGGGATAATCAATTAATTCTTGAGTAATATTAATATTCAGTATTTTTGGAGGAAGTGTAATTCCAGAAAAGAGTAATTAATGGGTACAAACATACATATTTCTGCCATTATAGATACATAAAATTTGAAAGTTTATTTGAATTACTACCTCAACCTATCAACAAAAATCTCATCAAATCATAGTCTATCATACAGTCTGAACACAAGAATAAGATAACTTACACATTTTCAACTCGTAAACGTTGATAATCTGACAGCACCGCACCAGAAGATACGCCATCAATATCCATTTCATTCTACAAAAACAATCACAGAGGGTTTCACATTAATAATGCCAAACGTTTCCTGCGTCCAAAAATCAATATCATAATGTAATATTTTCAATACGAGAAAGTTAGCCCATAAAAAACTACTCAGGGGACATATGTTATCAAAATAACAATAGAACTGTACAAAATCTATTCAATTACCTTTACTCTAGCCAACAAGTTATACAAATCTTCGACTTCGTCTCCTTCAGTAGGTGTATACCATTTATGTTGATGATGAGCAACACCATTAGTCTGTTCTCTAAACAATGGTAATCCCATGGCTTCGGCATACAAGTTAATACCTTGATGCCCGACCGTTTGGTACATGAAACTATCAAGTTCATCTAATAAAATAACACATCATAATTGGACACCACGAAGAGACAACGAAGGTTACAATTAAAACCAACCAGATGCGTTTCAAAGGATTAACTTCGCAATACCTTTACTACGGGGCTGCAAATTGGCCAATGCAACTATTTCATGTCCTGCTGCGATGCATTGCAACAAATTGTAGTTACTGTCCTTGCCACCACTTATTAACGCGACCACCCTCATTTTGAATATTTCGATTTTTTATCACAGCATCAGGGCGCACAAAATGGTATGAAATCTGCAAGTATAATACATTATTTTTAAATAGGCAAAACGAGGTCCATTCTAATATTATACATTATTTTGGCAAACGAGTTCATAATATTCGAAGACTAAATTCATTTTCGTTTTAATTTTAAATGGTTTATTTTTCAAGCAAATGAGTTACGAAGGGGGAGGGTTCGAATTTGAATGTTTTTGCTTTCGATCTGCTCCTCTACTCCAATAAGTTGTACATATTTCTAACTGAAAATTATAATTTCGCACATCCGGATCGCGTTTTTTTTATATATATATATATATAGTATATATATATACTGCTTACATCGAAAATTTTAAAAATTAATCCAGTCACTGCCAAGAAGAATTTGCCTGGATAAAAGTAATGAATGGAAAAGTTTTTATTAGCAATTTTTGCAGGGCCTAGGCTAAGTATGATTATGAAAAAATAAGTTTAATACCACCATCTTAATTCTCAAAATATATTACATCATAATATTGTATACAGCTGAAATTCCACAGCTTGATGTAAATTAACAAAATTTTTTCCATTCTCCATATCAGAACAACCGTTAGTGAATCAAGAATTATTGGGACTCAACAACAGTTGACACCCCTGTGACACACTAGTGTCGTTTGTTGATAAATCAGAGATTTGAAAACGGAATGGTGGACATTTTTTTATAAGTTTTTTTGGCAATTTATGAGAATGGTATTTTTCCATAGGAATCATTTTACATGTCAGTGTGAATAATTTTTTACAATAAATGATGGAAAATAAAATGAATACCAAGAATCTTCAATAAAAGCAATAATTAGGGATTTATTTCGCATTGGGTTCAGTGGATTCGTGTCCATTATTCCATTTTCAAAGCTTACAAAATAATTTTTAAATATACTGGTTCATATCTTTACACAAGAAACAATAAAAAATAAAATATTAGCGGCAGTCTGAAATTTCTGATCCAATATAAATATGTATATGACCATATATTTACTCTAATGAACTAGGAATACCCAATTCCCATCATGGTACATTTTCTAGGCCAACATGTCTTCCTTACTTTAGAATATATATGTTATGGAGGGTTGATTCACCTCATTGCGTTCTTCAATTGTAGGAGTTCACAAGGAACAAAATTGTGTAAAATATAACACTATAATAAACCCAAAGCTGAGAATTTGTTCACCTCAAATTCGCCTTTCTTATTTCAATAAATTAAATGTATATGCACCAACTATCAAAATTTTTCATTATTTCCATCGAATAACAAATAGATTACGGTATTACCAAATCTATGCCAGAAAAAGTCTTGGGTCGACACAAGCCAAAGGTACTTCACAGCTTGTATCTATACATAAATATAAACACCTGAGATTCTACTTTGAGATGTTTTGGCTTGTGCTGACCCTGGATTTTTGTTGGAATAATTGGGTAATACTGCAGAATTTGATGTTTCAGTGGAAGTAAGGAAAAAAATTTTTTTGCGTATATGCGTGGCTGTGTGGGTAGTGGTACATGTGCATCGAATAAGAGGGAATAATATTGGCAAAATATTTTTGATAAATTAATTTTGTCAGATAATTTTGGCTGGCTTGTACATTTATTACAGCGATATACTGTATATGTTGGTAAACATAGATATGAGCTGTTACCTGCAGCTTCCTTGGCATAGTGTCCAATAATAGTGTTTTAATCCATTTTCTGTGGATCCAAATGAAACTGAGTGAGAGAGAATCATATTCACTTCACCAACAAGTAAATGCCAGACAATCAGAAAAGAGAAAGAGAGAAATATTTTTTTAAATTCACTTTTCCTCCTTTTCATTTGTTATAAGCTTATTCTACTCACTACTGCGATTTTAAAACTATACCAATACTGCAGCCAACCTTCTACAATGAAATAAAGTTTATTTTGCATGAAGCTGAAGCTAAAAAAATGATAGCTGGTTTTTTAAAAACTCGTTTTTAACCTAAACTTATTTTAAGAAATGTTTTGTCCATTTTCTACTTTCACAAATGATAAAAATTGATAACTTCACCTCCAAAGAGAGCTAAGGATTTCCTTAAGGGCTATAAACCTTTCTCCACATAACACAATATTTTCTAAAAAATCTCATGCAATTCCATCAAGCAATTTTGGAATGATAGTGTTTCCAACAGTTCAGGAGTGATAGTGTTTCCAGCAGTTTAGAGTTTAATTTGTAGAGATAGAGATAGCAACATTTAAAGACTGTACAAAAGTTCCGCGCAAACATATAAAAACCTGATAATTGTGTTAGAAATGAATTTTTCCCATCATACAGTTCCTTACAGATGTTTCTTAGGCCATATAATAGTTCCATGCAAAAGGGTCTTTTTTTTAAAAACCTGATTGTTGGGTCTGATCCCAATGGTGTATATTCAGTACTCGCTGCCTCATCCGTTTCAATTGGGCAAAGCCTGATTGGAACCGATTAACCGAGAAATGTAATAACCATTACAAATAATAAAATAAACCTGTTGATATAATTTATTATATTTCGTTAAATTGTAGATAAAAAAATGAAAAAGTTGGAAATTAATCTTTTCTTTAAAAAAATTAGTGATTTGAGTGTGTTTCAGAATACTGTGGAAAAGATTAGATTTCCTATTTGTTATATTTTTCAATCTACTATTCAATAAAATATAATAAATTATATCACCTTTTTTTCTTTTTCTTGAAAAAATCTCCTAATTATGACATACCACCCTTTAAAGGTGCAAAAATCATCACAATTCGTGCTTATCTTTCTCCTTTTTTTTTCCACCAGATTAAACAAAAAATATTTCTGGATTTTCTGGTGAAAAACTTATAGGAAAGGCCCCTTTTGTTCTGTTCTTGTGAATTTTGCCACTTTACAGAAAAACTAGTTCAACAGGTGGTGGATTAAGTGGCGCCTACTGTAGCTTGATCATAAGGGATCTGCTCATTAATCTTGGTGTCATGAAACAACCTGGAGGTGGGAGAAAATAAGTTTTTCATTTCATAACTCAAGAAAAATTTTAGCACCAAAAACTCATATTCATACATATCTATACTAATATATAAAGATGACAATTTGTAAAGTGTTTGTTAAAGGTAATCTTAGAACCTACCAAACCAATGTTGATGAGTTTTTATACACATTTTTTATGAACCTAGGAAAGTTCTAGGCATGGTTTTATTATTTTATCACTTTGTAAATCTCATTTATATAGGAAAATCAAAGAAGGCTGAATTAACAGCGCTGCGTGTATATTAAATGAATAGAAGAAAAATATTATGCAAACTTATTAGTGCTTCATTTAGCCGTCATTTCCTGATTCTTAAATTTACATCATCGGCCATGATTTTGAAGCACGGAATTGGAATTTGATACTCATTTTATCATTTAACCCATTTTTCAACACTTATAAAGCCCAAAAAAATGAGAATTATTTATTCAAATTTTACTGCGTAATATATAACACCAGACATGTGTTTTGAAGCATTGAATTTGAATTTAATGTTAATTTTATCATTATACTCATTCTTTGACCCTCATTAAACCCAAAAATGGGAGAATTTTTTAATTACAAATTTTATTATTATATACCAAAGGACATGTTTTTTACAGCTCTGAATTTGAATTTAACGTCAATTTCACTAATAGACCCATTCTTCGACTCTCATTGGGCCCAAAAAAGGGGAAAATTTTATATTTTCAGACTTTGTTGAGTAATATATCCGTGAACATTTAGCTCAGGGCTAGGGTCAAAGGTCCTGAGCATCTGTCAAGCAAAGCTGACATCACAGGCAGCTAGTATTATTCTAAAACCCATTTCTAGTTACCACAGTACAAATTGCAATTTTTGTTGAAACAAACATTAGTAGTAACCCTATTCGCAAAAATTATGTGGCATGTGTACTCAAAATATCCATACCACTCAAAAATGTATGTTTTTAGACTATGTTAATATATAATATTATGCAATTTAGTTTTTTTTATGAAAAATAGTACTTTAATGAATACATCACACGCATGATTTCACTCCTACACATTATATTATACATATTACACATTAAAATCTGCATAAGTTTCTGTGTGTGTAGAACGCACATTAAGATGTACACATATATTATTACACTGTAAATGCCTAATTTTGGTATGCAGGAATGAGTATGTTCTACGTACAATTCAACATATGTTCATTTATTATATTGAAAACATCTAATTTGAGTATGCAGGAAGGAGTTTGTGGTACATACAATCCAACATTTGCATATTTATTATACAGCAAATGCCTAATTTGAGTATGCAGAAATGAGTACACTGCACATACAATTCAATATAATCATACTGGAAAAGCATAATTTGAGTGGGCAAATACGAGTACATTGCGCCTATAATCCCATTCATTTGTACATTATTATACTGCAGAAGTATAAAAGGGGAGTGAAAGAATAGTACATTGTAGGCAGAATAAGGTCAACAACAGATATACGAATCTTTACCCGATCTCATTTCCAAATGAAAACATGAGTGTAAAAAAAATTACGGAAATAGAGGAATATCTCAGCCCCTAATTATGCCAGAGACTCGAACCAGGTATCAAAGTTCTTGCCAAAATGATACATATTAACCTCATGCAAAATCATATCCATCTGGTGGCTTTGGGGCCTATGAAATCACAAAACCTTAGTTTCAACACTTTTTTGTTCCTAAATTGCCTCCTAATTGAGTTACAATGATGAGTACTGGGGTATTGGAATCAGATCATCAAGGCGCATCAAATTTGAGTAAAATCAGACCTGTCTGGTACACTTGGGGCCCACAAAATACAATAACATATTTACAACCATTTTTCGCTCTTATATACTCGTCTCTTAATTACGCTTCAACAATAAATGATATGGCATTAGATTCAGCTATTCAAGATACATTCAATAAACCACACACAACAGCCTAAGCTCAATTTTTTTCAGAGGCTTATAAATGGGAATGGAATGAATGGGAGAGAAAGTGACTAAACTTGGAAAAATGAAAGTGGTGTGAGCTCATATATACTAGAAAAGTATGTTTGCAAAATGTCAGTCCTCTATCATTGTAATTAAACCTTACCTACACTGACTGAACTTTCATCAGCCCCCAAGGCTGAATTATTCAATCAAATCTGACTGAACTCAAAACTAGTATTTTACATCAAATGAAAATTACATTGACCCTCACAGGTGGAACTTACAATGAAATTAAACAGCTTTTATAAGGCCACTGGGGCTCCAATGGAGAGTCCAATAAAAAAATTGTCACCATATAAGGATTCAGAACGTCTGAAAATATATATGATGATGTACTGCACATAATTGTTCATAAATAATTTTTTGAATCCTTTTTAACAACACTGGGGCTCCATTGAAGTCCAATAAAAAAATTGTAATCAAATATGGAATCAGCACATCTGAAAATATATATGATAATGTATTGCATATAATTGTTCATAAATAATTTTTTGCCCTCTTTTTGAAACCCCTGAGGCCCTAATGATAATTCCTAAAAAAAAAAAAAATTCTGGCTCACAACCCTGGATGGATTAGCAAAAAAAAAACAAAAAACAATTTTTAGATCTGTTTAAGATCTGAACATTTATTCCAGTTTTCAATTTTATAATTGTACTAGCCACCCGTGATGCCAGCTTTGCTTGGCTAATGCCTCATTTACTGTAAGACAGAATTCATTTGACAAAATAAGATTAATAAAATTTTTATTAATTTTCAATCATCTTAAAATTGTAAACTAAATTTATTTATTTATAATATTAAAAAAAAAACTATCAATTCTTCATGAACTAAACATATAAATAACTATACGTTAGCACAAAAAAAAAACAAAACTAAACAACTGATATTAATTACAAACTACTTTTTATGGGACTTCTGTATACACAACATTCCTAGTTTTGTTTTGCACCGGAATTAAAATGAATTGATTTTCAGAATTCCCTGATCTCGATAAACCAACATACAATTGCCGTGAGAAAAACATTCTTGGCGCAAATCTAATCCAACGTATTTAGAAGTTTGCCCTGGCAATTTATTGATGGTTATAGCAAAAGATAATTTTATTGGAAACTGCAACCTTTTGAATGTGAAGGGCAAGATTCCACCGCCGGCTATAATCGGAGAATGTATTTCCAAGGTATGGTGGTTACTACAGGTTTATTTCATGAAAAATTTCATTCTTCGTGAAAAGTTTCCTCATAAAATTTCCAACAAAGGTCATATACATTTTACATAGGCTCAATGATTTTTGAACTGAAATCTGTCGACTATTTTGCTTTACGAAGTTATAACTCACAATAAGTGTGCAAATAAGTTAATTCTATAGTAAGAATTCAAAATAATTTAATGAAACAGCAGAACGGACGAAAACAAAAAAGAAATAGATACTATAGATATGAGACATTAGTAAGTATCGCAAAAAACTACATACTATTGAATTACATATCGTAGTTTATGATCATCTTAAATTTTATTTTCATTTTTCTTACATTACTGCCAAATAAAAGTAGTTATGTCCAACTTTCAAATAACCGAAAATTATTCGAATCCTAAGAATTATCATGCTAAAATGAGATCATTTGGAACAAACAATAAAAAGTTTGTTTTGATAATTCTGATCGATGACAGACGAAAGAAAGAAATAGAAAATAAAGAAAAATAAAGACCTGGCATAATACAAATTGAAGTAACCGCCAAACATATGAATAAAATTAATACGAAATGCGAGAGCCGAATAGGCGTTTGCTAAAAGGGGGATGGGCATCTCTCTTGTTTTAAAAATACACATCTCACTTTCTTGGCAGAAAACAATCAAGATGTTTCTTACGTAAGACGATTAAATTGTAAGAAAATTCACCTTGACTTGCGTCCACGCTTACTCACCTATAAATTTAAATGATGCAAAATGTTAAAACACAAACAAATAAACAAATTCATAAAACGTTTACGATTAAACAAAATTTGGACACAACAGAAGAGCAACAACCATGCCTGTTCCAAAATGAACACACTTAACCCAGGAGAAAACAATTAAGATGTAATCAATTAAATATAGATTAGATAAATACTCGCATCGACAAAATATTTCATAGAATCTAGAAATAAAGACAGAGTCAAAGGTCGTGAGGACGTCGTTACAAAACTTTCAATAAAGGTTTGATAATATTTTCTCAAATTCGAGTTCAGTTCACTAGATTAACCTATATCATCTTCATCTATTAAATCAGATTCTTCATGACCCCAGTTGAATTTCAATAGTTCATCTCCTCGAATAATGCTCTCGAAAAAATTAGCATAATGTTCTCGAAAAAATTAGCATAATGCTAGAATGCTACAGACGTGGCACTATGCTACAATTACGTTACTAACTTTTAATTCGGTATATCATCAAATGACGAAAATGGATGGAAATTGCAGCATAAAATAGCAGTTACTGCGCTTCTTTATCAGCAAATGAGCAGGTTTAAAAATAAAATTACCGGTTCTTCTCTTCCAGGTAAATGTGGCACTGACATACTACGGGGAAAAAATGTCTTTGGTCAGAAAAATGAGAAGTGCAGTCGTTGAAAATAAGGATTCATCATTTCATGCAATAGTTCAACGTAATATTTAGGATTTTACTATCGGTCATTGGTCTAATAAACATTACTTAAATAACGTAACATAAGAAAGGGAGTGGAACAGCTTTTGAGTTTTGCACGGATCTAGATTTAATAAATAATAACTCGCTACTTATTACACAAGAGGAATCAAAAGTGACCATAATTACTCCTTCCCTTGGTCATGTAAAAATCAGAAAAATTAACTCGCAATAGTCGAAATTGAGAAAATGAATCAACACATATTACACTAGGTCAATACCAAATAATATTCAACAATTAGTAACGAATACACAAACTATCCCATCGAAACTATACGACAATAACCAATTCTGCCATGTTAATATAAACAAAGATTTTAGAAGTTAAAATTTATAATTTTTTAAAAAAATTGGAGACTAATGAAATAGAAAGCACTTACTTTTATTTATGCATTTGCTTTCTTGAAAATATGGATTTTTCGTTAATCGACATACCGAAAAACGGAATCAACAACCACGCATAACGATTTAGATTGAAATGCGAAAAACAGATCGACAACAGTAAAGTCATCGGTAACAGACCACCACAAAATTAACTTTACAAACTAAAATTGCATGGTATTATGTAGAAATAAAACGATTTTTTTCAAAGAAATAATCACAATCGAAACAGAGTTATATAATTATTAATTACTAAATTAATATTAGGATATATTTTTAATCCCATTCCACGATTATAGTCAGTCGGGGCATAAAAAGATACATATGGGAATTTCAGAAATGAAAATAAAATTGAGTACAACCACGTCCACCGATCACCATGCATAAAGGGAAGAAAGGCAAAATAAAATAATTATAGCAGCTGTGGAGGAAATTATCAAAAGAAACTTCAAAGCAATGTTCCTTGTTTCAAGACAAGAAGAAAAGTGTTGCACCCTTCGACCATGAACAAAATGGACTGCGCATACTGATAAAATTAACATTAGATCTGTTCTTCGACCATATATATAATGGACTGCGCATACTGATAAAATATTGAAGGCAACCAAATGAAATGTACATTTCATTCAAAAATTTAATCCCTTATCAAACTGCACTTTTCACAATATTAAAAAATCAGAATTCTCAAATTGAACGTATTTTTAACCAGGTTTTCTTATTTAAAATAAATTTAATTATGGCTAAAATACTTTGGAAAATCAACAGTCATAAATTTGGGTTTATATATTAACAGTTTGTGAATATAAATTGTTAAACTGTCATTTTATTCCTCAGAGGAAATGTCTGATTATGCTCTTTTCTCACACATTACGCAAAAATTTTAATATGATCTCTAATCTGTCGTTTGCACTTCATTTTGTAAAATGAAGTGCAAAATTATTTAATCAATTGACCTATAATATTGGATAAATCCTGAAAAAACAATATTTTTGAATGAAATGTACGCCTTCATGGTGTCTCCATATAAGCCAATGTTAATTTTATCAGTATGCGCAGTCCATTATATATATGGTCGAAGGATCTGTTTGATAGGACTACACCTACTTACACCTTTGACTATATACCTACTGGACTGCTAATACTGATAAAAAGCTGTGTTCAAAACAAACAGGCGTATCCCTGTTCAAAATGTTAGTTCATTATCAAATTTATTAATACTTATTGTCTTTTCCTTTGACTAGGTCTCTTCTTACCACAATTATTGCTTTTAATTACGAATTAAATCGGTAATGTTGTAGTTTTATAAAACTCAGAAGTTCAAAAATTTCAGTTAAATCAATTTAAAATTTGATTTATTGATGCATAAAAATAATATTTTTGGTTGCTGTATGACGAATGTTTTTATCTACTTGCGAAATACTCTTACAAATATGTCAATTCTAATTTTTACATAGAAATTTGTAATTAATTCGGTTAAATGCGGATCAGGTAGCACTATGTTTTTAAACAGCAAACCAGTAAACTAACATTTTGAACGGGGATACGGGTGTCTGACTCAACTTCACTGGTTGTTCATTAGACTCGTGTTATTCTTATCAGTATTAGCAGTCCAGTATGTATATAGTCAAAGACTTACACCAACCTACAACAGAAGGGCGATTCCACAAATGTAGAAGTGTTATACAACTTTATGCTAAATTTTACTGAATATTTGTGGAATATCCCCACCAATGTAGGTGGGTGTAAGTTAGTGTAATCCAATCAAACAGAGCTATTGGCTTATTTGGAGACACCTGAAGGTACATTTCATTCGAAAGTTCCCTATTTTCAGGATTTATCAAATATCATTTGTCAATTGATTAAATAATTTAGAGGGATTTACATTGTCATTTTACAAAATGAAAGTGTTTTTAAAATTAAATAGAGTCATTTATTCCTTTTGAATATTCGTAGGTGAATTTTGTGAAAAGTACAGTTTGACAAGGGAAGGAACTTTTGAATGGAATGTACATTTCATTTGGTTGCCTTCAACATTTTATCAGTATGCGCAGTCCATTTAGTATGCACCAAGAAAGTCAAGAGTGGGTAGGATTTGTGAAAAAAACTGGATTCAAACTATCAAACTTCCACTAAATATAATACTACTGTTGGCAATATTACCCAAATTATGAAATAATTTTATATAGATATCGATATGTTGCGATTAGTGTTATCGATATACACTCACATCTTTACTGATTATGTACTTGTTCTCAGTCGACTGAAAACCTTCTTGGTTATAACATTATGTGCAATATATATTCTCGAGATATTTTATTAAAAGTGTTTTAATTATTCATCAAATTGGTTCTACGTTAATGATGTTTCGTCGTCATTTAAACTTCTCTACTTAATGGAGTCATTTTCTCATTGTTTCAGTCACTTAGTGAAGTTTTAAGTTCACAAAGGTTATGGGCCTATGGAAAAACGTCTCATAGGAAAAGCTGAAGGTTGTCATGTCAGATCCTGAATTTTTCTAAGCCTTGGTAGTGTATAACGTGCTTTCTATTTATTTGGAATTTTTTCATTTGTTTTTTGGCAATTAAAAGCCTGATACTTCGACATGTGATCATGGATTTTGAGAAGAAAAGCAATATTGCTCCATTTAATGGCAGAAATCTCTAAAGCTGGAAATATAGAATCAAACTACTGCTTCAGAAGAAGGACATGTGGGATGTAACTAACACACTGACTGCCAAGAAAAATCATGACGAACAATGGGTAAAAAGTAATAAAAGTGCAATGTTTTTAATAGCTGCACATGTTGAAGATTCATTTTTAGAATTACTCCATGGAAACAAAACTGCTTATCACATATTTCATGCACTGATTTCTGCACATGAACAAGAATCCAATTTGAAGCTGATTAATCTCAGAAACGAACTTTTTTCAATGCGTTATAAAGTAAATTGTGATTTCAACTCATATATCATGCCGTACCGTACAAGAAGTAGCAGAATGGCCAAACTTGGTGATAATAACACAAGTAGGCAGTTTATTTTACATCTTCTACAAAGTTTACCGATGGAATACCACACAGTCAAGGTGATCCTTGAAGATAATGTGATGATAACTTGGGATTCAGCTACCAGGAAACTACTAGACTTCGATCGAGAGCTGAAATCATTGTCATTGAATTTGTGAAAACAGAAACCATCATCTATTATCAACTGAAACGATAAAAAAGCGTATTTTTCTAATGGTAATTGAAATAACTCGGGTATTTTTTGTAATAATTCTCAAAATTTTAACACAAATTGTGGTAATTTTCATCCTAATTGAATGCTGAATCACAGCAATTTTTGTTACAATTCATCAAATAATTTCAATGGTAATAATCAGAGCCATAATTTGTTTAATAATAATAGTAATTTTAACAGTAATTCCGCAAATTTTGGCAGTAATCGTGATAAATTCAGCGATCAGAACTGTGGATCCTTTAGCGGCGATCGTAATTCAGGGAATTCTAATAATTTTAATTCTAATTTTGGTAATTTTTGCTCAGATTTTCGTAATTTTCAGGATGATAGCTATAATTCAGCATCATATAGTTCGTCCGATCAATCAAATTCAGTAAATAATTCAAATTCTCAAAATCTAAATTTTCATCAGAACAATCAAAATCATGATCGATCGAATTATTCTGGTTCTGTTCAATGTAATTCTTGTGACAAATTTGGACATATGTCCAGGAACTGTAGAAATAGAGGAAATTGTTTTGGAAATAATAATAATCAAGGCAATTTTAATAATAATAATCCTACTGATTCTTGTAGTTATGCTAATAGTGACAATAATAATTTTGATAATGGTATTATTGATTCAGGTGGGTACAGTTTTATGACCTCTGAATCATGTTTTTCAAATTCTGATTTTGTATCTGAATATTCTCAGATCAGCTTTGTTCTTGATTCTGGGTGTACAGCCCATATAATAAATGATATAACTTTATTTTATGAATATATAGAACTTGATAGATCTCTAAAAATTATGGTGGCAAAGGAAGATGTAGCATTAACTATAACAGCTGTTGGTAATGTAATATTATTTTCAAAATATGGTGTTAAATTTACACTCAGAAATGTCAGATTTGCAAAGGAATTACCCACTAATCTACTTTCAGTTAGTTGTTTAGCAAAAAATGGTTTTCATTCTTTCTTTTATGATGAATATGTTAACATAGTGGATAATGGAAATGGACATTGTAATTCAAAAATTGTTTTAACTGGTAAAAATGAACTTTTGGATTTATATCAAATAACCTTTTTTTGATAAAAAAAAATGTAGATGTCCTGGAATAGGTACTGATGATTTTGTTTGAAGTGGCTCTTTTTTTTTTTCAATTCTTTTTATTTATGTACTGGCCTATATAAAAATCTGAAAAATTTTAAATCAGTCGCTCAAAATCATGAAGTCGAAGTGAATTTTCTTCGACATTACTTTTGGAAATATTTTATTATCATTCAGTAAATGCTGCTGATATATGAGAAATAATTTTTGCATTGTTTTGCTCCAAAGATGTACTCCAAATTCTAAATTTGAAATAACATTGAAGAAAAACCCGATGATGGCGTGTATTTTCTTTAATGAAGGTAATTACGATAATTATTATTATCCATAATAAAGTACTGTGATAGAAAATATCAACACTTCGTTTTGGTTTTGTGGTTTCTATTGACAATATTAATAGGCACCAATCTTCTTTCAGACCTGCTCTAAAATTATGAATATTTTTCAAATAAAAGAAAGGATATCGATCAGAGGAAGAAAGACATCATTTAAAAAAAAAATTAATTATGTATAAAATTATACAAAACAAAACAAAACAAAACATAATAATAGATTACAAAACTACAAAAACATAAATAATAATAAAACTGATTCAATTTCACTGTCCAATTATCACATAAATACTCTTATAACATCTTTGACCAGATCCCAACATATTAGACCCCAAATACCATCTTCTTCATCTACATACACAATCACATCGTCAAAGTCTAAATGAAATCATAAACCATTCCCCCTAGCATTAGCATTTGCATTTGCACACACATTTGCCCTGTCCAACAATTGTCTGTAACAACTATTGCAACAACATAAATGATGGTAAGGATTGAAGCAGATGTATTTATGATTGTCGTGGTAAATCACGCAATTATTATCATTCACACAAGGGGGATGATTAAATACTGGGGCATCTGATAATTTGGCTTCCTACTTGGGCAGTTTGAAGGGTCTGAGATCCTTTGTTTCCAGACAGTTCATTCTAATGTAACCTGACTAATGACAGTTGTAACATACAGCATCATACATCGGACAAATTGAAACTGATGACCAACCAAACCAACCGATGGTAGGTTATGGAACTGAAATATAAATAAAAATTATAATTAAAAAGATATTAATAAATTTAAATTACAGCTATAGATGTGTAATTCTTGCCTTGTTTTTTGTTTAGGACATTTCTTGGAAATATGCCCAAATTTTCTGCAATTATAAAAACCTCTGCCCAGATTTGGACATTCATGTTTGGCCACATAAATGGATTCTTAGGATTTGGTTGAGGAATTGGTGATACTCTGTAAAAATTTTTTTTGAAAATAACATTCAATCTCACTGTCCATCCTATGAGTTTTTTATCAATCATCATTGATGAACCAAAATCATTTATGTAAGCATTTATCATCCTTGTTCGCATTATGCCACATTCCAGAATGGGTTACTTTGTCAATAATTATTGTGTAAAAAGAAATTGTGATATAAATCATTTAGTGATAAAACTATTTGAAAAATAGCCTTTTCTAGATTGTTGCTTGCATTACTGACTCTTATCACAAATGTATCAATTTCAGTAACCATCCAAAACTAATTTCAAATAAACACTTATCTTTTTTTACCTTTTGTCTGACTGTCCAACAACATCTCCACTCGCAGCTTCATCAAACAGTCCATCTTCATCATCATGAGCTGTTAGTTTGCCACACTCACCAGTTTGATTTTCTACATATATTCTGCTTGATTGAAATGACGATATTATTGTAATTTAAAATCATCAAAATACACAAACAAACAATGTGAAATAATGATTTTTTTCTTACAATTCATCTAACTGTCCAACTTCTCCGCCAGCAGTTTCATCAACTTTATCAAATTGTCCAGCGACATCGTTTCTCAATATACAACAACATTGTTGAATCCCATGTAGCTGTTCTCTATTCGTAGAAAATGATAAGAAGATGAGAGTATTAATATTAATGTATGTACCAACGATAAAATTAAATAAATGTACATTACAATTGTGGGTGTGTGTATGTGTAAGTACACAACACCACACAAACACCAATGCTGGTCGGTTGCGTGTACGTGAAGAGTGTGTGAGGGCCGAGACCAGTAAACAAGTTTAGCTGCACAGACAAAATGTACAGCCGTGAGTGCAAAAACAGAGTCGTGGGTTTTACCCCACTGGCCTGCTAGGTGGTCGACGAGTGTGTAGTACATACTCGTTTGTCAACAACCACCCGTCACCACACCACTCTCCTCCTAATAAGTTTCCTGAGAAACTTACAGTAACCTGTGATGCCAGTCAAGTGTGGCGCGGTGTTCACTACTACGCTCACGGATGTCGTTCATGTAGTAGGATTGCCAGGTCCCTTTGGTTTGGGCTTACCAAAGTTTTCAGGGAGAGTGGGATGGGAAGGGTGTGTATGGGGTGCTCAAGGCTGGGGAGTGGGACGCACTCGAGTTTGTGATCTCATGAGTGGAGTCTGGGGTCAAGACGTGGGAATGCTTATGAGGGGCAGTGGGTAGGTTATAGGCGGCACCATCAAAGGTGGCATAACCAGGGCCTGAGGGTATACCGGTGCTGAGAGTTGTAGATGCAGGGGAATGGGAATTCTGGGGGGTGGCATTACAACTTAGGGAAGTGGCATCGGTGTTGTCGCTAGGGCGAACAACAGGGCATTATGTGCTGCAAGCAAAGCTGTGGTGAATTGCTCCCATGGCTGCAGTGTTTGATTCTGCAACACAGGAGGAACCACCAGTTGCAGTACAGAGGGCTGTACCATAGACAGGGCAGGCTTCTGTGTGGAAGCCTGAGGTGGAGCGGGAGTTTGGGTCCGGGATTTTCCGCATCTTTCGTCCCATTTAAGCTCCATGTAGGAGAGGCCGCGAGTGCAAGCTACATGCCAGGCGCAGCCACCTGCCTTACAGTTTAAATGGGGACACTTTGCCAGTTTGCCATCAGCCAGGGGACTCTTAGCATGAGAGGTGGATGGCTGAGGCTTGGGGACATTTTCCGGCGAAGGTGTTGCCGTTAAGTCGATAATGGACGAGTTATCGACGGCAGCACTTTCTGTCAGTTCCACCTCTTCACGTACTGGCGAGAGTACGCGTTGACAGACTGACGTGGGGGTTGGGGGGAGATGGACGGTTGGGGATGGAGTAGGGTTGACGTCCATCGTTGTCTCTTCTTGGGCAGTCGGTTCGACCAAAGGGCGAAGTAACGGCGACTTGCCTTTTGGGACCGACAATGCCTTTTGTGTGGCTACTGGTGCCTCTGCAACTTTGGAAGTCGACAGTTGGGGGGACTGCTTTGTTGCTGCAGACGGACGTTTAAAACCACTGGTACGCAACGTGGCAGTTGCTTTTGCTCGGTGCTTCTGAAGAGGAAGCGGTTCAATCTGCTTGACCGTCTTGAGCGACAGGAATTTCCCTGAGGGAAGGCTAGCCAAGGAAGACGGTTGAGGACCGGGCAAAGGTCCCTTAGATTGAATGCACTGTACAACTTCGGCAATTGTGCGGGTGTCAATCCGCACATTGCCTAATTGTACAGCGGCCCGAGCATGAGGCGGCGTCTCCAACGAGTATGCAGTCTTCCTGGGCAGGGGTACGAAGACTCAAGAGCAAGAGCTACGGACAAGGCCGCGCTGTACAATCTCAGAACACGAGCCTCTACTCCAGGAGCAGGCTGGTACTGTCAGAGGGGCACACCTCAACCCCTGGCAGCAGACTCCACCCTCTGCCACAGCGTCGATTGCTGTTGCGGTACTTGCAAAGGAGTACGGCTTGCACACTCTTGTGCAGGTCCGACAGAGGTAGGCGTCACGGATGACGCCGATACTTGATCGGACGTAGAGGATACCGGCGATGTCTGCTTCACGGGTGGAGAGGTGGCAGTAGCTGTGGAGGAGGGAGACAAGACAATGTCAGCAGTTGACGTTGGTAGAGAGAAGGAGGGAGAGGGGGAGCGATGGTCATCCACATGAAGAGACGACGGAGCATCGCCGTTACCACCCTCTGTTGGTTGGGGTGTAGCCCTTAAAAGGGCTGTTTCTTCATCGTCCAAAATCTCGAACATGCTGGGGGAAAGACGCTTTTGGGACATTTCACCAGTCTATTACGCTCTGTGAAATATAGTTAAAAGCACCTGATGAACAGCATTTGATGAAGGGTATATAACTGCTGGACACGTCAAGAGAAGAGTGAGTTTCTAAAACACAAATTTTACTCGTTTTCTTGACCGTAACCACCATTTATTTTTGTCTCGTAAACACGAAGGAAGGTGTGGTTGCATCAGCTGTTGTTGCACATTAATATTACGAGTTTGTTTTGTAGGCGGGCCAGTTTGTCTTCCAAGGAAGAAGACGCATCGTATTTATGCAACTGGGTGGCGCCACAAAAAAATTTTTGTAATACTTCATCGTCTACAATGCTGGACTTGTCGTCAGTTGCGTGAGCCAACTTGGACAAGTGTGGGAGGGGAAGGGAAGTTGCAATCAATTCGTCGTCAATCGTAACATCAGCTGTTTGACTAAGAGACTGGCCAATGGGGTGCGATTGTGTTATTTCCTTCGATAACGCTTCGGGATGCGATTCTTTATTTTGATCGTGTGTAATTTCGATAGGGGAAGAATAGATCGTATCATCTGTGTTTGGAGATGACATCGAAGGTTGGGGTGAGGCATTTGGGGGTGAGTCGTCATTTTTAGGTAACACGACATTAGATGACAAGTCAACTGTTGGTCTCGATGGATCATCGACGGAAGTTGATTCATCGGAGTCAGCTTCTATATCTGTGTAGACATAGGCCGACTTTAGGCAATCGATTGATATGCGTGTATGTCGTCCTTGTATCTCAATCTCAAACCATTTATCCGTATGGTTGAGGACTTTAAATGGGTTGGAGTATGGTGGGTCGAGTGCCTAATGAGGTGTATCAACGGGTAGCCATACATTTTGGGCTAAATTCAGATCAACTGGGACATATGAGGGGAAGTTTCTGTGGTTGCGAGTGGTTTGGGTGAACGCATTCACACTTTCACAAATGTGTTGTGGAAGGTTGGTGCTGTCAATGGGAGTGACGACACTTGGTGGGCTATCTTCAAAGAGGTCAGCTGGGAGATGGAGCTCTTCACCATAGAAAAGTTGGGCTGGGGATACACCGAGGTCGGAGATGACCATCGAGCATAGGCGGAGAAGAATGACAGGCAAATCGGCTGCCCATTCCCCATGCGAGTCTTTAGAGTTCTCGCGGGCCATGATGGTGGCTTTGAGAGTTTGATGCCAACGCTCTATTTTGCCATTCGATTGGAGGTGATACGCCGTAGTTGAGATTTTGTGTATTCCCAATTGGCGCGCAACCGAGTTGAATAAAGCCCTTTTGAACTGGCATCCCTGGTCCGTCGTTATGGTTTTGGGGACACCGAAGAAGGACACACAGTGTTGGATGAAGAGTGTTGCCACTCGATCCGCGGAAATATCCGTTGTCATGATGGCGTGAGGCCATTGTGTGGCATGGTCAATCATTGTCAAACAATGACGAGGACCGCTAACCATTGGCAATGGACCCACGATATGGATGTGCACATGCTTTAAGCAATTGGTAGGGCAGAAAGCTTGGAGAGGGGCTTTGGTGTGTCTACCAATTTTAGCTTGTTGGCATGTGGTGCACTCTTTCGACCAACGTAGGCAGTCAGATCGTAGGCCAGGCCAAATGAATCAATTAGCAATCAGACGGGCAGTTGTCCAACCGCTCAGGTACGAGAGCCCGTGAATCAAATCGAAGATTGTTCTCCGATATTTGGCGGGTACGAAGGGTCGTTTTTTCCCCATGGACGTGTCGCACGTTAAGAGTAACGTGTGTCCGGGTACTCTGAACTATTCAAGGATGAGAGCAGAGATGGGGTCTGCAAGGTATTGGGCGAGTTGCGGGTTGTGTTGTTGGCAAAGGGCCATTTCATTGTAGGGCACAACACATGGAGAGGTAATGGCGGAGATTGATATACGCGACAAACAATCAGCGGCTATGTTGTCCTCTCCTTTGATGTAGCAAATATCCGTGGTGAACTGTGAGATGTACTCAAGTTGATTTTGCTGGCGTGGTGAAGCTTTCTTGCATGCCTGAAACAGGGCAGTCGTGAGGGGCTTGTGGTCCGTATAGATGGAGAAAACACGCCCTTTGACCAGGTTACAGAAGTGCTTCACCGCTGCAAAAACAGCGAGTAATTCGCAGTCGTATGTTGGATATCGGTGTTCGGTGTCTGATAATTTGTGGGAGAAAAATGCCAAAGGCTCTAGCAGTCCGGCACCGTGTTGATAGAGGGTAGCCCCTATTGCGTGGTTAGATGCGTTGGTTGCCAAGATGAGTTGTTTGGACTCGTTGGGATGTGCCAAAAGAGCAGCATTTGCTAATGCCTGCTTAAGGTTGCAAAAGCCGGTTTCGGCAGTGTCAGTCCAAATTATCAGGGTTTTATCCTGTTTTTTATTGGTGGATAAGAGCAAAGAGTTTACTCTGAATGTGAGCGCAATGTTTAATTGTACACCGGTAGAAATTCACCATTCCGAGGAAGCGCCTAAGGTCATGAATGGTTTTGGGAAGTGGGAAATCGAGTACAGCTTGGACACGTTTGGGAGTAAGTTTAATACCTGTGCTGTTGACTCGATGGCCAAGAAAGATGAGCTCTTCACATTCATGTTCGGATTTGTTACCATTGACAGTGAGGCCAGCGTTGTAAATACGCCGAATGACCTCGGTAACACGCTCTTCGAGCTCATCGGGGTTGGAGGCAGTAACGAGGATGTCATCAAAGTACATGTAAGCGTAGTCGATGTCTCGCAACAATCCATCAATGTACCGTTGGAAAGTTTGGGCGGCGTTTTGAAGTCCGAAGGGCATATAGGGAAATTTGTAGAGACCAAAGGGGGTTATTACGGCTGTTTTGGGGATGTGTTCTTTGGTCATTGGGACTTGGTTAAACGCCTGCACGAGATCTAATTTAGTGAATAATTTGGCACCAGCTAGTCTGGCGTCGAAATCCATAATATTTGGGACAGGGTACTTGTAGGGGATAGTTTGTGCGTTGAGTGCTCTGTAGTCACCAAGCATGCGCCATGTTTTGTCGGGCTTCATGTGCATATGCAAAGGGGATGACCAGGCACTTTTGGAGGGTCGGCAGTCACCATGTTCGAGCATGGTTTAGAAGGAAAGACGGGCTGCCTTTAAATTCTTGGGATGTAGACAACAGGCACGGCAAAACACCGGTTGACCTACAGTTTTGATATCCTGGGTGACTTTGGTAGGGGAAATCCTTGGGCGTAAGCCTTCTTTATCGGTTACACCGGGGAATTTATCGAGGATTTTTTGGAATTGACTATTTGAGTTTGCAATGGTTAGGCAAATTTCCAGGGGATAGTCGATAGGGCGAGGTTTACCTACTACGGCAAGTCCAGTGGTCTTATCAAGAAGGTGCCCTTCGCTGACATCGGGAAGCAGTTGGTAGTGGCTAAGATGGGATCAGCGATATTGCCAATGATGAAGGCCCACTTAAATTAGCATTGAAGGCTGAAATCTACCTGCACCAGCTTAACTCCGTAAGTACTAATTGGAGTTTGGTTCGCAGCGTAGATTTGGAGCTTAGCTTTGCATTTCCAGTCTTCAGTGGTTGGAGGTATAGCCGATATCTCCGTGCCAGTTTCAACCAGGAAGTGATGCTTGCTAAGCAGATCTACAAATAGACAAACTGAGGTGAAAATAAGTGGGAGTGCTGTCTTGACTGACTTGTTTACTCGTTTCCCAAACAAGTAGGGGATTTGGAATTGTGGCGGTTGCAATTTTGGGGTTTGTCTCACCACAAACATGGGGGGTCAGAACAGTTGCGTAATTTCCTCCCAAACTGTTGGTGATACCAACAGTAGCCATTGCGTGAATGGGAATGAGAGCGGGTATTTACCAGTCTCTTACCATCGATGACTCGTAGCATCGTCCGTGGTTTTGAACGACCAGAACTAGAGTCACAAGAGCACAATCTGTCTCTGGACCTAGCATCACATGAATGCAAACGTCTATGTTCGGGGAATGGGGTGGGGTCTTTAGGGGGGTTGACAGAACTCACCTGTTTTCCAGCCAAGAGCTGTTGAAGCAGCTGGGTAATGGTAGCTAACTCCGAGGAATTAGCCGTTGGTGCTGTCGACTGGGATGCCACGGGAGTTGAAATAGCAGAAATGGTTCTAGTGGCAGGGGTTGTCAACTGAAAGGTTTGCTCGAGAGCTATTGCCTAGTCAGCTTCAAGCAGTGCCTGTTGAGAGCTTGCGGGCTTGGTCATGGTTAATGTCTGTTGGATATTGACCGGAAGGGATTGGAATAGAGGGTTGCGGAGGACATCGTCGTTGACTCTTCCTTTGTTTAGGGTGACGAGGCGGCGATGGTACGCCAAAGGCCTCTCGGAAGGTAAACAATGGGTATTCTCCAGCAAAGTTCTAATTCGGGTGTAAGAGCAAGGGGAAAATTCCTGCTGGATTTGGTTGCAGAGGTTTCTTCCAAGTGTGCAGCGAGTTGTTGGAACTGTATAGTAATACCGACACAGCATTGGCTACCTGGGTCAGCAAGTGGCCAGAGATTGCCAGGTAGAGCTGAGACTCGCTGAAGCTTCTCGCCTAGAAGGTAATTGTCGAGGAATGGGCCAAAGTTTACAAGCGTGGAGGACTGCGGGATTGCAAAGTTCATCGGTACATTCAACAAACGCATACTGGTATGCGGTGTTGAGTGGACAGCAGTTGTGGGGTTGGGCTGGTTCTCCATCCTCCTGGAAGGATTGCTGACTGTGGCCTTCGCAGGCATCAGCGGGAAGAATCAGGTTGTCGAGGGACAACGGGGTTAGTTTTTAAGGTTATGAGGCTAAGTTTTCACTTTCCTCGTTGGCAGCTGATTGCCAACTGTTTGAATCTCTTTGGGATGACTGGACGGTACTTACGTACCGATGTTGAGCCTGGGAAGAGGAGAGGGAAAAATGAAAGAATAGGGAAATGGAAAGGGAAGGAGAAGGAGAACCTTTTCCATTGGCTGTTGAGTGCCGACTGATTTTTGTGGACGTTGGTTGGTACTTAAGTACCGACAAGCAACGAGGGAAAGGGAGGAGAAGGAGAACCTTCTCTGTCGACTGACAAGAGCTGACTGACTAACTTCTTCAATTGTTGGAGGGTATGCCAACGTTTGAAGAAGTGGCATGGTTTGGGAAATCAGCTGTTGAAAGCCGATTGGTTGTTGTTTCCAAGCTAGTTGGAAGTGGTTGGGAAGGAGGTGACGGTTCCTTCCCCTGTTGACGGTGAAACATCAACAACAAAAATACAATACTTACGTCGAAGGTCACCACTTGTGGGTGTGTGTATGTGTAAGTACACAACACCACACAAACACCAATGCTGGTTGGTTGCGTGTACGTGAAAAGTGTGTGCGGGCCGATCCCAGTAAACAAGTTTAGCTGCACAGACAAAATGTACAGCCGTGAGTGCAAAAACAGAGTTTGTGGGTTTTACCCCACTAGCCTGCTAGGTGGTTGACGAGTGTGTAGTACACACTCGTTCGTCAACAACCACCCGTTGCCACAACAATAATGATTGATTGCTTACCGTCTGTCTAACTGTCCAAATTCTCTTTTGGGATGGTTAGGATCATGACAAGTGGCAACTAGCTTTTCACTGTTGAACAATTCAACACATAATCAATATTATAGGAAGTATCAGTATAAATACATTTACATACACTAAAATAGTTTGGATTTACTTGCTATGATTTCTATCTGCAACTCTTTGTTTTAACATTAATTCACTGTCATCAATTTCTCTTCTTAAATTTGCATCTAGCTCCCTCACCTGTTACCTTAATTCATTCAGCACCCATGCTCTACCACATCCAATCATTGTGATTTGCACTGAAACAAACAAAACAAATTAATTTAGAGATAGAACAAGCTTTAATCAAATAGCATAATTTTATTTACTTATGGAAATATAATCCAAACAACCATCGGCAAATATCTTCGAAACTGAGACGAAATAAATTTTCACTGTCACAACAAATAACTAGAATGACAATGTTGATGGTTGAATGAGGCTGTTACCAAATACTGCTAATTGAAAGGAGACAACTCATTGGTCAATGATTCAGGTACATTCAAATTACTGCAGTAGAGTTCGCTGTTGCATCCAAATTAATGCAGACTGTTTCAAGGTTGGAGACGATGAATTATAAATTTATCAGATAAAGGATTATATTAATTCTATATTTTGTCCACAAATCTGTTAAAGAAGTTGGCCATTTGCTGCAAGGCACAGGCAACCATGTCTTTACAAGTAGTTGTGTACTGTAAATCTATTCAAACCACTGCCACATTCAAGCACATCCAGCTTCATGTAGAAAGGCCAGGCCTCTGCCATTATTGACAAGGTTCACAAAAGAGAAGCACAAACTGACAATGTGGTAACACAAAGGAGAACCTTTCACAAATAAACTTGCCAGATGTGTCACTCCTTGAAGCATTTGCGAAGAGGAGAACATAAATAAATAAAAAAAAAATATAAAAAGAACTATTGATTAGAAAAACACATTATAATAGGCAAGCCCATAACCTATTAATAAAAATGGTGGTTTAAGACCAAAACAAACAAAATACTCAAGTTTCTCATGACATACCACCATTACATTGTTTCTACATGGACAAAACATCATCACAAAAACATTTGGTGAAAAGATGAAATAGGCTGCACATAATACAAAGTGCTACAGCACAAGTAAATTAAACAAAGTATGATGTCTCAACAAGATGACGTAAAACAAGCAGGTTTGTTAAACAATGGGGACAAAAACAACAACTATTCCACTCTTGAAAAATGAATGGACCAATTGAAGAAGGAAATTGAATTAACAGTAGAGGAATAGCTTCCATCAGTATCATATTGATGTCATTATTTTTGCAAATAAATTACTGCCTGAAACACTATCATTAGTTTATTTTGTATTTCTAATTTAATCCTTACACAATACACATATTTTAGATCACTAGATATAAAAATAACCAGGTTCACAAAAAATTAATTAATTATTTTGAATTTATTCAAACACATTATCTGAACATTAAGAATGAGAGGTGGTCATAACTGAACCACAGACATTGAAATATGTTAACATACCACAGATCAAAATACGAGAAACCAGAATTAGTTATTGCTTAACGTAGCCTGCTTCTCCCAGATACTGGTACATGTAGCCAAAAGTTTCTTCAGTTTGCAGCATGGAGTATTAAATACAATAGAAGATGCTTATGAGACAAAAAATGGCACTGATTTTGTGACAAAGTATTTCTATTCCTAACGATTGGTACAATTTATTGAGGTTCTTCAGGATCTTTTGATATAAAAATAAATTAAACAAGAACAAGTGTGTTGCATGGCAGATCAGTGTGTATTGAAAGAAGCAATAATTTACATATATGATTGACTGACTGTTATATGCCACGTAACATAAAAAGCCAACTCTCAATACACAAGGTCTACTTTCAGTTGTTACCTGAGATATTAAACTAGCATTGCTTAGAACTAGACATGGGTATTATTACATTGATGTAACCTTATAACTACGGCGGATGGACCAAAAGGGCAAGGTGGAGTTAGATGGACTATACTCAACACCTCCAAACAACTCACAAACTGAATTAAGATGGTAAAATTTTGACATTTTGGATTGGGTTGGGTAAAAAAAAAACATAATAAGTGATTGTCTATAACAAGGTAACGAGAGATATGTAAAATTAACAATATTTGCGGATAAATGGTTTATTAGATCCAATTGAAAATAGAAAAGCTGTAAACACTCAAATATTAATAACATCTGAGGTATCCCTATGAAATACGATCCTCTTACTGTCAACTATCAACGTTAGTTGATTTGTGACAGGTAACCAGGTCCTATAACCACAATAACAGTTTCTCTCTTTCAAATACAGACAAGCATTTGAAAGTAGGGAAACTTTTATCTTGATACGGTTTTATCTATTACGATTATGGTTAGTCCGTTCTCGTAATATATTTAGCTGATCACTCTCTGTTCGACTTCGATACTGGCATGGTAAATAATTTTCTGCATCATGTTCTATATTTGTCAACTTTGTATAATGCGCTTTGTTTTCATTCATTCCCGTTCATGAAAACAATCACCTGTTAACATTAGTATACGATGGTTTGTACCTTTAATAACTCAAATAAAGGTCCAGGTATGTTCATTTTGTATTGTTTTATTTATATAATGTGCTAGTTCTTTCTACAGGTGGGTGAAATGGCAGGGCAAGTCATGTTTATATTATTGTAATATGTTCTTCTTTAGTGGGATTCTTGTGTTTCAAATCAGCCGTCTTTTAAACTTTTTGGTTTTTTATTTCAAAATTTCTATGTTCAAGGGGTTACTATGAACCTTACCCTGGATTAGCCATCCAGGCGCACTAGATTTTGGAAATATATCTAGTGTTTGTCTCTCAATTTTTGTTTTTTGGGACTTGTACAATGAGCCTTAAAGATGTTTTGGGATGTTTTGGTAGTCTGAAGGCAGTTTTTCATAAAAAATGTGCAGTCAACCCGGTTTATTTTATTGTGGCGTGTTGCCACCCTGACTGGCATACCACACATCATTATAGGAAATCAATGAACAAAAATATTCGCACTAAAAAAGAGAACATTGAGTTATGTTTGTCAAGAATTATTATTACACTCTAAATGTATGTATAATGGTACATATGAAAAATATTTAAAAAAGGCCAGCAATTACATCTAAATTAAGTGATTAGATTAAGTTAACATTATAAAATCTGGGTATTTGCGTCATTGATAATTTCAATTTGGGATTGTGTATATATTATTTGTTTTTCAAATATTTCATCAATTATGTTTTCAAATTTTTTCTTATCTAAAGCTTTGGTAATGATTTCAGTGTGTTGATCGTTTATTCCAATGTATGATATATCAATTATTTTTTCATTAGCTGCGTTTAACAAATCATAACATTTATCAATTATCATTAGACTCCTTACTCTTTTTTGGTTTCCACCCATGGCTATTTTTATAGTAGAAATATTGTCTTCAAATATTTTTACAGGACTAAACAAATCATTAAACAAATTTTCCAAATACCAAGTTATTTTGATGTCATCGAGTGCATTATGTAATGCTATAATTTCCGCTGCAGTGAAAGAGGTGGCCATTGTGTTTTGATGATGTACCCCCAATTCATTAAGTCCCCATTAATATATATTAGGTATCCAGTCATTAAATGTCCTTTTTCTGAATTATTTATATCAATTTCTTCATTGTCTATTCCAGGTGCATATGAAGTATTTACGTATGCCTTTGCATTATTTTTGTTGCTTTTGAATGTTAATTTATAGTTTATGGTGTTTTTTAAATATCTAAAAATCGTTTTTAAGTAATTTTTTGTCAAGTTATCAGAATAACTTTAGAGTTTTAATAAATAATTTACTGGGAAGGTTATGTCAGGTCTTGTAAGTCTACATAATAGTAAGGCTCCTATCATTCCTCTATATTCTTTGTTATCTTTGTCTTGGTTTGGTTTATTTATTTTTAATGATGTTTCCATTAGTGTGTGACTAAGGTTGGCTTGTTCTAGACCATAGCTCTGTTTGATAGGACTACACCAATTTACACCAACATACACCAGGAGGGTGATTTTGCAAATTTAGGAGTGTTGTGTGACTTTACACCAAATTTTACTTGAATATTTGTGGAACATCCCTACTGGTATTGGTTGGTGTAAGTTAGTGTAATCCTATCAAACAGAGCTCATATTTTTTTGATTGTTTTTTTATTTCTAATTTTTTTGATAATTTTATAATGTTATTTTTAATATTTCTTTCTATTTCAAAGCCTATGAAAAATTTAGGTTTGTAATTTATTTTCATGTTAAATTTATTTTGGAAATTTTTATTTAAGTCTTCTATCCGTTGTTGACTGTTTGTTGCCAATAACATGTCATCAACATATATTATAAAGTATGCCATATTTCCTTTGTTGTCTCTTTTTTCATAAACACATCTACCAAATTTCATTGGTGTATATCCTATTTGTCGGATACATTAATCTAATAGTTCAAACCAATTTTTTAGAAGATACTTTTAGCTCATAAATTGATTTTAATAGTTTTAAACAATTTTTATTTTATTTTTCATAGCTTTTAGGTATAGTTAAATAAATAGTTGTTTTTAATTTGGAGTTACAGGGTGCCTTTTTAACTTCATATTGTGTTAATTTTAGTTCATATTTATATGTAGTGGAAATTAACCATCTAATTATCCAGCATTGTACAGTCGGTGCATAAGTTTCTTTTATACTATAATTAGTTTTGTCTTTAAAGCCCCTTGCTACTAAACGTGCTTTTGCTATGTATTTCCCATTTTGATCTTGTTTTGTGGCAAAGATCCATTTTGTATCAATAATGTTCATATCTTATTCTTTAGGAACTATTTTCCATATGTTTAATTTAGATAAGGCAAGGAATTCTTCTTCTATAGCATTTAGTCAGACTTCCCATTCTTTTCAGTGATTTTAATTCCTGATAGCAAATCTACTTCTACATCCAGTACATAGTGTACATTTTTTAATTTTATGAGGCTTTCTTCACCATATAAATTTTTTACTCTGATGATCATTATTCCTATGTATGTTGTAAGCTATTGTGGAAGATATTCTATGTTTAGAATATTTCAACAAATGGGATAATTCTTTCTTTTTATCTCTTTATTTAATTCAATTTAAAATTGCATTACGTTTTAATAATCACTATACGTTTTCACTTATAACATTTGAAACCTGGTGCTTCCATAACAACTAGTATGGACCTTAACTTAATTGTTCGATTGGTGACACAGGAATAAATTTGTCTTCAAAAGAAGAGAATACATTGCCTGTAATTTTATTGTCATATTTCCAAAATGGCCGACCTAAAATAGGTGATGTGACATCGGAATATCTGTCAAATATGATGACTCTTCATTGTCAGCATATTTGGTGGTTTTTGTCCATGAGAATTAGGTATCATATAGAAGCTATTATTCCAAGAATTAGGAATGACAGTTGTCTATATTTTTGTTTGACACATTTTTGTAAATGAACTGAATTGTCTGCAAAAAGGTGATGGAACACATGCATATAAGTATTTTTTAAGTCAATTTTGTAAATTTAAAGGTTTTTCTAATTTTTTAAATTTATTAAATTTATTTAATGAGGAAACTATATGTACCTACTGTGGCTCCTCCATCTAACATCATATTAATCATTACACGTTAAAGCTTCAAAAAAATAAAAATTACCAATTTTCACAAAAACACGTCCACAAATAACAAAGTCACTTTTAATTCAAATGTAATTCACTCTTACATAGGTTTTTAATTTTCTTGCTTAGCTGCCATATTGAGGTTCTTCAGGATATTTTGATAAAAAAACAAAATAAACAAGAACAAGTATGTTGCATGGCAGATCAGTGTATATTGAAAGAAGCAATAATATACATATATAATTGATTGACTGTTATATGCCACATAACATAAAAAGCCAACTCTAGATACATCAATACAATTTACATCTCATTTTAATCTACAAAATTTGGTTTGATGTTGTTTCAGAATTGTCAGTTATATTTCTTCGTTCATTTAATTCAATTATTTGAAGAAAAAAATTCTCATTATTGTTAATAGGCCAGAATGGTGAACAAATTTGAATTCAGTACTGTAAAAATGGGGATAACTCTTTAATAGTTGTACCATTTTTTGTAGCAGCATTTAGATGGCATGCTTTCTTTATTATATTTAATACTCTGTGGTTTAAAGTGGGAATTAAGATTTGTAGTTGAACATATTAAAAAGTGTTACAATTTTTTTTTTTAGAGATATCATTTTTTAAATTTAATTACAACATAAATTTGCATCTATTTTTAATCTGTTTTGAATTTTATTTTTTATTAATGAATTGATATTTTTTGCTTCAATGAAATTTTCACCAAACCAAAATCAATAAAATAAAATAATATATTGATGTTACTTACTTACTGGGGAAAGATATTCAAGATTCTAAAGTAGGGAATTGAAAATTAAATCTAATAAGTGATAAGGACTTGTAAAATCTCAGATTTTTGTAGCCTCAACTTTATATAATTATATGGACTGAGCACAATATGAGTGTCGGTACAGTGCGGATGAAGGCAACATAATAAATATTATTGGTGGAAGGTGATTTTTATTATGAAAAATTTTGCAACTTTACCATTAATTGAATACAGAAAATTTTTTATTTTGCTCAAAATTACTTTATTTCTCCCTTGTTGTCCCTTCAACAGGGAAGGATGTCAAAAGGATGTCAAAAGGATGTCAAAAATCGTCGATAAAAAGCAAAATGGAGGGAAATTATTCTTTCAATGATACTTATTTATAAGAGGTATCTTGCCTTCACGTTCTTATCACTATGCTCAGTCCATACAGTAATGAATAATCAAAGAGCACTAATCATTATTTTCTGCAATCTAAGCTCGAATTTTGATTTCAATACGAACATTCGAACATTCGAACATTGGTGGTCGACTAGTCTTGTCGTGGAATAATGGACTGTACTGTAGTAAGCGGTAGTGGCTTTAGTAGTGGTGGTAGTAGGGTCTAGTAGGGTAGTAATTTGTAGTGGTTGCCTTAGTAAGTGACGTTATTTGATTTGTTGGTTAATACTTATTCCTAGTTTCCTACTTCGCATGTGTTCCATAATGAAGTGAGGAGTATTTTTTATGTGGATTGTGAATGCATGATCAATTTGAATTTCTGAATTTACGTATTCGATTATCATCACTCCAAATTTAAAAAGGTAAGTTTAATTCATTGTGAAATTACCTACTGTTCGGCGATCGCCGTTATTTGTGGGTGAAATTGTCAGTATAATTATAGGTACATTTTTTGTTCATGATTGTCAGCGATATTTCAGTACCTCAGTGGTGACTGATTATTTAATTGTGTTGGATCAACGAATCTTTATAATTGTGATCATTTTGTTTTACTTGAGTAGTAACGCTGAATTATTTTTTTACTCTCAAAAGTCTCAAAATATCTAAATGCGTTATTCAAAAAAGTTTTGAAAATTCAGGTTTCAGGCTGACATGTTTGGGAAACCTTAAAAATTTCTGATGTGTTCTCTATGTTGAATTTAGTGAGGTGGTAATATTACTAGTTTTTTTTTCTCTTAATTTGTCAGGGTTGTCAGGAATTTCATTATGTATGATTGAGTGCTATGCAGTTCTAATTTTTTTCTGTTCCTTAATATTCTTAGCTTGTGAAACCAACTGAAATTAATAATTTGATTGCCAGACCCAAAAAAAATTTTTTAGCGAAGAGCCCAGCTCATATTATAATATATTATTTATTTATGACTCACTTATTAAAATGATGAATAATACCTTGGTTCAGATTCATTGTTCGAGAATGAATGAAGTGAAAAATAATTCTTCATTTTCTCTAATCGAACTTTGGTTTACCAACTTACATAAACGTTCTTTCTTTATTTTTCGACTAGATGTTCATGGACACTTATTTTATATTTAGTTCATTTGTTGATTTTTTGTATATTATTTTTCTGAGTGAGAATTTTCTTTTTCTACAAGGTTTAGGGGTAATGAAGTAGACTTCTGTTTGAATTTAGTTGGTGGCCTGGGTTGGGTGGTTAATGTAAAGCGTTGAAGTTGCCAGAAATGTGGAACGTAGTGATGTGCACTGTTGATAGTACTATCTATAGCATGATAGTATCGATAGTTTTGCGGACCGTTAAGTCTAATCTTCGACCATAACATACAAGATACACATGCCATGCCAATGGAAAATTGAAGCATACATAAATGATGTTACACTAGAACAAATGCATGTTAAATCCCATAAGGATTTTTTGAAGAAAAAAATCAAAAAAAGTTTATTTTTTCTTCTAAAATGAATTTTTTAATAGAAAAAAAAAGAAATGTTTATGTACAATTTTTCAAAAAAAAAAAAACTCCAACCTAGCTAAAATTAACTTCAAAAACCTGAAAATAACAGGAGTATAATCTGGATAAAATAACTTCTTGGCCCAATGTGATGTCACACTCCATGTATTAGTGCTTCAATGAGAAGCATTGTGCAAGATTGTACAGGGCGTGTCTATCTAGTATATGGTGAAAGAGTCTGATTCACACTTGGCTAGTTTTATAAAAAACAGCCAGCTATTTGGGGCACTATACTTTTAACAGTTGAAGTCACTCCACTATTTTAGTCATTAAAGTTAACTTTAACTTGACAGATATTCTTATAAGAATCTCAATAGAATCTCATATATCAAACTGCCAAGTTTAAATTGATTTTAAATGGTTGAAACAGCTAGTGAGTTCAACTATTAACAGAATAGTACCCCAAGTAGTAGGCTAGTAGCATAAAAACTATACTCTTTTCATGCTAAGAAGTGCGTAGATGTTGCATTTGGTTAGAGAGAGAGGAAAAGGTATTGATGAACATTGCTATACAGTGAAAAGCATAATTTTGTGGAGTAAACAAACATTGTATTTCAAGCAGATAAGTGTGAATATGGTGTATGATGTCATGCTCTTATTAGCATCAGCATAGTATAGACCAGGGACATATAGCTAAAGAGATCACCAACTGATCAGAAATGTGACAAACATCTCAACCATCATCATCATAATAATAAACAATTTCTCAACTTTGTTGACTTTACTGCGCATGTGTCATAGCTTGATAGTGTGTGTATTGGTATAGAGTTGTCTGTTTTCACTATGAAATATACGCAGCTTTGGCTGTGCAGAATGTTAAACAAAGTTGACTTTTCATTGATGATGATAATAGTCAAGGTCTTTGTCACATTTTTGTACCACAGCGCATATAGAGAGTTGGACATTACTCTGGCTATATGTCTATGGTATAGACAAACCTGCCTGTATTGGAAACAATCAATAGTTTCACTATTGCAGTACTATCGATAGTTTTTAAAACTTCAATGTTTTATAAAATTTACTGTCCAAATTCATTGAAATTTTATAGTTATTGGTTACAATTACAATGGTTAATGATTCCTTCTATTGGGAAGACCAGAACAAAAGAGTCTCACTCTGGTGGTAGAAATTAAAAGCGCTGAAAGGGTGATTATGTTTGTTTGATAACATAATAAGATAATCTACATTGCCTCGCAGATATCTTCAAATACTTGTTTGTCATTGGCTTATTAGCACAAAAATTAATATTGTTTATAGTTTTCATCATATTAAATTTTTCCATCTACATGAATGGAGATGGAGAGAAATTGGAAGGAAGAAAAGTTCAATGGTAATGTTTCATCAGCCTAAGCAAATGACAGCAGAATATTGGCGTATCTGAGAGGCCATGTATGTTCTCTTATTATGCATGTTTGACACTGTTTTTAAGTACAAAACGCATTTTTAAAACAAAATATTTAATGTGAGAAGTGAAATTTTTGATGACTAAAACACAATTTTGTTTTATTATTGTTACTAGTATATGATAAAATTGACAGTTGTATAAAAAATAACTTCAAAAAGAAGATATGGATGCTTCTTTCCTTATAGGAAATAGCATGTAAAAATATGAAAAACTCACTATGAACATCCTTCCAAAAGTGATAGCACTTGATAAGAACTAAAACTCCTCCACCATTGGACATCCCCATAGTCCATTCCAAAGAAGAAGGCAATTATATATCTGCAATTCACTGGGTTTGTTAGCATTATAGGTGATAGAGGGGATAGGAAAAAGTTAGGATGCATACTGGATGCAAAACAAATTATACCTGTTCCCATCCCACACAGTTTTTATTTTGCCTAGCAATATTTTATTGAACTTCATTAACATTTATTAGAGGCCACCCATATGCGCCTTTGAAAAAAATTACTTTCTTACTTGAAACAGACCATAGATTCAGTATTCTCATTTCAATATTAAATTATATCCAAGCTAGGGATTGAGAAATGGCAACAGAAACTGAATTTTTTAGAAACAGAAACCATATTATTTTCAACCACAAACAAAAATAAATGGAAACCAAATTGAAAACGAGTAACCAATTAGTTTCCAGACCAATAATGGAAATGTAATGGAAACTGAATGATAAATGGTTTCCATTTCTGTTTCTTACTTGAATAATTTTTGATATAGGAAAACAAATCTGAAAAAAATATTAATATTTTTAGTTAGTGATTGGGAAATTCTAGATTTTTTCATTTTGTTTCTATTAGTTGAGTTCTGAAATTTGCCATAATGTTGGTCATTTTTTGTTTCCATTTCCGTTAAATTTCCTGATTTTAATAAAAAATTTTCATTTAATTTCTATTTGAAGTTCTGTTTCCATTTCCACAAAAAAAAAATGTTATTGATTTAAAATTTTCAATCGATATATGGATATTTTTCTTATACTTATTTCCCAAGAATTATTGATTTTTTCAAATTTTTTCTTCCAAATTAGAAAATAATGAGGTGAGTAATGAAAACAAAATTAATTCATCATTTGGTTTCTATTACATTTGCATTATTAATTATGAAACCAGTTGGTTAATTGTTTCCAATTCAGTTTCTATTTCAGAATTTTTGTGTTTCATTTTATTTCAGTTTCCAGCTTAAAAAATATGGTTCTTGTTTTTAAAAATTTGGTTTCTATTTCCATTTCTGAATCCCTATTTTTGAGAGAATATTGAAAAAATATTGATGTTTCAGAAATTATATTGATATAATTTGGAAAATTTTAAAAATATATTAAAAATTTTTTAAAATGAACTGGAACCTAAAATAAAAACTTAATGAAAAATTTTATTAAAACCAGGAAATGTAACAGAAATGGAAACCAAAATTATGGAAACATAGATAAAAAATAACTAACATTATAGTAAATTTTGTAGCATAGAGTGGTGTGACCAGCTACTAGCCTCCTACTTGCTTGAATTAATCATGTTTAAATTCCTTGTGTAGTAGCAGACGGTTTAGTGGAAGCTAGTAAATATGCCTCGTGTGACTGCCATTCAGGGTAGAATATGATTTGAGTTCGATTGGATTTGAATCAGTTTTTGTGATTTGGCAAAACCATTCAAATCCACTTTGACAAATTGGGCTCTTATCAGTGATTTGAATCAAAAAGAGATACTGAATTTGTGAACTTTATTCGAATCAATTTGACAGATTTGATGGATCTGAAATTCTTGAATGATTTTCCATTCAATTTGGTTTCAGCTTCAAAAAATTGGAATTAAAGATCATTTCAACTTGTTTGAGTTACTAAAATTTTTGGAAAAATAAAATGCGTATTCAATTTTGAATGTGAGATCAATGAAATTCAATATTTTCTTATAATAGTTTCTGTTTTAGATCATTCCAATAAATAAAATATCCAATGAGCTGAGCATCTGATTTTGTGGATTTGAATCCCAATTTGAATCCACAAATCCATCTGCTTTATTCAAATCCAAAAAAAAAAAGTAATAATTATTATAATAAATATGTACATGAGGAACTATGTGATGTTTATTGTTGAAGTACAACGGACAAACTGTAACATACGTAATATAAAACATGGCGTAGTAGATTCTTAAAGTTCTCGATGTCTTGTATCGATATGTATATGAATGTATATCGATAGATTCTACACCTGTATTATGTATCTAAGAGTTCTCACTCTTGCCTATATATTCTTTCTTATTTACTTCTCGTAATACTCATACGTAGATACCATTCTCACACTCCCTCTTATTACGTTAATTAAATAAGAATGAGTGAGTTTACTTTCATAAATGTCATGTAATAAACAAACAAAAAACAGTAACAAAATACTGAAAATAACAGTCTCGAAATTATAGATCAGTTCTATAAAAACAACAAAACAAAATAAACTTAATGACTTTTGAAACACTTAATAACTAAATTCATAAACTTAATTGACTGATCTTTCAATTGACTTATTATATTAAACAAACAACACTTAATTCAATAAATTTCATGACTTTGACAAATATCACATAAATTCTTAATATAAAACTTTTGGTTGTAAATCACGAACAAAACTTAAATTCTAAGTATCAAAAATACAAAATACTATCAGACTTATAAGTGTCTTGAGCTTTTTCTTTTCAGGTACTTCGTTTATTCACCTTTACGAGATAATGCTGTAACATATAAAATACATTTTTGTCATTAGTTAATTGTCTTATTCTATTACTTCATAATTTAAGATTTCTTTTCTAAACTTTTGAAATAAAGGTTTCGGTAAAGTTTTCGTAAATAAATCTCCTATTTGTTCTTTTGTTGGTACCCATACTATATCTATATCTTTGTCTTGAAAAGCTTTTGTAACATAATGATACTTTAACTTTACTAAGTGTCTTAGAGCTCTCGATGCGTCTGATTTAGTGGCTTTTATTGCTGCCTGATTATCTTCAAATATAATTGGCTTAATTTCTTTCTTTAGAATTAATCTACAAAGATGTTTTATGTAAATTAATTTTTTAGTTGACGTACTTAGCGCTATATATTCTGCCTCCATAGATGACGTTGCTACAATTTTCTGTTTATTTGACTTCCATGCTATTGCATCTCCAAAAAGAAATATTATATATCCCGTTGTAGATATTCCATCAGGGTCATTTATTCCTAATGAAGCATCACAAAAACTAACTAATTCATTATTTTCTCCCTTATATACTAATTTAGGTCTTTTGTACATAACAGATATTTGAAAACTTTTTCTACTTTAGCCCATTCTACTAATCCAAAATCGTGAGATTTTTGTGTCAAAACATTTACAGCAAACATAATATCGGGTCTAGTACTTAAAGCTAAATATAATAAAGCACCTACTGCTTCTCTATAGGGTATCTTTTCTTTTAGATTTGACTGTGTTTCTAACTTAATTTCTGAATCAGACTTCTTTATGGCTTGATTAGTTAACATTGGTGTATCACTTCCTTTTACATGTTCTAACTTAAATTTCTTTAACAGGGATTCTATAAATTTCGTTTGAGATAACATCATCGTTTTTGTCTCGAAGTTTCGTTCAATATCTATTCCTAAATATTTTCTTGGTTCACCTAGGACTTTCATTTTGAAGGTTTTACTTAGTTCAATTTGAGTGTCGTAAATCTTTTCTGCATTATTGCCTGAGATTAAAATATCATCAACGTATAGAACTAACATCACCATCTTTCCCCCTTGACACCAATTAAATATGCAGGCTTCACCTTCATATAAGTTAAAATTCATATTTTTCATAATCTTTTTAAATTTTAGGTACCACCTTTTTGGGCTTACTTTTAATCCATACAAAGCTTTTCTTAATTCGCATACATTTTCTTTTCTGAATTTTTCATTTACATCTACTCCCTCTGGTATTTTTAGGTAAATTTTCTTGTCTAATTTGCTGTTTAGGAATGCTACTATGACATCTAATTGAATAATTTTCCATCCCATTTTGTTTACTATGCTCAAGAACATTCTTATTTGTGCTAAACCTATTGTTGGTGCATATAACTCGGACATATCATACACATGATGATCTTGAAAACCTTTGGCTACAACTCTAGCTTTATATCTATACACACCTCCTGGTTCTAACTTTTTAACAAAGATCCATCTCGAATCCATAATATTTTTACCTTCTGGTTTTTTTACATATTTCCAAGTTTTACTCTCTAGAAGTGATTTTATTTCTGAATTTATTGCCTCCATCCACTTTTCTTTTTCATTACTGTTTAATACATCTTTAAACGTTTTTGGGACTTTATTTATCTCGCACATCATGGCAAAATATTGATTCTCTCTGTCTGTGGCTATTATTGTCTTTTCACTCGGTTCTAATTCAACTTCTCCCTCTGAATCGTTATTTTCTGATGAAGACTCACTTGACGATACATTAAATTTTACTGTATTTTTATTCTTTTTGTCTTGTTTAGATTTTCTTACAGTTTTATTTTTACATTTTTCTGACTTTAGAATTACTTCCAAATTATTTTCTTTTATAAAGTTTTCAGGTATACCATTTGATAGGTCTACTTGCGTATCATCTTCTATATTATTCCAATTAATTAATTTGATTCTAGGTAATCCTTCTTTTTCAAAGTAGTTTCTCGGGTATTTATCTTTAAAGGTAATTGACTCTAAAAATGTTACGTTACTGGATTTAATTAATTTTCCTCTTTCAAAAGTAGCCAGGATTGAGGATTAGATCCTACTAAAATACAACTTTCTCCATCTTCACTCTCTATGACTATCGTTTTTCTCAGTGTGACTTAGCGATTTATCAAATTGCAAAAACTTTCTTAATATATCATCGAAAATATCTATTTCATTACCTTTCGTATTAAACGACTGTTGCTGTATCTGCATATTCTCAATGGTCTCTAACTGTCTCGATCTATTATCATCTGTAAATGTCTGTTTAAATGGCTCATTATTATCTGTCTTATTTGTCTTTTTGTTGAAATTTCTTTGTGTCAGCGGCGGGTTGTCAATCATGTGTGTCTAACTAAGACATGGATGTGAGAAAATAATCATAAAATACATAAATGCATAATAAAGTATTGAATAATGAAAATCGATTAAAATAGTACTTACAAAATAAATTTAAAAACAAATATCACAGTTATATTACGTCAATGGAATTATTTTAAATTGAGCATTTCTACAAAATGACAAAACACAGGAGTAGACAACCCTTTAGTAAATATGTCACCAATCTGGTGATTTGTAGGTACATAAATATAATTAAACATAACATCAATAAGGTCACTAACAAAGTGATACTTGGTGTCAGTATGTTTGGACCTCCGTGAGTTCCATTTATTTGATTTAATTAGAGGGAGGCAGCTCTAATTGTCCTCGTATACAGTAGACCTATTTTCACAAGAAAAGCCAAAATCATTTATTAGCTTTTGAAGCCATATTCCTTCACTTGAAGCTTCACACAAAGCTATAGGCTCACTTTCTGTGGAAGAAAATGTCACAGTTGGCTGTTTTCTGCTTGACCAGGATACGGCATTTTCAAAAATTTGAGAACAATACCAGAGATAGACCTGGTTGCAATGCAATTAGTCCAATCGGTGTCTGTGAAAATTTTTAAAACATTTTTACAGTTCAAATTACATTTAAAAGTTAACTCAAAATCTTTAGTGGTGATCAAATATTTCATTACTCTACATAAATATTTATAATGTTTGTTTGTGGCAGCACTCTGAAACTCGCTGAAATTAGAAATGGTGTAACAAACATCTGGATGGGACCCTAACATCAAATATATTATGCAACCCAGTAACTGCTGATAATTAGTATTAACTTGACAATCCAATGAATTTAAATCACATTCAAGTTGTAGTCTGGGTTTGATCGGATAATGAACAGGCATACAATTTTCTAGATTAAACCTATGAACAACAGACTCTATTAATGATTTCTGGTTCATCTTCAAAATGCCATTCTCACAATCATAATTAATTGACAGTCCAAGATATTACTAATTGTTCCAAGATCTTTACATTTAAATTTCTCACTAAAAATCTTTTTGAAGGGTCCTATTAATTTTTCAGCGTTGGAGCTGATAATTATATCATCTACATAGGTTAACAAATATACAACATTATTTTCATTTTTATATTTATAAAGGCAATTATCAGCTTGACCTGGAACAAATTTTAATGAGGTCAAAAATTTGTGAAACAAAGTGTTCCACACTTTTGGGGACTGTTTGAGTCCATACAAGGATCGATTTAATAACAAAACATTAGAACCTCTATCAGAATTGACCACAACGCCTTCAGGAATCTCTAAATATATCTTTTCCATTACTTTACTGTTTAAAAAGACGTTATAAATGTGTAATTGATGAATATAATAACCTAGACAATTTGAAATTGAGAGTAGAGAGTGAACAGTAGAAAGCTTGGTTACAGGGGCATATACATCATCAAAATTAAAACTCTTCTGTTGTTGAAAACCCCTAGAGACAAGACGAGCTTTGTACAGGGTGTTACCAGCATTATCAACCTTTTTGGTAAACAACCAACGAAAGGTTATTGTGGGGTCACTCTTGGGACACTTGACTATGTTCCACGTTTGATTTGATGACAAAGCACCAACTTGAGCCTCAACTGTTTTCTTCCAATAAGAAGACTCAGGCAAGTTCAACACCTCCTCCATTGTTAGAGGGCAATTATCGTTTATATATGATGCTATATGAAAACAAGAATTAACAACATCGCCAAGATTGCCATCTACTTCAATATCACCAATGTTCGACTCATCTATCTCCTTCAATATCGGATCTTCATACAAAAATTTACACATTACGTTAGTATCCTCATTAAATTCAACATCCCTACTTAGGTAAACAGTTTTATTAGATACGTCCATTACTTTGTAGCCAGCAGAGGCATACCCAACAAATTAATTTAGCGCTCTTCTTTTCAAATTTGTCATAGCTATGCTTCCAATTAAGCATGTAGGCGTCACAGCCAAATACCTTTAAATATTTATAATCAAATTCTCTACGATACCATTTCTCAAAAGGGATAAAATATTTATTAGTTGGGCATCTATTAATAACATACACCGAGTACATCAGCGCTTCAGACCAGTAAATTTTGTCAAGATTACTTTCATAAATTAAAGTTCTTGCTTTTTCACAAAACGTATGATTTATTCTCTCTTCCTTTCCATTTTGCTGAGGGCAATTTGCTAAGGAAGGGTCAAAATGAATCTCTTTTTCTTTACAATAATCCTTAAAAAATTGATTCGTATATTCAGAGCCACGATCACATCTAAGGCGTTTTAGTTTAGTTCTAAAATGGTTTGACACTAGCTCATGGTATTCCTTGAACTTAGAAAGCACTTCCTTCTTACTGCTCATTAAATAAACATAACAAAAGTTAGTATAATCATCCAAAAAGGTCATAAAATAATTCTTTTTATCATAGCTGACTGGGTTTATTGGTCCGCAGACATTGGTATGAACCAAGTCTGGGGGATTACTAGTTGATTTGTCCTGCCTATGAAAAGATTTCTGGTGCTGTTTCTCCATGGCACAAGGTTCACAAAACACCTTCTCATTATTGCTGACATCTGGTATTAGCCCACATCTAATTAAAATTTTGACATCATTACTATTTGAATGTGCCAAACGCTTGTGCCATATCTCAATCGGATTCTTCTGCTCTACAGTAGTAAAATTAACAGAATCAATTACGTTACATGAAAGATTAATTAGATCCGTCGAGATGCTTTTACCAGTCATAATTACTTTATTATTTTTATTACTATCAACAGTATTAACTATCTCCTTCTCAAAGATCGACCAATAACCAATCCTAGCCATACATTTAACAGACTTTAAATTTGATGGTAGATCTTTGGCATATTGAACATTCATTAATGTGATCATAATACCAGATTCAGTTACTAATTTTATATGACTAACAGCTGAGACAGTAAGGGCTACATCTTTCTTAGCAACCATCAGTTGCGCAGGTTTCTTCAAAATAATATATTTATCAAATAAAGACGTCATTAGCTACATGAGTAGTAGCACCAGAATCTAAAATGAACTTAACATGTCTATCACCGAGAAGCTGTGAAGTATCAGACAGTAAACAACTATCAGGCATGGAAAAAGTATACTCAGTCTCAGAGCACTCAACATTGCTCACTAAACTACACAAATCACAATTGGAATTCGAGTTTAACTGGTTGCCAGACCTCTCAATTTTTAGAGAAACACTGCTTAAGCTATATGACCAATTTTGCCACAAAAATGGCATCGAGCGTTTTGGTAATTATAATTTGAATTTTGATTTGAGTTGCCTACATTCCCTGAATCGTAATTACAACTATTTCCTTGGCTAGTTTGACTCTGATTTCCTTGACTAGATTGATTATAATTAAAAATATTATGATTACTTCATTAAAACGATTGCCCCTAAAATTCACACTATTATTACCAAAATTATGACCACAATTCGATCCACAATTTGAATTACTACAAAAATTACGTTTATAATTACGATTATGATTGTAATTACCACGTTGATAAACCAAAAAAGCATTCTCTTCACTAGACTGAACATCTAACAAATGTTTTTGGATGACAATGTCTGAAGGAGCAGGAACAGTATCCTTTTTGTCAATTAATAAATTGCAATGGTAATTTAACACTCTGCTTACGATTTGATCCTAATTAGGTTTAATGATCTCCTCCAATGTCACTAATAGTGGATGGTATTCACTTGGTAACAATTTCAGGAACTGAATAACAAATTGCGTTGTATTTGTAGGATAACTACTTTTGATCAATCATTGACATTTTGCTTGATAACACATGATGTAAGCTTGAATATCACTGCGAGAAGTAAAACATTGAGTGCACAGTTTGGTTCAAAGTTTGATGAGCTTATGATCTGCTTCTCGAACACAGGAATTCATAATAGTGCTAAACATATCACGGGCAAATTCATATCCCTGAATAACCTCAAGGAATGAGTCAGTAACATTATTTGCAATATAAAACATCTCCTTTGAATTCTTACTACACCAATCATCGCTGCAATCTTTCTGTGCCAATACATGAGTAACTTGTACAATCCTTTCTTTTGGAGCAGTAGCTCCATGTGGAACTTCCAGCTACGCAAATTCTTGCCATTTAACGGCTCAACGTTACATTTTCAATCACTCTCCATGTCACAAAATACAAGTATCAAACCAAACAGTGAATGGAGTACAGGCTAAGTGCCGGCAAATTGAAACAACAAAACATAGTAAAGTGAATTAAAATGGAATGAAGGATTGTTACTTGGTTGAAGACATCAGATGCAGGTTCAGACTCAGTAGATGAGAACAATGTGGGCCATGTTATAGTGTGATACTGGGCCCATAACCATTGTGAGATTTATGATGTTAAATCTCCAACAAACCACCAGAAAATACGCAGACCACCATTAAACTGCAAGGCAAACGAATGAGCAAATGATTGATGATTGAAAAAGTATTAAAACACAAAATAATTGAACACCATAATTGATTCAGAGTCACTTGATTCAAGAGTATATTAGATCAACACAGTAGTTGATGATGGAATGAAAAATATCAAGTCGTATACATATTATCAAGAATACAAAATCACAGTTTACAGAATTCCACAGACTGCACAAATACAGACAAAACATGAGACATGATTGTCACATTTTCACACATCTCCTCAATCATGTGTGTCTAACTAAAACATGGATGTGAGGGGGAAAAAATTGTTGTGAATTTGGGATAAAGGAAATAATTCTTGCATTCTTCCGACTTATTCTTCACAAAAGTTGAAGTTGTTTTAGTTTGATTTGTAATTTTCTAAGTTTTAGTGCGCTCCAGGGTCTGTACGGACTAGAACATTTAATGTGGTATACGTTTTAATTTGTAGATGAATTCTCTTCTATTCGTTGCTGAATCCTAATTAATTTAATGGCAACGAATCCTAATTAATTTAACGGCAACAAATCCTGATTAATTTAACGGCGGTGATTTTGGCTTTTCTTTTAAAAGTACAGGTTTTGGGAAAGCTTTAGTAGGTAGTTACTAGTTATGAAGTAAAAATCACAGTATTAATTTACCTTCACAATGTATTGAGGTGAGTTCTGATCACTTGATATGGAAAAGATAAGAACAAACTTCCATCTTAGAAAAATATTTATTACCAACGTTAGTACAACGACTGACGAGCGGAGAACATTCTCCGTCGAGCAGTGGCGGAAAGAATATTGTGTCGATTATCAGTGTCGCCACATGTGAAACGAATAAATGTAATAAACATGTTACATACAGTGTTAGTCAGTATAAGGTTATGTGTTTGTGAGGGAGTGAGGGAATCATATCCCAACACCCCCCTGCGATTCAAAACGGACGAACAAACATATAAATAAATAAAAAAGGTATCACACAGTGTATGTATAAAAAAATAAATAAGCAATAGCAGTCAAAATTATTAAATGTAAAAATGTAAATATCATATAAAAAATTGCTAGAAAAAATGGTAAAAATTAAATAAGTCGTTGACTATTATCACAATGTACAATTAAAATGTGTATAAATTTATGAATCAATTGTTTCGTCTTATATATTGTGTATTTATTAACATGAGGTATACATTTAACCTTCTGTTATAGTGTCACGTCTTATAAATATTGTGTGATTTTAAATTATTATATATATAAAAGGAAAGGTTGGGGAGATCAATATCTCCTCATCGTCAGCTGTGGAAGAAAACATTATTGTCTATGTCCTTATAATTAACTATGGGGTTTAAATAAATATACTATTGTTGGAATCAATTGGATTTGTTAGGGGATGCTGATGCCAGTAAGAGAGGCAGAGCAGCGATGGGGAACCTATTGTAAATGTATGATGTGAATTGTGAAACAAAATATGAACCACTCGGTTTACAATAGGCTCTAAAAGACCAACGCCCATCCGCAGTCCAAAGCCAAATATCAAAAATTTTGACGACACATCAACAAAAGCTTTGATATGTGTTTGGTCGGAGTGGAAGACCAGAGAGAAGTCTCTTGGAGTTTTGAGGTATCTAATGATACAACGAACATAATTTTTTATTTCATTGTTGGAGGATGCCTGAAAACGGGATAGGTAGTTGACGGCGAAAGCAATATCCAGGCTGGTTAGTCTTGCCACATATAGTAGATTCCCAATCATAGCCCTATATTCGGTATCGTCAATTCCATTTGTTGGTTTATTTAGTTTAAGCCCAGTCTCCATGAGTGTGGAAGATGGATTGCATTCGGTCATTCCAAACTTCCGGAGAATCTTATCAATATATCTATTTTGTGTGAGTATTATTTGTTTTCTTGAGATATCACAATTTATTTCGAATCCAACAAAAAATGTTGGGTTGTGTTCTATTTTTAATGTGAAGTTTTCATTAAATGTGTTTATTAAGTCTTGTGTCCACTCGTCGTGGTTGCTAGCCAACAACATGTCATCCACATAGACTATTAGGAGTGCCATTGCACCAATATTGTCCTGTTTGACGTATAAACATCTATCTATTTTTGACTGGGTGAATCCAGCTTGAATTATTGTTGAATTCAACAAATCGTACCAACTTTTGGAAGATGTTTTAAGTCCATATATTGACTTTATGAGTCTCAGGCAAATATTTTCGCCTAATTGGCATCCCTTAGGATTTGATATATATATTGGATATTTTATTTGTGAATTAAGAAAGGCTGTTTTTATATCAAATTGTGTTATGTTTAAACCATATTTATTGGTAATTGACAGTATACATCTGATTAACCAGTATTGGACTACTGAGTCATATGTTTCAGTTAGAGAATAGTGAGTGAGATCTTTAAAACCCCTTGTAACCAATCTAGCTTTCGGTATATGAACTCCTTGGTTGTCGGGTTTTGTGGTGAAACACCACTTTGTATCTACCAACCTCACATTTCTCTCCTTTGGGACGACTTCCCACATGCCCATATCAGATAATGAATTCAGCTCGTCTGTAATGGTTTGTTGCCACTCTTCCTTAAAGGGGTTGTTTTTGACATCCTCCCATTTTTTAGGGATATGGTCCTCAATATAGTTTTTATATCTTGATTTAAATAAATTTAAGATACAGGAGTATCTATGATGTTATTGTTATCCTATTTGTCATTAGGATTTATTATTATGTTATTATCTATATTATTATTAGTTGTATTTTCTTGTTTTTTATTATTAGTGTTCTCTCCACTCTCTTCATTTTCCTCCTGTCTTTCCTCTATAATTTCTTCTTCTACTTCATATTCCATCCACTCATTGTGCGAATTTATATTGGGCATACATGCCAATTTATTAGATTCATTATTATAATTACATATTTTATTTAATTCGTCTTCATTTTCCACAATATTAATGGCGAACTCTGGTACAATTTCATACTTCACCATGTACATGCCTCTAATTTTTGAGGATGAAAAAATGACTTCGTCCGTGCCTCGGACATATATGTGCGCTGCAGAGAAATTTTGATCTATGCCTAGCGCTCTATTTTCTGTTATTTTAATCCCTGACAACAGATCTACGTTTAGAGATGGTACGTAATGTACATTTTTTAGCCTTATTACAGTTTGGTTTCTCTCTGAGTTCTCCTCTCTGATAAACATAGTACCTATATGTGTGGCAATGAGTAGTGTATCCTGAATGGCACATTCCAGTTTGTTAGGCTTTTCTAACATTATTGGGTTAGACAATTTTGATAAGTCTGATATTACGTGAGCAACAGCTCCACCATCTAACATGATTCTTTTAGTGAGAGGGACATAATTTGAGTCTGACTCTTGTTTTGTTTCTCTAGATGTAATTAAATTTATTAGTTTATTATTTTTTGTGTTTATTCTCGGATTGTGATTCTTGTATCTGATCATCATGGTCCATTGAACGTCATTTTCCTTCTTATTTTTATTATTATTATTATGGTTGTTGTTTCGTCCGTATCTTGTGTTTTGGGCAGGACCACCTAGTTTATCTTGGGGTTTTATACCCTCTTTATTTGACGGACATACTTTTGCTATGTGTCTTTTGCCATGACACTTGAAGCATACTAAAATATTCGAACTTGGCAAAGTATTTTGATTTTGATTATTATTATATTTTTTATTTTCATATGTGTTATTATTATTCTGAGACGTTTCTGACTGTTAATTATTATAATATATCATTTTCCCCTGATCTACATTTTGACTGTGATTTTTGGTTTCTATTAGTGTTATTATATCTATTGTAATTTCCTCCATATGGAAATTTTTGATTTTTATTATTATGGTTGAAATTACGAAATTTATTATTATTATATTTTGACTCTTTCTCGTCATACAACCTATCTGATCTTCTGATCAACATGGCGTGGAGTGTTTCAATTGTTTTTTGATCCTGACTTAATGTATTAAACTCCAGCCTTGTCATGTCATAGTCCATGTTTAATGATATTAGAAGTTGCTCTATTTCTTCCTGTTTGTCCAGAGGTTTACCACAGTACCTTATTTTTTGAGCTGATCTTGAGAAGACGTCTGAATAGCTCCTCATATTACCGTCACTATTAAATTTTAACCTTTGAAAAGCCTGCTTCGCGTTAATACATGTGACTTGCGTGCAGCTTTTGTATATTTCATCTAGTACTTTTAATATTTGATTTATTGTTTTTAAGTCTTTAACTCTTTCAATTAATTCGTTATTAAGTCCCTGATAGATTAGGGCTTTTCCCTTTTCTTGGTTACAGAAATATGCCATTCGATTAGCTGGACTAGCATTGCCAGGGTCAGGGTTTAAAGAATTATTCAGCTCAAGTCCCAAAAATAGCACTTTGGTCTCAACATCGTGCATAATTGGATACAATCCTTCTCCATAGAGTGTTGAGACTATCGTGGTCCTCCAGGCATCGTAATACCTTCCATCGAATACCTTTTTTGTATCAAATCGTGACATTTTATTATTAAATTTGGAATATTAGGGAACTTAAATCCTACCTCAGAAACACGAGAACTTAAATCTAGAGGGTAACACGGTCTCAACCACATGATAATGCACAACACAGTCTTAACCGCTCGATAGGGAATGCAAATTAAATAAACTATAATATGACATTCAATAATTAACTAATATTTTAAAATAATTCTCACTAAATATATGTTGCCGACGATGAGGTGATCTCTCCGCCGTTGTTTCTGTTTCTTGAGTGATTGATTTACTTGGACTTTATCGTTAAAAATGTTCAAAATCGAATTGATTAAAGCTTTAGGTCTTGTTTCAGAACGAAAATGATTCTATTAAACACGTTAAAACATAAATTAATATTCAATACAAAAATTATTCAACGTAAATATGAAAGAGATTACTGCTGAAAAGGAAATAATCTGTTAACCTTCATCTATTGAAATATATTTTATTGTATGTGAACAGGAAAAAGTTTGGTCACCAATGTTAATGATCATGAATATAGGTTTTCTTTTGTTGGATTCGATGAAGCTCATCCAACAAAGATTTCCTGTTTCTGCAATTCTCGACCAACAAGATAAAGTTTGAAAGGATATTGAATCCACCTTTCAAGTTTCAACTTTACTTGAAATTTGGTCGAGAATATACACAAAAATATACCAAATTTTAACTTTTATGTTACCGAAATTTCAATTTTTTTAGTCAATTTTGAGCAAAATCACACGAAACAATAATTAATTAATCTAAATTTTTTACTTATCTTATATTTTTCCGTTCACTTTCGTAGTTTTTTCGATGTTTTCCTGCTGCTTTCATGCCCAGTTGACACCAAACTTCAATGATTTTTCTCAGGAACTTTTCGGATTCTTGATTTCTCTAACTTCGCACTATTCTCCAGAACACAGCATAAACAATTGCCAACTGTTTTTGATTCTATGAACTGGTTTTCCAAACCACAGGATTTTTTCATATTTGATCTGCTTTCTCCAAATTCTTGATTTCGACGTTTTAACAGGCGCCCAAGAATTTATCGTTGTTTTCATTAATTTTCAATTTAATTATCGATTCACTCAAATTAAAACTTTTAACTTTTTTCAGGACATTTACTTTAATCACTGAACCAAACTTTGCGTTCACAAATTTTTACACTTTTCCTACCACTTTGCGTGGAGGTATCAAACGGCACTAAGCTTTTTCACTTTGCGTGTAACACGAACTTTTAACTTTTAATTAATTACACGATTAACACATTTTAATTACCGCACTTCTTTTTCCGATCCGTAGCTCTGCCTACCATATTAAGGTGAGTTCTGATCACTTGATACGGAAAAGATAAGAACGAACTTCCATCTTAGAAAAAGATTTATTACCGACGTTAGTACCATTATTGACGAGCGGAGAACATTCTCCGTTGAGCAGTGGCGGAAAGAATATTGTGTCGACTATCAGTGTCGCTACATGTGAAACGAATAAATGTAATAAACATGTTACATACAGTGTTAGTCAGTATAAGGTTATGTGTTCGTGAGGGAGTGAGGGAATCGTATCCCAACACAATGTTTGGCTTCATTATTCAGTCACAGGATAACAGGAGATGAAAAATACTGGTAAAATTTGAAAGTACAAGTAACTGCTAAAACAGCAAGAAAGTATTTTATTAATCAAACACTACCTACACCTGATATAAAAAACAAATTCTTTCCCAAGGAAATATCAATTTTGAAATAAAAATGTGATCTTTTAAACTTTTTTATACTGTGTTATGTTATCAATAAGGCAGGTCCATTATAATATAATGTCTATGCATTCTCACACTTTTATTGTCCAATCAGTCCAATGTTTTTTACAGCGAATGAGTTTGAATTATGAATCCATTAAATTAGTTTCAAACGATTCCACTAGTCAAAATTCAATTTTTAATCTTAACTGCATCATTCTTATTTCGTTCTCATTTAACCTTCCTTCTTTCTCTGTAGGTACTGTGGATTGTAGATGATTATAAAATAATTTTGTCATTTTAAATGTTACCACTACACAAATTATCTCTTTCATTTCGTTCGTCAAGTTCAGTTATTAAGTTCTTGTCAAGTGCGAAATCTTATGGTCCCATAAATTGTTAAAATATATTATTATTGTTTATTTTAAGATTAATTTATATTTTAACTTGATACAACTGTATTTTCAACTTCTTATGAAACGTCATCATTCGGAATTCAAGGGAATTTTTATTCGTCAGCGTTTTTTTTAGGCCATCTAATTTCTTACTTCCATGGTTTGAAATTTGTCCCGTCCCTGTCTCAGTTTATGATGTCTTTTTTCTTTCATTCTCACGTCGAATTTAAAAAAAATAGTTTTTAAAAATATGAATTCGAATTTTTCATTTTTCTTTTTACGTTGATTGGCGTTTAATGTTTGGGATTATTAGTTATTATTCTCTGTATTAATAATGTGTGTTACGTATAGTTGACGGTAATTTGTTTTCCTCCAGATAAATTAAATGTTTTTGGAGTCGAATATGGATTATTACAAAAATAAAAGTCCTAGTCCAACGGAAAATGATAATGACCTAACCAGCAGTAGCGACGACGAAGGTAATTTTCTTCAATGATAATTTTAATTCCGTTAATCTTCATTTTCTAAATTGTCATTCTGTACTAACCGACTATTTCGCGTAATCGAGATTTTTCTTCTCATATCGCTGAATAAAAAAAAATTTGATTAATCTTAAAAAAATGTTCAGAAAAAAGTTAATTTTACAGGAGACAAAATCAGAGTGGGCAAGGACTATCAAGCGGTTGTTCCTGATATGATTCCGGAATCAGGTTGGTATCTTCATTATTCAAAAATGCGTTAAATACCTATTAATTTTTTTTGTAAATTTTGTTAATTTTAAGCATTTTATCGTCCGTTAATCGTTGCCGAACTATTGCAGTCATTTTTGTCTTATTGCTGTATCAATTCTTAGATACATCAGTGTACAACTACTGAAGTTTCATTCAAGCTAAAACCACTTGTCCATTCGTAAGACATTAATAGGGATGAAATATGTGTTTAGTTTAATTTATCCCGTCTTTAAGTAATATTTTATTTTTAAAACTACTAACTTACTGCCTTTATTACTATGTCTGTTAAAGTATGACATTTTACCAATTAATTGTTGAATTTTGCTCTATTTGATTATCAATTGAAAATAGCATCCTTACTAATTAATCATTGAGACATCATTCTGATCGAGTAAGAGTAAACCTTGTATTATTTTTGTTATAGAAAGAAATAACGATGATTATCTGGATAAAGCTTTGCTGGTCTGGTCCCCGACATATCAAATAAGTGATCAGAAAGGTAAACTTTTTTCTTTCTATTTTTTCAGTTTAAATTTTTTCCCGCATGTTTTCATTAATTTATTTTTTATCGGTCATTACTTCATAAACAACAATAGATAGTATTCTAACAATTTTATTTTTTCAATAGATTAACTTAGTGAAAATAGTCACGTTTGATTTGTTGGAAAAAATGGATTTGTACTGTTGTTGTTCTTCTTCTTGTATATTTTTATTTTAGTATTGTTGTTTCCTTTCTTGGTAGTTGGATTAAATTATTTTGTCTCATTTCAGCCGTAGTAAAGTCTCGTTTTGATTTTTCGTCTTCAAAAATGACTCAATTAATTTGTTCGTATCGATCGGATTTTCATTAACTAATTCTATTGGTGGTTCTGTCATTGTATTATTTGATAATTATTTATTTTCATTAATATTTTGATAGAAACTTTATCGGCATGCCCGTATTTTGTATTGTTTTGTTTTTAACCCTCGAATATTCGATAGGAACCTTAATCTTGAAAAAACTCAGAATTTTATTCGGTTTTCATAAATTTAGAAAATACACGTAAATAGAAATTAACTGGTTGATATACTTTTGTAGATTCACTAATGAATAAACTTACGTGAATTCATCAAGTTTTCAAATCTTAGATTTTTCTTTTTCAGTAGCTTAAGAAAGAAAGAATAGGCCTTATTGAAAACAGCCGTGTAATTTCAGAATTATAGTTTATTTTTCATATTAGCAAAGTATAATTTATGGATGTAACCTGTCAATTTTCTTAATATTTAAGCAGTTACTTCCATTCATTTTCAAAGTTTGCGTGATTATTAGATGGAAGTAATTATCCAAATACTCACGAAAATTATTTCCATTATCAAACTTATTAATTTACAAAACCTTTTAAATAAAATATGCGTAAGTCCAACTAAATTATTTATTTATTACCCAGACTTGTTCACATAGAAATTCAAGGGAAAATAATTATTGAATTGACTGGATGAATTATGCCGCAATATCCACATTGAAATCCCAGACTAGGAATGCTTATGAATTTAAGCTGAAATTGTCTCATTTAAAATTACTTTTCTTATTCAATTTTCAGTTGTTTAAATCTCTGTTTTTCAGTATTATATAGAATGATTGAATCTATTCACACGTGTTAAATTATCCCTAAAATTTCTGCTGTAAAACTAGGTAATACTTCAGTCTTGAATGTATTTTCAGTTCTATTTATCTGCTGTAATATTTTCAAACCTGACTTGGGTTATTAATGAAGGTCTTCATATACATTTGCCCCTAAGAATTTTAGTCTCTATACTTCCTTTATTACTGTAATTTTATTGATTTGGTATTTTTAATTTCCTGCAGTTGACGAATACATTAACCTGGCTAAAGATAAGTATGGATATAATGGCGAACAAGCTTTGGGAATGTTGTTCTGGCATAAACACAACCTGGAACAAGCTATTAGTGATTTGGCCAACTTTACACCATTTCCTGAAGAATGGTCACTTGAAGACAAGGCTCTGTTTGAACAAGCATTCCAGTTTCACGGAAAAAATTTTCACCGTATTCGTCAAATGGTAAACATAATCATTTATATTTCTTATTATTTTTTTCCACTCGCTGGTTCTGTATTTATACCGTATTATACTCAATCCAACTCTTTTCCTTTATAACAGCTTCCAGAAAAATCTATTGCAGCCTTAGTTAAATATTATTATTCTTGGAAGAAAACGAAAAGTAGAACGAGTTTGATGGATCGACAGGCAAAAAAGTTGGCAATTTTTAGAAGTAATAATTTAGCGGAAGAGGGCCCACCAGCTAGTGATCACGGTTCGGAAGGCGGGTCGAATACTGATTCAGATTCCGATGATAAGGTAACGTTTCGTTTCTTGTCGATGAGTATTATGCAATTATTACTTTTCATACGATAAGTTTTTTTTTGTTTTATCACACAAAATCAATGGAAATTTAAAAAAAAAAAAATCCTAATAGTTAGTTTTTTATTCATTCTTATATTAACGCATATTTAATTACGCTGTTCAGTTTGATTGATTATTCTGTTTCTAATAGAAATGGATTATTCACCGGGGTATTAGGCGTGAAAGTAGTTCTCCACCCAGACAGTCATTTTCTAACAGTGGAGACAGTTCGAAAGAAGTAATTGTATATGTGTAGACATTATTTTTATTAATTTAAAATTCGCTTTATTAACTCGGGAATATTGAGAAAAAGAAAAAAGCTTTAACTGATGTAATTTAAATGCGTTGTGCTTTAAAAAAATAGCGCACAAAAGAAAAAAAATTCCAAGACTTTCAAACGGTTATATCTTACAATTAGTTACGTATGACTAGTTTCTATTATTGTTTTTATTCCTCCTTGTTTCCCATGATTTCCTGCTTTTTTCGTATTTTTCCCTTGCAATGTGACTCCCACCGAGATTCAAAAGTAAACTGAAGAATTTGAGTTCGGTGTTGATTATTTTGGATATTGCGATTATGGAGCAATTGCTAATTAAATTGGAAAAGTTCCAATTATGTTTTTTTTCTTTTCTGTTTATTCAGTTATACTAGTTGAGATGTAATCTTCACATATTCATCAGTAGCTTCGGGTTTGTTTTCAAATTTAACTTTCTACTTTACGAATCGTGGCAAAAAAATTTCATGACCTCGAAAATCCCTTGTTGCAGCATTAATTGTTTCTTGTTTGATTCAGACTATGAGAAAAGGCTGAAAACTAAAAATCGAAAGCCTTGGGGGCTAGTTTTATCGTCATCAATTGAAAGCGAAGTTTTATTATTTCGCTTTCTATTCCTGACTATCTCTCTAGGTATTTTTATTTATTTTCAACTTGAAATATTCCGAACAATGTTGAATTGCTGGTCTAAGACTACCGATTTTATTGAACTAAAATTTTTTCAATTTTTGTTTTAAAGATTCAAGTCTTTCCTTATCTCATTTGAACTGTTCCGTCTGAGATTGTTGGAGTATGTTTTTTTGTTCTTCAGTAAATTGATGTTCGGTGTTCATCATTTCTCACTTGTGTTTACTGGTTATTCAGTGTGAATCTCTCTACTTTCAGTTCATCTTCGTCAATTTCCTATCATCGTTATTTGAACAATAAATTTTTTCTCCATATATCGCGGGGTGATATTTTTTAATCAAAATCCTTTCGGTCTGCGGGTTAATCAATTGTGTCTTATTTTATTTTCACATAATTACTTACCTATTTTTTTAGGATAGTGGTTCCCTAACTTATTTGAACCGTGTCCTACTTGAAAATATTCAGTATCTCTTGGTGTAAAATGAACATTTAACGTTAGAAAAGAATTGAATTATAGTCAGTGAATTAAATACAATAAAACTTTATCAATACGTTCTTCAAAGGACCATTGCGAAAATTATGCAGGAAACGTAATGTACAGGGAAATAGAAAAACTCGGAATTTATTTGAGATGAAAAACAGAACCTTTTTTTTTTAATGTCTTATATAGAAAAATTTGAAGGGAATAGAAACTTTGGTGTAATTAATAATTAAGTACATTCCGCAGGGCCAATGGTGCGTAACTTTTTGAACTTTTTATAAACTAAACTTCGAATTTGAAAAGTAGTGTACTAATTCTTTGATGAGGCCATTTAATTTTTAGAGGAAGAACTCAAAAAAAAAAATTTCCTGAAAAGTTCTAAATTTTCAATAATAAACTTGTCAGATGTTCTTTAAAAACGTAATACGCAGGAAAACGTCTTGACCAGCTATGTCTTACGTGGGAAATTATACATAGGTTTAGTATGGCAAATCAAGGGACCTTAATAAAACACTATCTGTGGGAAAACATCTTATGCGAGAACATTATAAAGGGGTTTTACTGTATTTTGGTTGGTGGAGTAAAATTTTTTTAGAATCCCCTAAAAATCAGCTCGTGGCTAACACTTTAGGAAAAGCTATTTTAGGAGATTCTAAAAAAAGTTAATGTCAAGTTGATAATTTCATTGATTCGTTTATTTGTCCTTCTTTTGGAAAAATTCAATAGTTTTGATTAATTTCGATATTACCTACTTGATCAAATCGCTGCATGTAAAAGAAGATCGAAGTCCTCTTAAGTTTTTCAAATTCTACAGAGAATAAAATAACTATTCAATTTTCAGTGCATGATAGTTTGATTTTCAAAGTGTGCAAAATTGCTTTAATTATTGTGTGCTAGGTAATTAGTAAATTAATTTATGCCATGAGCCATGTTTATATTTTCTTCATTGTTTGTATAATGTCTTCTAGACTAGCTTCTAGATGATCAGTCATGTTACAACTTTTGGCCGTTATCAATATTTTTGATCATGTAGTCTTGGACACATGTTGATCAAAATGAAATCGAAACGAATTAATTTTTATTGATTGTATTGCCAATATTTCTATATTGTTTAAAAACCTTGATATGAAATTAAAACATACTGATACTGTGGACAAAACCTGGAGTGAAAAATTATTGATGCCATTGGCATAATATCCTTAGCAAAAATAAGTATGTACCTTTTTTCATCTATTAAATCCGTATTCAAGAATGGTGTAATTATTTAAAATTATTTGATTAGTGGTCTGATTATTTCAGGATAGGAGTTGGGTACCTATTAATTCAGTAGTTTCCGAAAAAACTGGAGAACAAAAAATTTCTGGAATGGTTGTTTTTCCAGAATTCTAAAAAAACTATAGGCTGAATTTTTTATGATCAATATTATTCATATATAGTCTCAAGGCTGATAAAAGTTAGATGCCTATTGGTTTTATAGTTTCCGAGATAACTGTAAAACGAAAAATTATTGGAAAAGTGATTTCTAAAAGATGCGGAAAAAACTTTTTTCATAGAAGTTAGTGTTAGTCCTCATACAGGAGCAGTTTTGATCGGATTTTAGCTGGAGGAAATCAAATTGCTTGTGTTGCTTGAAGTATATCATTTCGTATTTATGTCACAAGAGGTTACAAGTGTTTTATCAGCAGTTCATATAGTAGTAATTTCATGTTTAAGGTACAAAAGGCTGCTATGCCAAAAGGCGCTTTTTTCTTTACCCAGTTTGCTTGTTTTAATTGTATTCCAGGCCACCAAGAGATATGGTGTTCAAGAATTGGTTAAAATTAAAGCAGGAATTTATTTTTTTATGCGTGTTCATTATTTTTTTGAATGTTTCTAAATACAATAGAAATCACCACAACAAACACCAGCTAAATACACAAAATACCTGGTCCCCGTAAAACTTCATTTTTTTCTATGTTAAAGAAAATTGGCTACAACAAATACAGTTACTATAAACTATTGGCTACAATAAATAGATTTTAGTGCCTAATGAAAACAAAAAACCGGCTATAGAGAATTAAATCTTTCTTAATTTCTTTCATACTAGAGACCACTTTTTCCATCATTGGTCACTTTTGTGCTTCTAAAAATTGCTATATGTTATTTAATCAGTGTACAATTGCATTTTAATGGTTAGTGAGAGTAAAAATTAATGTCCTCATAATTATGTATTGTTGATGATTGTTACTGATCAATTTGCAACCGCTATCATATTATAAGCCCACATATTGCAATCGGTTTGTTGTAGCTAGCTACTGGCTACAACAAACAAATTTCATAGTCATTTAGAATTCTTTGTATTCAATTCCTACTTCATTATTTTCTGAAGAACTTTCATTCAGTCAAAATTAAGATTTTTTAATGATAAATGTACTGACAGGGTGGGTATTCTAGTGAAGTGATGCTGCGTTAGATTTTTTTTTTCTTTGAGTAGGCGAGTTAATTACATTCAAACGATCCAATGTCATTTTAACTTGAAAAATCAGTTGTATGTTTTTTCTCTCGATATTTGTACTTAAAAATCAGTTTCAATGAAGATGTGCTTTCACCGTCTGCTATATTCGTTCTGAAAAAGACTATAGAACGTGAGACACGGCCAGGGCCGGTCGCCCGGGAGTTTAAAAGTTCTACTCATGACCGCCCCCCCTCCAAAAAAAAAAAAAAAAATTGGTACCGAGTTATCTCACATTATTTTTAAATATGAATAATGCAACCACACTAGCTTTGCCGCTGCGCAATTCAACCATCATTGCATTTATTTTCAGAAAAACTTTGTCGTTTACAATTTTAAAAAATGTACAAAACTTTTAATTTCAAAGTAGCTTGTTCAATTTTCATTTTCAAACTTTTTAAAATAATTTGTCGTACGAGGAGGAGTTCCATGAGAAGGAAATCTTCCAAAAAAATCCCAAAGTGTGACTTTCAGGGAGCTCATAAAATAAAATAAAAATTTGAATTTACACTTAACAAAAAACAATAAACCCCCCTTCAGGAAATCTTTCGGACGGCCCTGTACACGGTAGTTATCATTAAAATTCCTGGTCGTTCATGACGATTCATTTTGCTTGGATTAACAAAATCTAAAAATTGGTTCAATGATTGTTTTTATTTTTATGGACAATAAATATCGAAATGACAGTTTATTGAGACGTTAAATGAAGAATTGATCGTGAAACAGGTCCAAGAATCGGGAATAACTCTGTTGCATGTTTAGAGTACCCTTTGTAGAAATTAATTTGAAAATTATTCATTAGAATTGATCATCATTCCTTGTTTTCATTCCACATATTTTAAACTTTGGTCGTGGCAATACATTAAAAAAACTTTCACGTTCGTTTTTACTTATGTAACTTAAGTTATAGCCGTTTTCAAAGTAGACTAATTAGCGTATAATACCTTAAACAATGAACGCATAACATCTTAAGAAAAAAATAAATCGCGTCAAAATTATTGGTTAATTGTTTCAATTATTTCAGTTAATAATATCGATATCGATCTTATTTTGAAATTCTTCCTGGTTCTTTCTATTTACATTTCATGAGAAAATTTATTCTCATTTTGTTTTTCAGAAGGAAAATTCGAACGGCGGTCAAAAACAAACGAATTCGTGTGTAAATTGCGGCGTCTTGTGCACTGAAATACAGATGACCCCTAAAGGATGCATGTGTCGAACTTGTGCTCTTCATTTTAGGTGAGAAATGCGTGGGCATTTACAATGGGGTCATTCTTCGGGGTGTTAAATATAACTAGAGATAGGCAAAAAGTTTGTCAACAACAGCAGAATTCTGGTGGTTTTGATTCACTGAGTTGAATTTTTGTAAAACTACATTTTCACTAAGTGAGCGCGAACAACAAACGCGAGCAAACGCATTTTGTATGCTCGTTGTGTGGAAAAAGCTATCAAACAATCTTCAACGTTTTTCGCATCAATAAGTATAATAAAAGTTCGCTACAAGAAAGTATTTTTTGCGATTAGCAAAAAATCCTTGAAAACACGTTAATTTAGGCTGCATGGATGGCAGAACAAGCGAATGCTCGTTTGGTGTAAACGCATCTTGAAACATATATAGGAATGTTGAGACAAATCAGTTCAACTCTGTCTCAGTCATTCTGAAAATGGTGATAAACCTATTTGAGGTTAACATATACAGTAGAATTCTATTTACTTAGTAAGCCATCTTCATCAAAAATTCAAAACTTTCATTTTTCAAAATGACTTCTCCCTTTGTTTCTAATATTTTTGAAACAATGATACTGTGAAACATGCATTAAAATGTTATTTTGGAAAAAACACTCCAGTTTGATAGTTCAAGGGAGCAGTGCTGAATTAAAATTTACTTAAACCCCTGAACTGTCGAAATTTTTTGTTTTCTTTCTAAACTCAATTTTCACACCTGTTCATTATTACATATACTTGGTAGTTCCTACGTTTGCGTTCATCCTTCATCAAAAGTAAAAACGATTACCTTGTTTCAACGGTAAAAAAATATCTTCTAAGTTTTTAAAGCCTAACATAGTCATTGTTTAAAAACGTTGGTACGGAAATCAATATATAGGTATTTGTTTTAAAAAACAGCTAGCGTGACCAACGTAGTTTTCGTGAAAATTTTCTGCGAATTTTATCTTGAAATAAGTTTCGAAAATATCTGAATAAACGCTTTTTATATTTATCTTCAAAACGATTTTTTCGTAATACACGATTCCTCTGCCAGCTATGCGAAGTTTGTGGTTTTTGCATTTAATTCTTTGGACGAATCTGTGAAAAAAAATTATTTATACGTGTAAAATCACCAGTCTAAATTATCAGTGCTTGAGAAAATGAACAGATCTAAGAAAAAATTGTGTATTAGTTTCAGGGCGTGAATGTAAATAATTATTTAAATAAAAAAATCTTTTTAATATACTACGTTTTTGAAACTGACTAAAAAGTATAAAATAATTTCTCCTAGACCCATGCAGATTTATAACCCTGTGTACAGATTCCTAACTCCATTCAGATTGTTCTAAAAATTTATGATAGTGAATTTTTAATAACTATGAAAATACTTGCAATAGATTTAAAACAAAAAAGATGAGGCGCATGCAGTAGATAATAGTTAGAAGTGTAGAGAGTAGCTGTCGTTGAGAAAACTTACCCAACAGCTCATATCATTTGTCGTGCAATAAAATTGCTAGTGACTTATTCATGCATCAGTTACCTACTGCCTGCGCCTTACGTTTTCCGTTTTAAATCGTACTAGTATTTTCATAGCTATTAAAAATTCACAATCACAAATTTTCAGGACAATCTGTATGGGGTGAGGAGAAATTATTTTATATTTTTTAGTCCGTTTCAAAAACGTGGTATATTTTAAAAAAATTTTTCTATTTAAATAATTATTTTCTACGTCTCGTGTGTGTGTGAAATTTTGCAGTTGATTTTAAACATCTTGATGAGATTACGACGGATACATGTGGCAAATTTCATGTTTGTTTCAGTTTCTCGTCACAATACATATATATATTTCGAGTTAATATTGTATTGTCATCCAGTTCTGAGCTATGTTTGAAATTTTAATTTGGGAAATTAGTTTAAAATTGATTGCAAAATTTGTACCGAACGGACAGATAGACAATAAAGCGAGTTAATAAAAACGTGGTAAAAATGAAAATTTTTATTCTTCATTAAATGATTATTAATTAAATAAATTCAATCATTAAAATTGCGAATTTATTTTTTCCTCTACTCTGCTCAGTTCGTTGATCAAATTATTTCGTTCATGATGCTTTTTTTATTTTCGTATTATGGAACTCTTTTGTTTTGACTAGAAAAACCGGAAATTCCAGACCGACAATCGGACCCAGTAGGGGACGTGCTGATCGCCATTTTAGTTTACCGCGCAACAAACGCACTCCACCGCGTGGAATGTACATAAATCACGACGATCTAACCGCCATCGCCAGTGGTACTGCTGCCCAGACCGATAACCTTTTGAAATCAATGGACCGTGAATTGTTGACCTTGAAAAGAATTGTAAGCGCTGATTCGATGGGGTTCGACCGACTAACCAATGTGTATTCATCCCGGGTGGGTTTCTTGTCGCAGGTACAGAATAACAAGCAGAGCATCAGCTCGACTAAATCGAAAGCTGCCGAAAGTGTTGACAAATACAAGATCGAAGTGACCGGAAGTCCACGCATTAATCCGCAATGGACGAACGACGAAATTCTGTTGGCCGTGCAGGGTGAGTTTTACAGGAAAACCATGAATAAAAGTACAGGTTACTCGTTTTTCAAGAAAATGTGAACACGAAATTCTCATATTGTGAATCCGATACCGGCTTTTTAGAGAAACATCTGCGTTTATTGATTCTGCAACGTCAACTTGGCGCAGCGATTAGGTGGAAGGCTTTGCAATTGAAAAGCTATGAGTTCGGGACGGATCGCTGCCGTCACATTCCCGACCAAAAATGGCGGTTTATTCGGTTCCGCTCCATTGGTGCTCCAGTATGTGATTGGAAAATTCATGGTGGTCGACCATTGGCCACCAAATTCCAACCATCTCACTCCCTAACTTCGACATGAATAAGTATCCTCCGGATGCTTGGTAAAATAGCCAATTAGCTAAACCCAATTGAAAAGTAACAAACTAAATTGGGAACTGAATGTGTGTGTTCACCCTCGCTCTTGGATGTGATCTCATCCCCAAATAGAATTTTAATATTTTTTTCTTTCTGATTGGTTTCCTAAGCTCTGAATATTATTCGTTTTAGGAGAGGAGCAGTATCCGTAATAAGATGAAACAATTGTAAATTCTTTAATTTTTTACTGAATGTTTTCAATAACATTCTAATTGTTTGTGGTTTCTGTTTTTTTTTCTTTTTTTTTTTTTTTTGATTAAAAAGTACTTTTTTTCAATTAAAAACTAGCTGTGTTCCACATGATAAAAAGTTCGATAAAAGAGCGGACTTATTGGGGCACTATTCCGCTAATATTGACTACATATGCTAATGAAAACCAATCGTGATTTAAACATTCGCGGAATAACACTCCAAGAAATTTTTACGTCCGCTTTTTTATCGCACTTTTTGCCACGTCGAACACAGCTATTTAACAAAACCTAGTTTTTCCTTTCTCGAGAAGTGTTTGTTTTTTTAACGTTTTCAAAGGGGGAAAGCATGGTTGGCTAATTTACGCGTATTAAATTCCTTACAGTGAAAGAATGTAGAGAATTGTTAAAAAATGAAGAGGTTTTTTCTTGTAGAAAGTCAAAAAAAGTGCATACTCAATTTGTAAAATTCTAAATATTCTCCATATTTTCTACGTGTATATGTAATGAATTCAAAATTCTCGGAGAAAAGTGAGAACATCGTACTTTCTGTTGAACATTTTTATTAATAAATCGGTAGTTGAAATTTTTCAAGACCTCTTCGTAACAGATGTAATATTTCTTTCCCTCTTTTTCAAAACCTTAAGACCAACCTCATATTTCGATCACATTTTACATGTGCGTCGCGAAAAATTGAAAGTCAGTTTCAAATAAATTAATTTTTTGATAGAACACAACCTGTTTTACTATCAAATCTTTACAGTCATAAATTTAAATGTTATATTTTTGTTATACGAAAATGGAAAAGTGAACCTCCTAAAAACATGTTTATCATTCTCAATTTAAAAAAAATAAAATAATTCGAAAGTTTAAAAAACAAAAATTTAATTTTTTATATTTTATTTGTACAATGTGAGGCGAAAATTCTGCAATGCTGTGCTGTTGCTAACATGCAAATCGATAAACAAATAGTATATTTTGTATTTTTCCTTCTCAATTTTGAAAAACTACCACCGTCATTGTGAAAATTTGCAACATTAATTCATAAAATTGTTTCCCAGCTCAAAATGAGAAATCCATTCAGATGATCTTGTTTTCCCTTGTGTAAATTGGTTCAATGTTTCAACGATAACACCGTATTTTCTTACTGCAGGCATCCGCAATTTCGGTAAAGATTTTCAAGCCATCGCCGACATTGTTGGTACGAAGACGAATGCGCATGTCAAAACGTTTTACGTTAGCAATCGCAAACGATTTAGTCTGGATTTACTCTTGCAAGATCACGAAAAGGAGTATGGAGCTACGGCTGACGGTAGTGATTCAACGGATAATGGGAAATTAGATAAGGTAGTGTGTGCCATCCGTAACATAATATAACCCAACTTCATAAATTTTATTCTGAAGCGACAATTTTCTTGTTCGTTTTCACAGATGGACATGGACGCTTTATCGTCAGACAGTGACGGAATGCCAGTCTCCAATTCTTCATCGCCGACATCGCCGATCGCCAGTCTAAATAACAATACGAATAAAGCTCAAACTATCGTCGCTGCAAAATGATGACGCCACAATCGACGAATAGTTCACTTGCAAAAATAATGCATCTGTTTCCCAGCTCTGTATTTATACTATTCGTTCGTTCGTTTGTTAACTCCTTTCTTACCGCATAAATTCAATATAATATCTTAAGATGTGATCTCGAGCAAATCTGTAAGTACGAGTCTTGAAACTTCGGTCCATAGTAATGCAGGACGAACGTTATTCTCCACGGGTTCATATTTGCGTTTTTTTTTTGTTTTTTTTTTCTATCCTTGTTTGTATACGATAAAGTCGTTTTCCCATTTTTCTGATGTTTCATGTACTTATCTGTATGTGTTAGAACGGTGTCTTATACACCGGACTACGAGTTTTCACAATTTGTTCTAAATTTTATCTGAAGTTTCGTGTTAAAGGCGCAAATTCGTTGAATTATGTAGGTGGATCCTCTTCGAGAAAATCGTTTTCATTTGTCCGCGCGTCTTTAGTCCATTTTCTTTTGACCAAATTTGAAATTTGCCAAACTTGTATGAATTTCTTTCGGTCTCATAGTCATAAGTGTTCTTCAGTAACTTTATTCTTTCAGCGTGTACGAATGTAAAATTGTTCGTATTTTAGATCTTTCTCTCCTCCATTGTCGCGTCGATTTAAATTTGTTTCATTGTTTTCGTGTTTGCTTTACGTAACTGAAAAAAAATGATTGAGGTATGATGCTGTTTCGTCTCGTTAGAAAATTGAAATACCGATGAAAATTCTTCTTGAAAATTAGTTATTATTTCCCTCCATCTTGATTTTTATTGAAATTTGAATTCTTTAATTTTCTAATAAATATTTTATTATACTCTGTAAATTGATTATTAATATATTTAAACCTTTTAAGAGATGCACTTTTGTTTTTGCAAGTAGAGTTTTTTTTTCTGTTTAAATATAACATGTCTTTACTGAATGTTTGAATGGAATGATCTATTTCATTACGTCTTCTATTTTTTATTTTGAGTTTTTCCCAAGTTGGGTTCTTCGATACTGATAGATAACGGATATAAAGAATTAAGGAGTTTTTATTTCATAAAAATGCTCATTAGACATCAAAGTAATATTTAAACCGAGCCCACAAAAAGTTACCAATAAAATATTAAAATTTTCATTTAGCTTTAATGTGTTCGCCTCCCCCCCCCCATTATGACACTAAAAATGAGAACCTGCACTGGAACATCCAAAACATTTTCCGGCTCACTTTTCTCAAAATTGTTCTCTCGATCAGTAATCAAGTTATTAAATGATTTCATAGTAAGTAAAATAAGGATGTGATTTTTCAGTCGAAGAGAAATGTTAAATTAACAAAAAAAACTGAGGAGTATGAATGGGAGTTATATAGAACATACAAAAGAAAAAGTATTTCACAGTAAAAAAGAAAAAATTGTCCATAAAAATGCAAATTTAATGCAACATAATTCAGTGTAACAGGAGAAAAAAAAAACTAATAATATATAAACACATTTTACGAAAGAAAAAAAATTCCAGACAATTTCTGGTCAGAAATATTAATAAAAACAGTCATAAAAGTCAAACAAAATTATCGGCTGCCCATCAACAACCGCGGTAAGTGTATTTTCCAAAAGTGTCAAATTTTGTAATGGCTGCCATTCGAAAATCAGTGGATCGATTTCACTCAAATTCAATATCAAACCAGTCCCTAATAGTCTCCAACTGCCATAAAAATTTCAGGCCAAAATCTTTTAATTTACAGAAATTGTCACGATGACAACATGGTGGGTTTACAACACTTTGAGAACCTCTTCCTCCGAAACTAGCAGGTGAATTTCAAAAATTTTAACACGAAAGTATAGCTCATAAAAGCTTCTAACAATAAACAAAGTTTCATTTTCATAGGTCAAACAGCGGAGTCTCCACAGACTTCGAAAAAGTGGAAATATATATATATTTATCATGCGTTGGGAGCATGGGATGTTAAAGATCATTGCAGTGCCCGTGAATCTAAAAGTCTAAAAATATATAGGGAAGGTTATTGAAGTGCCCTTGCTAATAACAGGAATCGTAGTGCCCTATATATATATATACACATGAAAAGCAGTAAAGTGGTGCTCGGCGATATTGCCAAATCTATCAGTAATTTACCTAGATTATTTGGGAGATTTATTTTTAGTCAGTTAAATTTTATAAAACAGGATGACATGAGAAACTTGAGATTTAATTTTGATTGTACAAATTCCAAAAAAAATTTTCTTCTCAAATCAGTAGAGTAAGGCACTAACAGTTATCCCCTCAACCAACTTGTAATCTTCAGAATTTGGGGCAATTTGTCTTTTTTTTTTTTTTTTTAGTAATAGTTTTTACAGTTTTTGCAAAAAAATGTTACTCACTAAATTTTTATGAAGAAGGTTAGTCGTGTAGGAACGAAGTACAAAGTATTATTTGTACCCCCATCCCCATGAAAAACAGAAAAATGGTTAATAAACAAAAGGATTGTTTGCATATCAGGTAACATGTTCCAAAATTTTACGTACCTGAAGAATTAGAAATATATTTTTAACCAACTTCAAGAAAAAAGGAGGTTAAAATTCCTTATCAATTTGATCTGTATATAGCTTATTCTTTTAATGTTTGTTGGGTATAACTTCTCACCTTTACACGAAAGTTTAAAACCAGGGTTATCAAGCTAGCTGAAAGTCAAAATAGGTGCATTTTTTGGTGTTCTATGCTTTAAACTGAAAGCCTAAACTTTATTTTTTTCAAGGTAAAATCTAACTGAAAACCATATTTTTTCTTCTGCTTTTGGCTTTTTGTTTTTCTACCATACTATAATTGTATGCAAAAACCCTATTAAAATCGCTATTTTTCTTCTTTTCCTTTTTCATTTTCTTCAGCCAACATTTTACATTTTCTTTCTTCCTTTCAACAGTTGTCTTCTTTTCAAAAATACCTCTGAAATTTCTCGATTATTCGTATTTTTTTATTTCCAGTTTTTATTCATAGTTGATATTAATGGTGTTTCCCTAGGGACACTTTTCATGAAAAATAAAACAAACCTAAGAAAATAAAGAAAAAAAATCACATAAAAATAAAGCAAAAACTATTGAGGTGAGGTCTGATCACTTTGCAAAGAAAAGATAAGTACGGACTTCCATCTTGAAAATGTTTATTGACGTCGTTAGTACAACGACTGACAAACGGAGAACATTCTTCGTCGAGCAGTGGCGGGAAGAATAATATATTGGCGATCAGTGTTGCCACATGTAAAACGAATAAATGTAATAGTATGTTACATACAGTGTTAGTCAATGTGATGTTCTGTGTTCGTGTGGTAGTGAGGGAATCGTATCCCAACACCCCTCTGCGATTCAAAACGGACGAACGAACATATAAGTAAAAATATGTCACACATTGTATGTATTCAAAAAACATATAAACAATAAAAAATTAAGATTAGCAATAGCAGTCAAAATTATTACATATAGGTGTCATATAAAATTGCTATATATATAAAAATGGTAAAAAAAAATTAGGTATGTCATTGACTAGTATTATGATGTACAATTAAAATGTGTGTGGTTGTATATGTCAAATGTTTTATCTTAAATATATCGTGTAATTATTAACAAGAGGTATACATTTAACCTTCTGTTATTGTGTCACGTCTTATAAGTATTGTGTGATTTTAATTTAAAAAATATATATAAATAAAAAATGGCAGGTCGGAGAGATCAATATCTCCTCATTGTCAGCTGTAGAGAAATAATATTATTATATATATATATGTCCTTATAATTAATCGTTTGGGTATTTTGTATGAATATTCTATTGTGGGAATCAATTTTATATATTGGGGAATGCTGATGCCAATAAGAAAGGCAGAGCAGCGACGGGGAACCTATTGAATATTATGATGTGAAGTGTGAAACAACATATGGACTGCTCGGTTTACGATAGGCGCTAAAAGACCGACGCCCATCCGAAGTCCAAAACCAAATATCAAAAAAAAATTTTGAGGGTTATGTAAATTAAGACTATTGGCCGAAAAGTTGACTTGTTCGGAGGATTCCCACAACGATATTTTGAAAGGTTCTCCGATCAAGTGCCTTAGTAAGTATGTCAGCAACTTGATCAGAGGACCTAATATCATTAAAACTTATTAATTTCTTTAGGAAAGCTTCCAATACTGCGTAGCATTTGATCGCAAGAGACCTGGAGCGTTTCTGGCCTCCCCCAGATGCAACACGAGACGCAGATATATTGCCCTTGTAGACTTGCACTGGGTCGGTTACAGAGAAAACACTCTCAGTAAGTCTCCAGATCACATATATGTCGTCTAGTGCATCATTTAATGTAATTAGTTTGGCTGCATTTGACGAGGTTGCAACCGAGTTTTGCCGGTGAACGGCCCAATTTAAAAAGTCTCTGTTAACGAATATCATATAGCTGGTTATGGAGCACCCTTTCTCCAAGTTATTTATATCTATGGGTGAATTGTCTACGTCGGGGGCATACAACGCATCGACAAAAGCTTTAATCTGTGTTTGGTCAGAGTGGAAGACCAGAGAGAAGTCCCTTGTGGTTTTAAGGTACCTAATGATACGACGAACATAATTTTTGACTTCACTATTGGAGGATGCCTGAAAACGTGACAAATAGTTGACGGCGAAGGCAATATCTGGGTGGGTCAGTCTTGCCACATATAGCAAATTCCCAATCATAGCCCTATATTCGGTATCATCCAATCCATTTTTTGGCTTATTTATTTTTAATCCCGTCTCCATAGGTGTGGAAGATGGATTACATTCCGTCATTTCAAATTTCCGGAGAATTTTATCAATATATCTATTTTGTGTTAATATAATTTGTTTCCTAGAAATATCCCGACTTATCTCGAAACCCACAAAGAAAGTTGGATTATATTCTATTTTTAAGGTGAAATTGTTATTGAAGGTATTTATCAAGTCTTGTGTCCACTCGTCGTGGTTACTAGCCAACAACATGTCATCCACATAGACTATTAAAAATGCGATTGCACTGCTATTATCTTGTTTTATATATAAACATCTATCTATTTTTGATTGGATGAATCCAGCTTGAACTATTGTTGAATTCAGCAAGTCATACCAACTTTTGGAGGACGTTTTTAGTCCATATATAGACTTTATTAGTCTTAGGCAATTGTTTTTGCCTAGTTGGCATCCTTTAGGGTTTGATATAAATATAGGGTATTTTATTTGTGAATTGAGGAAAGCTGTTTTTATATCGAACTGTGTTATATTTAAATTATATTTGTTTGTGATGGATAATATCCATCTTATCAGCCAATATTGGATTACCGGGGCATATGTTTCAGTTAGAGAATAGTGAGTGAGATCTTTAAACCCTCTTGCAACCAACCTGGCCTTTGGTATATGAACCCCTTGGTTGTTCTGTTTCGTGGTGAAACACCACTTTGTATCTACTAACCTCACATTTCTCTCCCTTGGGACGACTTCCCACACTCCCATATCAGATAGTGACTTCAGCTTGTCAGTAATGGCTTGTTGCCATTCTTCCCTAAAAGGGTTGTTTTTCACATCCTCCCATATTTGAGGGATGTGGTCCTCAATGTAATTTTTGTATCTTGATTTAAATAAATTTAATATTACAGGGGTTTCTATTATATTATTATTATCCTGTATTATTTCATTATTATTATTTTTATTATCTATTTGTTTTATATTTTTCGTTCCGTCAAATCTTATGTCACATGTAACGTGTGATTTATCTATTAATGGGTCCCTTACACAGTACCCACTATTGGTATACCCTACAAATATTCCTTTATCGGATCTCTGGGTTAGTTTTGGGTGTTCAATGTTTGCTTTTTTTCTTTTATTTTTTGTGGCTTGTGGCTGACGGACCTCTATGGGAATATGCCTGTGAGCGAGAGACCCAAAAACTCTCATATTAGATAAGTCCAGCTTTGTGCCATAAAACATCTCAAAAGGGGTCTTATGGTCTTTGTTGGCCCTAGTTGGGCTTCTGTTTATAACATAAACAGCCATCAGAACAGCCAATGACCAAAAACTGAAGTCCAAATCAGAGTCAAACAACATAGCCCTTGTCCTTGCCATGATCATTTGATTCTGCCTTTCGGCCATCGCATTCAACTCTGGTGAATACGGAACGACAGGCTTGAGGTTTACGCCGTTGTCCTCACAAAATGTCTTAATATTCGAGTCAAGATATTCCCTAGCATTGTCACATCTTAAAGTGGCTATTGGGTGATCTGGGAACTTCGATTTTAATTTCATGTACAATTTTTTAAACTCCTCAAAAACCATTGATTTTTTTTCAATAGTGGAGACAAAAGTATATTTTGTGGCATTGTCCACAAATATTAAAACATACTTTTCACCATATATGCCTGGTGAGAAGGGGCCCATTGTATCCGATGAAACGAGTTCTAGTTTTCTTTCCAGTCCAGTGCGGGTTCCACTGTGTCCCAATCTCCTAGAGTTTGCTTTCACACATATCTCACACAGACCAAATTTGTCATCACGAAATGTAATTCCGTTCGGAATACCTCTTGAGACCTTTGTCAAGAATTTTAAATTTTTTCCTGATAAGTGTCCCAATCTCCTATGCCATATCATTTTTCTATCTATTTTTAATTTTTCTATATTCTCGCTTATTTCCTGATTATTGTTTACTATATCCTTATTATTTGTTATATTATTATCATTTATACCTACATCCTCATTCATTTCACCACTACCTTCATTCATTTTATTATTTTGTTTGTTATTATTATCATATTCATCGTTAAATTTTATTATATCATTATTATTTTTGTTATTATTATCAATGTTTTCCTGTGTATTATTATTATTATTCTCTCCATTCTCTTCATTCACCTCCTGACTTTCCTCAATTATTTCCTCTTCTATTTCATATTCCATCCATTCATCCTGGGAATTTATGTTGGGCATACATGCCAATTTATTTGATTCATTATTATAGGGACATATTTTATTTAAATCATCTTCATTTTCTATAATATTGACCATGGATTCTGGTACAATTTCGTATTTCACCATGTATACCCCCCTTATTTTTGGGGCCGAAAAAATTACCTCATCTGTTCCCCGTATGTATATGTGCGCCGCAGAGAAATTCTGATCTATGCCCAGCGCCCTATTTTCTGTTATCTTAATTCCTGACATAAGGTCTACGTTCAGTTATAGTACGTAATGTACATTCTTTAATCTTATAACTGTTTAATTCCTCTCTGAATTTTCCACCCTGATAAACATAGTTCCTATGTGTGTGGCAATAAGTAATGTATCTTGGATGGCACATTCTAATTCGATAGGCTTTTCCAGCATTATGGGGTTAGACAATTTTGACAAGTCAGATATGACGTGGGCAACAGCTCCACCATCTAACATTATGCTATTGGTAAGAGGGACATAATCTGAATCTGACACCTGCTTCATGTCTTTAGATGTTATTAGGTTTATTAATTTATTACTATTTATGTTCTTGTTTGGCTCATGGCCCTTATGCCTTATCATCATAGACCACTGAACATAATTTTCTTTTTTATTTTTATTATTATTATTTTGGTTGTTTCGTCCGTATCTCGTATTCTGTGCAGGACCATCTAATTTATCTAGGGGTTTTGCACCCTCTTTATTTGACGGACATACTTTGGCTATGTGCCCTTTGCCATGGAACTTAAAACATACTAAATTGTTCAAATTTGGCAAATTATTTTGATTTTGGTTATTATTATATTTTCTATTTTCGTAATTATTATTATTATTTTGAATCAATTCTGACTTTTGATTATTATTATATGTCATTTTCCCCTGATCTACATTTTGATTATAGTTCTGATTCCTATTTGTGTTATTATATCTATTATAGTTTCCTCCATATTGGAATCTCTGATTTTTATTATTATTATTAAAATTACGAAATTTATTGTTAAAGTGTCTAGACTTCTTCTCGTCATATAATCTATCTGATCTTTCAATCAACATGGCATGGAGTGTTTCGATAGTTTTTTGATCCTGGCTTAAGGTATTAAACTCCAGCCTTGTCATATCGTAGTCCATGTTCAGTGATATTAGGAGTTGTTCTATCTCCTCCTGTTTGTCTAAGTTTTTACCGCAGTCCCTTATTTTTTGGGCTGATCTAGAGAACACGTCTAAATAGCTTCTCATATTTCCATCACTATTAAATTTTAACCTCTGAAAGGCCTGCTTCGCGTTAATGTACATAACTTGCATGCAGCTTTTGTACCTTTCATCTAAGACTTTTAAAATTTGTTTTATCGTTTTTAAATCTTTTACCCTTTCAATTAATTTGTTGTTTAATCCCTGGTAGATTAAAGCCTTTCCTTTTTCTTGATTGCGGAAATATGCCATCCTGTTAGCTGAACTAGCATTGTCAGATTCAGGGTTTAAAAAATTGTTTAGTTCCAGTCCCAAAAACAGCACTTTGGTCTCAACATCATGCATTATCGGGTACAATCCCTCCACATAGAGTGTTGAGACCATCGTGGTCCTCCAGGCATCATAATTCCTCCCATCAAATACCTTTTTTGTGTCAAATCTTGACATTTTATTATTAAATTTTGGGTGTTCGGGAGTTTAGATCCTACCTCAGAAACACGAGAACTTAATTCTAGGGGGTAACACGGTCTCAACCGCACGATAATGCACAACACAGTCTCAACCGCTCGATAGGGAATGCAAATTAAATATATTATATTATGATATTCAATAATTAGTCAATATTCTAAATTAAGTCTTACAAAATATTTACTGCCAACGATGGGGTGATCTCTCCGTCATTGTTACTGCTTCTTGAGCGATCGAATTACTGTGTTTTTATAGTTGAAAATGTTCAAAATTAAATTGAACAAAATCCCAAGTCTTGTCTCATAATACTGATGATTCTATTTAACACATTAAAGTTCAAATTAATACCAAATGCAAAATTATTTAACAAGTATGAAAAAGATAATTGCTGAAAGAAAAATAATTTATCAGTCTTCACCAATTGGATCGATCTTCTATTGTTTGTGAACAGGAAAAAATCTGTCACTAATGTCAATGTTCAAAATGTAGGTTTTCTATTGTTGGACTCGATGAATCTCATCCAACAAATATTTCCTCTTTCTTTCAATTCTCAACCAACAAGATAAAGTTTGAAGGCTATCGATATCACCTTTCAAGTTTCAACTTTACTTAGATTTTGGTTGAGAATTTACCTGAAATATATTGAAATATTACTTTATTTTACTGTAATTTTAATTTTTTCTGATTAATTTTGGGCAAAATCACACGAATTATTCATTAATTAACTTAAACTTTTTACTTATCTTTAATCTTCTTGTCCTGTTTACGTATTTTTTCGATGTTTTTCTACTACTACCTTGCCCAATTGACACCAAACTTTGACGCTTTTTCTTCTGCGACTTCTGATTTTTGATCTTTTTCGACTGTTTCACTCTCTGGAACACAGCATAAACAATTGCCAACCGTTTTTGATGGTGTGCACTGGTCTACCAAACCATAAAATCCTCTCGTATCTGATCTGTTTTCTCCAGACTTTGGACTTTGACGTTTTCACAGGTGCCCAAGACTTTACCGTTGTTTTCATTAATTTCACTTTTATTACTCTTTTAATTTGTTGATTTACTTTAATTAAACATTTAACTTTTTCAGGATAGTTACTTTAATCACTGAATCGAACTTTTTTGTTCACGAACTTCAACTTTTCCTACCACTTTGCATGGAGGTATCACTCGGCACTAAGCCTTTCACTTTGCATGAAACACGAACTTTAAATTTTAATAAATTACACGATTATCACAATCACATTTCAATTACCACACTTATTTCTTTGACCCGCAGCTCTGCTATCATATTGAGGTGAGGTCTGATCACTTTGCAAAGAAAAGATAAGTACGGACTTCCATCTTGAAAATGTTTATTGATGACGTTAGTATAACGACTGACGAACGGAGAACATTCTCCGTCGAGCAGTGGCGGGAAGAATAATATATTGGCAATCAGTGTCGCCACATGTAAAACGAATAAATGTAATAGTATGTTACATACAGTGTTAGTCAATGTGATGTTCTGTGTTCGTGAGGTAGTGAGGGAATCTTATCCCAACAAAAACCCTGTTGCCACATCATCTAGCGATGTAGCTTGTTCTCTTTACCACCAAATGACTCGTATCTTCATAAATTCAAAGATAAAAACATTTTATTTAATGTTATTTTGTTACAAATTTAAGAAAATATGTAACTCAGTAGCCTAACACCTAAAATTTTTTTATTCTGCTTGACAGCTCTGCTTGGAACTGATTTTCATGAACTTTTTTTTATGTGATATCTAGATTGTGATCTCATGGTAGTTCCACATTATTTTTTCTTGAATCCATGAAATAGTTTTTCTACTTTCTTTAAATAACAAATTGGTTTTAAAGCAAAATTGACTCAAGACAAAAGACAAATCAATGAAAATGAAACAAAACAAAATTTAAATAAATAAATAAAAAAAACTTGAAAGAAACGAATAAAAAGTAATTGAAAAGATGGTAATAACCTCTTTAAAATTTTTATAGCAAAATCTATGAGAATTATCAAAGTTGGCACTAAATTAAAAGTTTTGCAACAAAATTATATAATCACGATAAAGGAACCTGGTGTCAACTTCAGTAATTTCAGTAGATTTTGCCACAGAAATTCTAAGTGTTATTTTTCTCTTTTTATCCTAATTCTATTCTTATTTATTTATATTTTTGTAACTGATTTGATTTTTTTTATTATACAATTTTTTCATCAATATGTAAAGTAGGTACTAACAAAATTTTTGTAACAATAATTATGTTTGAGAAATGTTGAATCTTGAATTGAAAAGTCAGTTTGTACCCTTATTGTCTTTTACAAAGAGCACAATTTCTCCAATGGAATGTTGCATAAAATTTTGGGATAAGGATTATGGAGAATTGTGCTTTAGGAATTGACCAAAACTTTTTGGCACACAACATATACATTTGTGGTACTTACAAAGTTATATTTACTGCTCAAAAATTAATGGAGTTTATATGGTAAACTATGAGATAGTTTCAGATTTGTAGTTTGATTCCTCAAGTTTCCCTTATGAATTATCTATAATTTGCCCACACAACAACAACTCAAATAGATCAGCATGTATGCTGAATATAAAGTTATAAGATGATTGGAATGAATTTGACATGGAAGAGGAGATAATTGAGGAAGTTAAGAAGGAAAATGAGATGAATGAAGATGAAATAAAAGAAACAATATATTATGACAAAACCAAAAATGATGATAATAAAATAGAAAATCCCACAATAAATGAAAACCATGAAAGAATAAATAATTTAGACAACATAATAAATAATAATAATGACTCGCAAAGACAAAATTTGCATGAAAAGCAGTTTGAAATAAATGAGAAAATAGGATCTCAAGAAAATAATGAAAATAATAATATAAATAGGGACAAAAAGGATTGTGATGAAAAAATTATGGAAATAACAAATAATAAGAAAATGATCTGGCAGACGTTTAGGTCATTTGTCTGGTAAAGATTTAAGATTAATGGCCAAAGTTTCTAGAGGTATTCCTTCAGAAATTACTTTTTGTGATGATGAGTTATGGCTCTGTGAGATCTGGGTGAAGGCAAATTCTAGATGTTTTGGTCACAATGGAACTCACACACAACCTAATAGGAAACTGGAGTTGATCTCTACAGACAAAATGGGTCCATTCTCACGAGGTATATATGGTAAAAAATATGTGTTGATCTTTGTTGATCACGCCACTAAATACACATTTACATTCCCTATAGAAAGAAAATCTATGGTTTGTGAAGAATTTATAAAATTATATTTAAAATTAAAATCAAAATTCCAAGATTGTCCTATTGTAACTTTGCATTGTGAAAATGTTAGAGAATATCTAGAAAATAATATGAAGTCCGTTTGTGAGTCAAATGGTGTCAATTTAGAACTAGTGGTTCCATATTCCCCAAACTGAATGCCATTGCCAAAAGGCAGAATTAAACAATCATGTCTCTTGTCAAAGCTATGCTCTTTGACACAAACACAGACTACAGTTTTTGGTCTTTGGCTGTTGTTGTGGCAGTTTATACTATAAATAGGATCCCCACAAGGGCAAATCTCAATAACACAACTCCGTTTGAATTGTTTTAGGGTATAAAACCAGACATCTCAAACATGAGGGTCTTCAGACCACTTGCTCACAGGCACATTCCTATTGAAGTTTGCCAACAACAGGCCACTAGGTACAAGAGAAAAAGTGCCAAAACAAAACACTCAAATCACACATAGTATTTGGAAAAAAGCATCTTTGTAGGTTACACCATTAGCGTATATTGTATCAGAGACCCATTACTGGAAAAGTTATATGTCACTTGTGACATCAGGTTTAATGAGACCAAAACCATAATGGAATATAAAAATATAAATAATAATAATACAAATAATCAGGCAGTGGAATATGAGAATGACACTGAGGAAACTCCCATGTTGTTGAACCTTATGGTGTTTCACCACCAAGCCAGATAATTCAGGTACACATATTCAAAAACCAAGATTGGTTGCAAGAGGATTTAAGGATCTAACTCACTATTCTTTAGACCAAACATATGCCCCAGTTGTTCAACACTGGTTAATTCAGTAGATATTGTCAGTTGCCAATAAGTATGGTTTAAATTTATTACAGTTTTATATCAAACAGCTTTTTTAAACTCACATATAACATACCCGATCTTTTTATCATCACCTAAAGGCTGCCAATTAGGTGAAAATTGTTGGGATACGATTCCCTCACTCCCTCACAAACACATAACTCTATACCGACTAACACTGTATGTAACATGTATATTACATTTATTTGTTTTACATGTAGCAACACTGATCGCCAACACAATATTCTTTCCACCACTGCTCGACGGAGAATGTTCTCCGTTCGTCAGTCAATGTACTAACGTCGCTAATAAATAGTTTTTCTAAGATGGAAGTCCATGTGAGGTATGTGTGAAAACTAATTCTAGAAGATTAGGGCACAATGGAACTCACACAAGGCCAGAATGAAAACTCGAGCTCGTTTCATCGGATACAATGGGCCCCTTCTCACCAGGCATATATGGTGAAAAGTACGTTTTGATATTCGTGGACCATGCCACAAAATACACTTTTATCTCCACTATTGAGAAAAAATCAATGGTTTTTGAGGAGTTTAAAAAACTATATATGAAATTAAAGTCAAAATTCCCGGATCACCCAATAGCCACTTTAAGATGTGACAATGCTAGGGAATATCTTGACTCGAATATTAAGACATTTTGTGAGGACAACGGCATAAACCTCAAGCCTGTCGTTCCGTATTCACCAGAGTTGAATGCGATGGCCGAAAGGCAGAATCAAATGATCATGGCAAGGACAAGGGCTATGTTGTTTGACTCTGATTTGGACTTCAGTTTTTGGTCATTGGCTGTTCTGACGGCTGTTTATGTTATAAACAGAAGCCCAACTAGGGCCAACAAAGACCATAAGACCCCTTTTGAGATGTTTTATGGCACAAAGCTGGACTTATCTAATATGAGAGTTTTTGGGTCTCTCGCTCACAGGCATATTCCCATAGAGGTCCGTCAGCCACAAGCCACAAAAAATAAAAGAAAAAAAGCCAACAGTGAACACCCAAAATCAACCCAAAGATCCAATAAAGGAATTTTTGTAGGGTATACCAATAGTGGGTACTGTATAAGGGACCCATTAATAGACAAATCGCACGTTACATGCGATGTCAGATTTGATGAAACGAGAAATATAAAACAAATAGATAATACAAATAATGGTAATGAAAATATACAGGATAATAATAATATAATACAAACCCCTGTAATTTTAAACTTATTTAAATCAAGATATAAAAATTACATTGAGGACCACATCCCTCAAAAATGGGAGGATGTCAAAAACAATCCTTTTAAGGAAGAATGGCAACAAGACATTACAGACTAGCTGAAGTCATTATCTGATATGGGTGTTTGGGAAGTTGTCCCAAAGGAGAAAAATGTGAGGTTAGTAGATACGAAGTGGTGTTTCACCACAAAACCCAACAACCAAGGCGTTCATATACTGAAGGCTAGATTGGTTGCGAGGAGTTTTAAAGATCTTACTCACTACTCTCTAACTGAAACATAGGCCTCGGTAATCCAATATTGGCTAATAAGATGGATACTATCCATTACAAATAAATACGGTCTAAATATAACACAATTCAATATAAAGACAGCCTTCCTTAACTCACAAATAAAATATCCTATATTCATATCAAACCCTAAGGGATGCCAACTAGGCAAAAATAATTGCCTGATATTAATAAAGTCAATATATGGACTGAAAACATCTTCCAAGAGATGGTAGGACTTGTTGAACTCAACAATAATTCAAGCTGGATTCATCCAATCAAAGATAGATAGATGCTTATATATCAAACAGGATAATATTGGTGCAATGGCACTCCTGATAGTCTACGTGGATGACATGTTATTGGCTAGTAACCACGACGAGTGGACACATCACGTTTTCAGGCATCCTCCAATAATGAAATAAAAAACTACGTTCGTCGTATTATTAGGTACCTTAAAACTAAAAGGGACTTCTCTCTGGTCTTCCACTCTGACCAAACACACATTAAGGCTTTTGTCGATGCGTCATATGCACCCGACGTAGACAATTCACCCATCAATATAAATAACTTGGAGAAAGGGTGCTCCACAACTGGCTTTATGATATTTGTAAACGGAGACTTGTTAAATTGGGCCGTTCACCGGCAAAACACGGTTGCAACTTCGTCAACTGCAGCCGAGCTAATTGCATTAAATGATGCACTAGACGACATATATGTGATCTGGAGACTTATGGAAAGCGTTTTCTGTGTAATCAACCCAGTGCAATTGTATGAGGACAATATATCTGCGTCCTGTATTGCATCTGGGGGAGGCCAGAAACGCTCCAGGTCCCTTGCAATCAAATGCTACGCACTATAGGAAGCTTTCCAACAAAAATTAATAAGTTTTAATGATATTAGGTCACCTGATCAAGTTGCTGATATATTAGCTAAAGCACTTGATCGAAAAACCTTCCAAAATATTGTTACGAGAATCCTCCGAACAAGTCAACTTTTCGGCCGATAGTCTTAATTGACATAACCCTCAAAATTTTTGATATTTGGTTTTGGACTGCGGATGGGCGTCGGTCTTTTAGCGCCTGTTGTAAACCAAGCAGTCCATATTTCGTTTCACAATTCACATCACAATATTCAATAGGTTCCCCGTCGCTGCTCTGCCTCTCTTATTGGCACCAGCATTCCCTAACAAATACAATTGATTCCAACAATAGTATATTTATCTAAACCCCACACAACTAATTATAAGGACATATACATAATGATATTTTCTCTCCACAGCTGACGATAAGGAGATATTGATCTCTCCAACCTACCATTTTTATATATATTTTTTAAATTAAAATCACACAATATTCATAAGACGTGACACTATAACAGAAGGTTAAATGTATACCTCATGTTAATAATTACACGATATATAAGATAAAACAATTGATACATAAATTTATACACATTTTAATTCTACATCATGATACTAGTCAACGACATACCTAATATTTTTACCATTTTTATAGCAATTTTTTTCTATATGATATTTATAAGTAACAATTTTGACTGCTATTGCTTATTTTATTATTTTTTTTAATACATACTTTGTGTGACACATTTTTTTACTTATATGTTTGTTCGTCCGTTTTGAATTGCAGGGGGGTGTTGGGATACGATTCCCTCACTCCCTCACAAACACATAACTCTATACTGACTAACACTGTATGTAACATGTATATTACATTTATTCATTTTACATTTGGCGACACTGATCGCCAACATAATATTCTTACCGCCACTGCTCGACGGAGAATGTTCTCCGTTTGTCAGTCGTTGTACTAACGTCGCTAATAAATAGTTTTTCTAAGATGGAAGTCCGTGCTTATCTTTTCCGTGTGAAGTGATCAGAACTCACCTCAATAAAAATGAATGCCTTAAATTAATAAAATCCATTTATTGACTCAAGAGGTCCAAAACTTGGTAAAATTTCCTGAATTCTAGAGTAGTTCAAGCTGGTTTCATCCAGTCAAGGATTGATTTTTACTTATATGTCAAACAAGATAGAAATGGCTCGATGGGCTTCCTTATACACACAGAGAAAAAAATTAAAAAATTCACAAATTAACACATTTCTTATATAAAAAAGCACTTTTCATTTCCCACACTCTGCCAGCATATTGGGAATGGATTGATGACCAAACATGAAAAAAAAAATGCTTTTTAAGAACCAACTCATATATATTTCAAAATAGTACAAGAACATGGACGATGAACTAAATGTTTGTCAGAGTCAAAAATATATTTGATACACAGACTCAGTGCTGCCAATGGGGAAGCACAAAATATATTATACATGTGTGTACAGGTTATGTAAATACATAAATGAGTAAAGTACAATTATGAGGTAGTGTGGGATCTTCTCCCAACAAATTGTATCATATTTCTGTGTTTAAGTATGACACCTCTATGAGAAACAAACAGCAACTGGCTAGTAGCCCCATGTTCTACAAATGGTGGATTGCTTTCTTCATTTTACATGAACTCTACTACCTGTATTCTGAAACATTTTTCAATATTAAGTAAGACTTAAGTACTTGTTTGACCAGGTTAATCCTATACTTATACTAGGGAATCACAGATAAAATATTACTTAAGTTTCGAATCTTTACTTAAGTATTCTTCTATTGGGTATACATGCAAATTCATAGGCATATTCAGAAATATGCGCATTCAGAAAGGTAACCAAGGAGGGAAAAGTGTTACTTAATACATTCAGAAGGGTAATTTTGTATTTGGAAGACTAATTTTTTTCCCTGAGTAAACTGTTTAAAAACATATTTTTTTTACTGGGCAGAGTAATTGTTTTCCCCAATTCTGAAGACAGGGAAAATAATTCCCCGAGGTAATTTCATATCTCAACCAGGAAATGGATAATTAGTGCTACTCAGCACCAGATCTGGGCTACTTAGCACACACCGAGTAGAATAAGGGTAGAATTCTGAACTGGATACTACCTCCTATGCTACTGTGCATGTATTAAGTTACACTAAGTTGCAGACACCACTCCATGCTTAGTAGAGTACAGTGCTTACACTACTCAGTGCTAAGTAGCATGCAAAAGGATACGCTACACTGTGCTAAGAAGTTTGAATTTTTTGTAACTACATATGATGTAGATGGTTGGCTCATTCATTCCACACTCTCACTCAAAATCTTTCTCAATGTCACTAGACCTTAAGATCACCTTTTGCAATCTTGGCACAGTCAATCAATCACTCATAATTTATATAAGCAAAAACCTTGTACAGGGTTATATTAGCTCTGTCACACAACTCATCTGTGAGTATCAAATACAATGCAAGTGGTAGTGTAAGGTAGCATATGCTAAATAGCACACACTAAAATATGCTACATAATACATGGTAGAATATGCTACTTAGTACATGGTAGTACATGCTTGGTAGTACATTGTAACACATGCTTGGTAGCACTACTTTATTTATACCTACATTTTGCTGTTTGGGACACTCTCACTACACTCGTGTTAAATTTGTGATCAGATCGAAAGAGAAAAGTATCTTTTTATTTAAAAATAACGAAATTCACAACACCATATTTTATTAGATGTACGTCAATCGACGTTAAGATTCGAACAACTTATTTATCACAAAAAGAATTACAGACAAAGCGAATCGGTGTTTGGCTAATGGCAATTCAGTGTAGCCACCGTTGGTAACAAAATGTACAACTAGATATATGAGGTAGTGTGCAGGTTTGCCAAAAGCATGAGTTAAATCAATACTTCCCCTTCAAACCTGCAGTCAATACATCAACAAAGATAATAAAATATCACAAGTGCAAATATGTAAATATGAAAGGTATGCACTAACATTTAAATCACAGAAATATATGTATGTAGGAAAAAAATGAATATGTATGTCACGAATCAAGAGGTTTATATAGATCTCACGAATTAAGCAGGAGAGAACGAAATTTTACAAATTTGACACGACCTAGACCTTTGGTAAATGTGTCGGCTATCTGGTCTGATGTGTCTATAGGTACTAATTTAATTGAGTTATTATTAACATGATCACGTACATAGTAATATTTGACATCCAGGTGCTTGGATTTCTTCCTGGAGCCATTGGCGAACTTAATGCAATTGGCATTGTCTTCAAAGACAGGGCACGGTCCATTAACACTAATTGTCATGTCCTTAAGAATGTTTACTGTTGAAATGACATCGATAACAGACTCACAAAGTGCGACAATCTCACTGTCAGTAGACGAAAGAGTTACAAGTGGCTGCTTTTTACTTCGCCATAAAACGAGTGAACCATAAACGAAAATGCAGTAACCACTTATAGACCTACGAGTGTCAGGGCAATTTGCCCAATCTGCATCTACATAGCACTTAACAATGTCATTAGATGGATGAAACACAAGACTCTGATCAATAGTGGTGATCAAGTACTTGAGTACATGGAGAAGGTGAGAGAACAAGACTTTATTAGCTCTATTCTGAAATTGGCTAAAGTAACTTATGGCATAGCATATGTCTGGTCTGCTTCCCAACATGATATACATGAGGCACCCTAAAAGTTCCTTGAATTGAGTTGTTACGTTATCATTTAAGTTATTATTCTCATCCAGTTGAAGGTACAGCTTTTCTTCAATTGGAGTAAAAACGGAATTACAATTTTCAACTTTAAATTTTTGAGCTACTTTTGAAATTAATTGATTTTGTTTAAGAGACATTATTCTATTGTTTTGATCGTAGCAAATTTGTAATCCCAAGTATGACTTAATTTTACCTAGGTCATGAGTTTGAAAAGTGTCAGAAAGACTTCTTTAATTCGTCTATTTCTTTTTCGTTTTTGCCACAAATTAAAATATCGTCTACATAACTCAGTATAAAAACGACACTTCCATTTTTCTTTCTATAATATAGGCATTCATCATGTTTGCTGTTGGAAAAGCCAAGAGAGGTAACAAACTTTTTAAATTTGACATACCATGCCTTTGGTGCCTGCTTAAGGCCATACAGGGCTTTATTTAACTTTAATACTTTAGAATTTCGATCTACATTACTGTAAACACCATCTGGGATCTCAAGGTATACTTCGTCAGTTAAAATTCCATTTGGAAAAGCGTTTTTCACGTCCAATTGAAAAATCGAGTATCCCAGTTTATTACAAACAGAAAGCAGAATCCTAAGTGTGCTCATCTTTGTAACCGGTGCGTATATTTCCTTAAAATCAAAAACTTTTTCGACTTTAAAGCCTCGAGCCACTAACCTTACTTTATACAATTTCTTTCCATTAACATCGTCTTTAATCTTAAATAACCAGCGAGACGAGATAGGTTTTACATTATCGGGCCTATCAACCAGTTTCTATGTGTCATTAGCATGAATAGCTTTTACCTCATTGGAAATGGCTTCATCCCACTCTTTTCCATTTGCTGAGGCCTTTGCCTCACTAAGAGTACTAGGAGATTTGCTGATAGTGTGGTATGCATAATGGCAGATGTCATTAATCATATCCTCATCTAGTTCAAAACTCTCTATGTCATCGACATTTACGTTACATTTTACGTTAAATGAATTTCCACTAGCTACCTGACTATCATCAGATGCAACTTGATTGTTTACGTTACTCAAAACTTTACTACTAAACCTGGACTCATCAAAAGTTACATCCCTAGCAATCTGAATCTTGTTCTTGTTGGTGTTCAACAAATGGTAACCCTCAGGGTTATAGCCAACAAACACAAGAGGGGTGACTTTGGTTTCAAATTTGTCCTTGCGTTTTTCTTTTGGTACAAGCGCATACGCATCACAACCAAATATATGTGTATGTGACAAGTTAGTGTCTCGACCAAACCAAATTTTGGCAGGTATTTCGCCTCGACTATTTAACATACGGTTATAGAGATAGGCTGCACACATTATGGCCTCAGACCAGTACATAAAATGCATATTACCAAACAACAACATCGTTCTGGCCTTTTCGACCAATGTCCGATTGAGCCTCTCCACTTTGCCATTCATTTGTGGGCAGTACGGAACAGTATTGCCAATCATTATGCCCTTCAGCTTGCACTGCGTCTTGAACCTCATGTTAATGTACTCCGTACCGTTGTCACAGCAAATCTTGCCAATGCTTCGACCAAACATGTTACGAACTTTTACTTCAAAGTCCAAAAACTTCTCGAACACCTGATCTTTATTCTCCAACAGGTAAACAGAACAAAATGCAGAAAAATCATCTAAAAAGGTTAATATGTATTTTTTACCACTGTAAGCAGTCGTCTGCATTGGACCACAGATATCTGAATGTATCAGTTCAAGTGGACTAGTAGTACGACGTTCCACAGATTTGTGTGGCAACTTATGTTGTTTTCCTGAAACACATCCTTTACAAAATTGCATATTGTCATAATTAAAATCCTTGATCAGTTTGGCTTTACTCATTTTACACATGATTTCAATATTAGGATGACCAATTCTAGCATGCCAAATGTTGACATCAGATTCATTAACAGAACTCATCATTGCTAAATGTTCAGAAAATTGTACAGGCGACTTAAAAAATTTTGTGTAATAAAGTTCAGAACCAACGGATTTTCCATAATTTAGCAGCTGATTGTCTTTTTCTTTGATTAATTTTACGTTACCATTACAGTCAAATGTTACGTTAATTCCACATTCACCCAGCTTTTTAATCGATAACAAATTTACAGGAAAATCCTCTGAGTAAAATACATTTCTAATTACGCACTTTGCGCCTGTTTAAGACCAGCATTCGATGTTCCCTATCTTAGTGGCGTAAACAAAACAGTTACGTTTATAAATTTTGATACAAATTGGCTCCTTTAACGTTATACATTTACTAAAAATCGAGTCATCATTTATGTTATGGTTTGTTGCTCCTGAATCAAGTGTGAAAACAATTACGTCGTTATTACTATCCGACTTGACAGAACTATTACTAATATTACACATAAGAGCACAAGCGTCTTCTGATTTGTTGTTACTAGGCATAGGATTGGCTAATTTAGCCGAATCCTCAACAACCAAATTAGCCTTTGGATTACGACAAAACTTGGCTATGTGCCCGACACGATTACATTTATAACATTTATATGTAGGCTTACTATCCTTCGACGACTGTGAACGGCAATCCTTACACATATGACCCATTTTGCCACAACCAAAATACTTAATTAAGTGACCAGATGATTTGCCGGACTCAGAACCAGCTGACGACTTCCCAGCAAACATTGCGGACTCGCTTTCAACACTCGACTTTGAATTATTTGCACGTTGCTTAACAAATTCGTTCAGTAATCTCATTTTTGCCTTCTGAAGATTTAGCTCATCGTCATTTTCGAGAACAGCCACAGTTATATCGTAGCTCGAAGGTAGAGACTTTAGGAGTTGTTCAACAACATCTTCCTCTTCAAGTTTTACACCAGCAGATTTCAGCTTCACCACCAAGTCCTCAAACTTGCGAAAATGCTCCTCCAGATCACCGTTTTCATGCATCTTGAGTTGAGCCCACTGACGTTTCAAGAAAACACAACTTGCAGTACCCGACTTCATGTACACAGCATCCAATTTTTCAATTATCTCGTACGGTTCTGTTGCATCTTGAGCAAATGACAAGTGAGAATTGGCTAAAAAACGAATAATGATAGCCATGCATCTGTTTGCATTCTTACAATAGGCTCGACCATTAGCAGGAGCTGTATCTCGATCGAGGTAATCAAACAAATCTTCACCTCTAATAACACTAAACAATCGAAATCTCCAATTATCATAATTCGTACCCACAAACTGATGGATATGACTTCGTCATTCCAGATTCTCCAGTTTCTGTGCAAACCAGTGCTGATTATCAATTATGAACACAATGGAAGCGTGCTTGAAAACAAAAGAAGCATGGGTACAGGACTGCTCACCAGGAGCTTGTAAGGACCAGCCTTACACACTTTATCGATCACTTATAACATTTCACATAAAAACGGAACAACTTGCATTTGGTACCCATTTACACTGCTGGGCCCATAACCTGTTAAATTTGTGATCAGATCGAATGAGAAAAGTATCTTTTTATTTAAAAATAACGAAATTCACAATAACATATTTTATTAGATGTACGTCAATCGACGTTAAGATTCAAACAACTTATTTATCACAAAAAGAATTACAGACAAAGCGAATCGGCGTTTGGCTAATGGCGATTCAGTGTAGCCACCGTTGGTAACAAAATGTACAACTAGATATATGAGGTAGTGTGCAGGTTTGCCAAAAGCATGAGTTAAATCAATAACTCGCTCACTACTAGCGACACTACATACTTACACTGGTACTACTTGCTCAGGTTTTGTAACTCTTACAACATTTCATATCTCAAATACCAATAACTCTTTCTTGCCTTTTCCCTCTCGAATGCTTTTTGTGCAATGGAGGGAGATCACCATCTTCTTTTCAGTTTATTTCATACCTGAATATAGTTTTTGTACTTTTAATGCATTATATTTCAAATTGACCTGTACACTTTCTTCAGATCCAAAAACTTCACTTCACATTGTGGCCCCTAACACTGATGTCATATGCAACTGACACATCATCTGTGTGCGTATTAGTGAAAGTAGGGTGTGCTACTCAGCACTACTTTTTCTTTTTGCTGGCTGGGATAATTCATTGTACTAAAGTGAAATCTCCTTAAGCTCGTTTAGATTGTGTTTACTGAGTATGATAAATGGGAGGTTACTGGTGTGGAACTTTTACCTTCTTGAGTAACATTTTTGAACACACCCCAGGAGAGCTATTCCACTAACTCTTTGCAATGTTCGGCCACTTACCCCATTTAAGCAAGCTTTTTAACTTGGTGGATGATTTTGTGAGATTCTTACGGGACTTTACACCAGGTAAAAGCAGAGGTGAACAGCGTAAGTGGCTGAAATGACGTCAAGCCTTAGTGGAATAGCTCTCCAGACTATGCTTTTCAAAGAATCATAGAACGCTAAGCAGGGTTTCATTTTCAGCATAACATTCATAACACTAATCAGCAGGCAACCCCAGTATGTCGCAGGCCACAACTTCAAGAAGTGTCACAAATTCATTTATTGGAATCGCAATATAAATTCGAGGCGTAGGAATTATCCCAATTATGTATTTATTAAAGCACTGGTTAAATAAAAATATTATCTTAATTATGAATTTTTGATCCAAAATCGAACAGTCGGATTATTCGACTTGGTAATACTTAAGGTCATGAATAACCAAGTACCTTTATTACAACGGAACCACAGATCTGAAAAGTTTGGAACAGAAGTATTATATACTATCGCAAAAATTTCATATAAATTCGCAAAAACCTTTCAAAACAACTGCTGATTGTGAACATGTTTTATTTTTAGTTGAGTTTTTGCGACTGTTTACTTCAAAACCTGTATCAATTTTGTAAATGAGGAAAATGAAACTCCCCTACACAAGAAGCGAAACTCACTTAAAATAAAAATATTCAACTCAATCAGCATTTTTAAACACAATCGAAAGATCACTCATATTAGACAAATGAATTGGTCCGAATCCTCAAATCCTCCCTTTCCTTATCTACCCCAGATTTCAATAAACTTTCTTCCCTCAGTTCTCCAAACTTACACAAAAAACTAGGGGGATGAATTTTTTACATCTTATAGAAATAGGAACTGATTTTTATTTAAAAAAAAAAAAAAAAAAAAAAGACACCAAAGAATATTATCCAAAATATTCAGTAACTGGAAGAATTTTCATCAACTACAAAGAACACCACACAAATTATTATAAAAATGCAATAAAAATTTTAATACACGATTACGAAACTATTGGAGAGAAATTAAAACAAGTTAGTTAAAAAAAAATATCACCGAGACACCAACTAGCTGACTTCGTCAAAATCTTCAAAAACGTAATGGGTAGTTCCAAACCATTCTGAGTGTTCAGCAAGGAAACTAAAAACATAATATTGTAAATAAAACTGTAATTTTAGTAAGGCTTTGAAGCCAAGGAATCCAAGTGACAATATTAACAAAATTAAGATGAAGAAAGATACGGTCAAATTGAGCATCAAACTGTTCAGATATAACAGAATAAAATCCACACACCTATGAGAATTTACAGCGGCAAACCAAAAACAATGTCAATAAAAGACTCTAAGAAATAAACTTTAAGCCTGATTGTCACGGAAAGTAGTAGTCACTTACAAACCATTGACTTTAAAGCACCTCGTTTAAGAAGCACGGAGTTATGTGAAACAAATTACTTCAGTAAAATCTCAGAATACTCGACGATAATTTCTTTCATTTCTGGTTTGTGCGCCGAGTACTGCAAAATTTCTGGTAATTTAACTAAACAAGAAAAATAATAAAGAAAGAATTTCAATTTCAGATATCCTTACAGACGCAATAAATCAACTGGCGACAATTACCAAATAATCGAGCGAAATGGGTGGCTCCATAAATCAAGGAAGGCTTCAATGGTTTCTGCGAATACGAACAGTCAGGAATGAGTTTCCAGTCTTGTATTTCTTTCTGCACCAGCTTTTTGATATGTCGACTATAAATTATCGATCCATCAAATCGTAAATTATGAGGTGGAATAACGCCATTTGATGAACAGCTACTACTTGCCATGCTAAATCACAAATTATTTTCGATATGAAAGGAAGGTTGATATTCTCATCAATATAACTATCGTGAACAGACCTATTTTGAATTTCTTCTTTTTTCACAGCGACATTTTCAAATTTTTCGGCTTTATCCAACTTTTCAGCACCTTTTTCGGTTCTTTCTGGCTTTTCTAAACGATCCTGTACTGATGAACAGCTTTCTGCGATCTCTGCATTTTGTTGATGATGTTGGGATCGCAGAACTCGTTTTGCCATACAAAAATCTGATTACAAATCATATTAACTAGTAAACGAAAAGTTTCAAAATCAACAATACTCTCAAAGGTAGGGGTCATACTTCTAGAATCATTGGCATGAGGTGTACCATCAATAATTTTTATTTCACGAGATGCACTGTTTTCAATTTCTTTCAATTCATTTTCAAGAATGCTGGGGAAAAATATGAAAATAGATACTTACTAATCGTTTTAGCAAACGATTCACAAGAATAGTGACAAATCTTACCAACTGAATGATCTAATGGGTGGATTCAAAGTTATCTTAAATACATCGTGAAACTGAGGTCTTTCCTCTTGATACATTAACAAATTATCAACAGTGAAATCAAATATTATTCTTAATCCGTCAACCATTTCTTTACACAATGAAACTCTGAAAGTGAAGCACATTCATCCAACTTCAAGACTAAACATTCATTAGAATAATATGCAAATGAAAAAACAAAATACCTGGCTACTAAGTCTTCATACTTTAACCTTCTTGTTTGTTTAGAAATGTAGGAACGTAAACCGTGGGCTACATAATGATGCACAAACGTTTCCAAAACGGTAACAATACTCGGTTCAGCTGGTAGTCTCAAAAGCTACGAACAAAATTAAGTTCACAGAATTCACAAAAGGATATGAACAAAATACGAAAAACAACTGAATCCCGAACTACTCACTTTTTTTTCAACCGTAATTAAATACTCATCGTAGCCTAGTGCTTTCTTTAGCACTGCGGGTATACGTATAACCGGAGCTGGTGGTATTTCTTTGAGCGAAATGTACATTCCTTCGTCGTCTGAAGATTTATCTGAAGAGTATTCGTCTTGTGTCGTTTCGCCTTGACTGATTCCTTCTTCGTCGTTAAAGCGTTGAGTGTCAGGATTGAAAGCACTCTCACTGTTCCTCGATCGACGACGAGAACTCGACGATCTTCGACGGTTTCTTAGGTCTCGTTTGTATAAATTACCTCCACTTGAAAAGGCAAAGACGAACTTTAAACATTACAAATTTTCAAGTACACGGGTGAATATTTAAACCTATGAAACTAACGGAGTAAGTTGTGCTTCATGCGCTAACTTTTGTTGAAGTTTACGATTTTCAGGGGTATCTTTTAAAATGAAATCTTCGGTAACATAACGATCCCAAGTTGAATTCCAACCCTAAATTCATACAAGAAAACGAATTAAGTGAAACATGTGAAATGAGATAATATATAGTCGATAATGTCTGGACCTGCAACGTTGAGGAGATAAAAACAAGACTGTTCAGTCACATAAAACCACAATATTTTTTCATTCTACAAAAACTGATAATGTCTCCGTATTGCCACAAAAATATCAATTTTTGGCCGCGCAAACGGATTAACTTTATACACAAAATACGAAAACGTAACACTCACATGAAAATGAATAAGATACTCTTCATATCTTTTGTCGTTATCATCGTATTTTTCGACAATCTGAATAACCTTAAACAAATAATTTTAATGGTTGAAACATATTCGTTATGACACTCAACCACATTAAATCTCATAATCACCTTAGAACTATAGAGTACTTTTGTTTTCGCAGGATCTGGTTCGTAACAAAGTACTACTTCCCCTTCGGAAAATTTACTCTTTCCGTGTCTTTTCAAAAGCTGTCTTCGTTGCGTATTTCGAGAACTACATAAATTTAAATGAATTCATTTATTTTAAAATCTGTTTAGTTTTTTCCAAAGATATGAAGAATGACAGACAGTGTGGAAGAAAGGGTAAGCGTATGGAAAAATAATTTATTTACACAGAGGATTATGACATTTACTGAACATCACCCTTGAATAATTACTGAAATCTCGATGCAAAACTACTAAAATAATTATATCGTTTAAAAGGAAAAAATTAAAAAGAAATACTAACCGGCTTCGAAATGGCATTTTTTTTTTTCAAAATTGAATGGAAAATAAGCTAGGCTTGATAAATAATTTACGAAGAAACTCGTATGAAAGTACTGTCGAATCGACATTTAATGCAGGAATGTACATAATTCAAACAAACTAGAATTGGAAAAATACAAATCTTGAAGATGAATTTAAGAACTAATAAACGCCACTCAAAATTTTTTAGTTTTTATCTTGGTTTCACGATCGTTTTCATTCAATACTTAAACTAGAAAACTTTGACTGTAATTATCTTACTACATATGGATTAGCTGGACAAGATAAACAACGTAAAACAAATACCGGAAGTACGAAAAAAGAAAAGAATATGCAGGAAAGGACGTCGCTCCACACCTTTGACTATATACATACTGGACTGCTAATACTGATAAGAATAACACAGAGTCTAATAAACAACCGGTGAAGTTGAGTCAGACACCCGTATCCCCGTTCAAAATGTTAGTTTACTGGTTTGTTGTTTAAAAATATAGAGCTACTATCGTGAACGACGGTGTCGTACACGATTCGATAATGATAATATGACACAATATCGTTATCTCACTGACGTCATTGATCGACTCTATGACGTCAGTAGAACAGACCTATCAAACATTACCAACTTACATAAACACAGACAACACAGACAAGTTCGTTACAAGAAATAACGAACTATGTCATTCGGTTAATGACGACGAACGGGAAACACCACGTTCTTTTATATTTGTCTCACTATATGGTAACAGAGCAAGTACGATCCTCGAAAAGTGTTTTATTTTAGAATTTAAGTGATTTTGCATATTGGTGTTCAAGAAGTGTTCGGTTACGGAGCAGTAGAAGGAATAAAGAAGATACTGACGACCATTAAACAACGCAAACGCATGTCCACAACGGACATCACAGAACAAAACAGACGTAAGTAATCAAACACAATAAATACAGTGAACTTTATTACAGAGCATATTCTTAGAACTTATATATAAACAAGTGAGATAAATGTGATAAGCTAGACCAAACTCCACATGCGTAAAACATAAATCAATGTCGTATATTAACAAATATTTGTTTCGCAGATCCAACAATGGGAAAAAAGAAACAGAAAACCGCAGAACCAGCAAACATCCATCAAGAAAATCCAGACCCAGATGTAGACACACACCCATCACCTTTACGTATTCCAGAGCAGCCCAGGCAACATCCATCACCGCTCACACATAACCTACCAACAACGATAACAAACCCACAACAAAACGCAGTAAATCAAACAAACACACCAGGAGTAACATTAGAACCCAACAAACCCACGCAAGTAGCAAAATCAATTACGATAACCTTACCAACTACCGCGACACACACATTAACAAAACCAAATCCTCAACAGACATACTCATCCATAACATTTACGGACAATCAACAGGTATCAAGGTACAGACCTACGACAATGGCATTACTAACAACAGCTAATAAACCATACGTAACACTACCTATTCCTAACATAACGCAAACGCAACCAACTCACAAACCACAAAAACAAACCTACTATACTACAACAAACCCACAGCTCACACAACAAACGTTTAAAAGCCCCAACGTACATATATAGAAATATCAATGACAAGAGCAGAAAGCAAATACAACAAGCCAAAACATACAACGTAGCCGTATACCAATCGGCAGATGTACGTATTTTTCTCAGTACACTACAATTTCAACTAACAGACCTAGATAACCTACCTACAGATGCTGACACACAATTTTATCAAAAAATTTACGACATTAAAGAAGAACTTACAATTCAAATTACTAGACTTAATAACGAATTTGAAGAATTACAAACTGCAAGAAAACTACAACAACAAAACGCCCAACAATACTTACAAACCAAACAACCTCCTGAAATTTACTGCGAAACAAACATCACCAACTCACCAAGCAAACGTCAAAGAACGGTATCACGAACATCCAGCGAGGAAATGCAAAGTCCTCGATCCACCGGATACTACCGCTCAGGATCTGGGGACAGATACAGACCCGCAACACCTCCAGGTAATAACCCAGATATCCCCACAATAACCCTTGAACAAACACCAATAAGAAAACGATCATCGAAATGGACTTATAAAGACGATCAAACACCACAAACACCGACCATAGAAACAAAAAAATCAAAGATACGGAACACAACAGATGAAACAACACCACTTGACTTAACTCCTACGAGACGAAATACTCAAACGGACATGAATATAATACCACAAAGACGGGTCATAATATATAATACACACATACAAACCCCGAACAAACAACCTACAAACGTTATTTCGCATCAACCGACAGAAACAACAATGGAACAAATAACTCAAGACAACAACCAACAAGAATATACAAAAAATACACAAAACCCAACGTTACAAAAGAATACACTTTACATACCAAAAGTTTGGGAAATACCCACCGGAGCAAAAACATTAACCCAATCATGTTTTCTCAAGACGCCAAAATACAAATTACCCAAATTCAATGGCAAACGTATATCATACCCAGACTTCATCACATCCTTTATGAAATACATACATATACGAGAAGATATTATAACACCACAGAAATGCAAAATATTAGAAGATGCTATGCCTGAAAACATCAAACAAAGACTAACAACATTAGGCCATAACGAACAAGGCTACTTTAGAAGACTACAATACTTACACGACGAATTTGGTGACGAATCCAGACTACGTTCAGAACTATGGCAAACCCTGAATAGCATACCTTTAGCACAAAATACGAAAGAAAGTTTACGCACCACATACGACAAAACGTGCATGTTACTAGACACAATACATGACTTTGTACCAGAATTAACAGACGATCTCACCTTTCCAACGTTACTAAGAATTTTCCCAAGAAATTCATACTCCAACAGGATAGACATATCTAAACCAAACTCAAAAGCAGTCCTAGAAGCAGTATATCAAGAGATCAAAACAAGAGATTTAACGGAAAAACCTGACATAACAAAAGAAGTATACAGAACGCAAGAAACACAACAACAAAATAACATATATTATAGAGACAGAACATATAACAATCCTAACAGACGTCAGTACAATAGACTGCAATACAATAAACCTAATAACAATAAAAATATAACAGAAACCCAAGCACAGCTTAAAAGCAGCCCCAATTTTCATACAAATACCGACCAAGGTAAACCTTCGCCAGAACACTACATAGATAACGATATAGATGAATTTTCTGTTCCAGTATATCATTCAAAAACAGACCCGGACACCAGCATCCAGAACAACTCTACAGATTCCCGCAATACCAACAAAACAAAGATGTATGTTTTGCAAAGGCCCACATTGGAGCTACCTCTGCTGCCATAAAAGCTATAATACATTAGAAAACAGACGTACATACTTCAGACAGTACAATTTATGCCCCAAATGTGGAATCTTAGCCACGGCAGATCACTGTAACCAACCACAACGGAGATGCAGATGGTTCCAGTGCCAACAGACCAGTGCACATCACTCAGCTTATGTCCCAGAATTACGTACCCACTAACGAAACAAGAAGCAAACCGATATTTAGAAAAGGTCATAGAACTACAAACCAAATTTCCACCACGTAAGCAAGAAGAAAACAATACAAAAACACATATAGAACAAGGTATTAATGATAATTCAACTTCCTTGCAGCACCTCCAGAACCAAGAAAACAGACACCATCCTACTACAGAGACTAATCCAAAGACAATCGAACAGACCATATCAACATCGGCGCAAATCGAAGAAACAGTTCTCCAACCACCAATACCAAGTAAGTTAAATTTATTTACAATCTTATCTACAAATAGTAAATTTCTCACATTCTGCACAAACATACGTAACCCTCAAACACTACAAACACACCCGATAAATGCATTCTTTGATTCAGGAAGCACTAAAACATATATAATAGAAAACATTGCCATACAAACACTTCAACTACCAATCATAGACACACACTCCCTAAAATTAACAGGAATACAAAATCAAACAACACAGACATTCCATACAAATATTGTCACTTTTGAAATAGAACATAGCACACAAAAATTCTCAAACATAATAGCCAGGACAGTACAAAACATATCTAACAAATTAGACACGCAAAACATAACAGAAATTAAACGAACATACCCGAAATACAAAGACTTACAATTCGCACAAACATTGAAAACGACATCACAAATACACATACTACTCGGGAACGAATACATGTGGCAATTCATTAAATCAATCACACACATATCATCATCAATACAATTAATTGAAACAAACTTCGGATTCCACATAACTGGACAACTAACAGATAACCAACAATCAACCCAAAATGAACACACATATTTCTCATCAGAACTAGACGTAGAAAACCTATGGAAATTAGAAACAATAGGGATAACAACACCAGACTTAACAATAGAGCAAGAAGAACAAAAGGCAATAGAGTTATTTTACAAAAACATAAAACTCGTAAATGGAAGGTACCAAGTACAATGGCCATGGAAAGTATATCCACCCCCACTACCAGACAACTACTCCTTAGCATTCAGCAGACTTAAAAGCCAAATACCACATATGCGCACCTCACCTGAATTTTTCCAAAAATACGACGCATACTTCCAAGAACTATTCAAAAATGATATAATCGAAATAGTTAACAACAAACATACATCGGAACCAGTCCATTACTTAGCACATCACGGACTAATAGACCCAACCAAACTTACACACCCAATTAGAATAGTTTTTGATGGATCAGCAAAAACTAAAAAAGCAAACCACTCAATGAATGATTGTATACACAAAGGATTAAAACTTCTCGCAGACCTTGTAAAACTATTTATAACCTTCAGACTAAACCCAATTGGTATAAGTGCAGACATTAGGAAAGCATTTTTACAATTAGAATTAAACCCATCAGACCGAGATGTCACAAGATTTCTATGGCTCCAAGACCCGAACAAACCATTAGCAAACCACAATCTTATAATAATCAGATTCAAAAGAGTACCATTTGGTGTCATAGCATCACCATTCTTACTTGCAGCAACATTACTATATCACTTTCAAAATACTAACCCTCAATTTTATAACATACTAACAAATCACTTCTATGTAGACAACCTAATCACATCAGTTTCAACACACGAACAAGCACTCAAATTATACAACGCATCCAACAAAACTTTTAATGACATTTCCATGGAACTAGCACAATGGGCAACAAATGACTCAGAATTACGAACACATTTTACAGACAAAAACGCAATACAAAAACCACCCGTTAAAATACTAGGCATTCAATGGGACTACACAAAAGACATACTCTACTTAAAACCAAAAATGAAAATACCAGAACAACATACAAAAAGAACTTTCGTAAGTAACTTTTCAGCGATCTTCGACCCATTAGGCTGGTTTGCACCATTATTGGTTCCAGCAAAAGCCTTTGTACGAACCTTATGGGACCACAAACAAGAATGGGACACACCATTACCAACCTCCTTAATACCAATAGCAGAAAACATTATAACAGACATAAGCAAATGTAACGACATATGTTTCCAAAGAAAATTTTTTCAAAAACCATTTATACCAGAACAAGCAGAAATTCACATATTCGTAGACGCCTCCGCAATAGCATATTCAGCAGTAGCATATTTAAGATACAAAACAGACAATATACACACATTAAGATTCCTGATAGGCAAATGCAGACTAACACCAGCAAAAACACACACAATACCAAAATTAGAACTAATAGCAGCATTACTTGGAGCACGACTCATTAAATTCCTTAGAGAAACATTACAAATATCACATAACAAACAATCCTTCTTATGGTCTGATAGTAAATGCGTACTCATCTGGCTCACACAAAGAAAAATCTTACCTCCCTTTACACAAAACAGAGTTAAAGAGATTATAACAATCCCAAACATACTATACCAATACGTACCAACCAAAGAAAACCCAGCAGACATAGGATCCAGAGGAGCAAACCTAACATCCTAACACAATCGAAATGGTTCACAGGACCAGAATGGCTAACGCAAGAAAAAACAGAATGGCCACAAACAGACTTACACACACTAAAAGATGAAACCTCAGAAATCCAAATAGAAGACCAACATGAACAAACTTTCTGTACTATAGCAGAATCCTTACACGATTACGCCCAACCATACACTAACGAAACAATATTAAACAACACATATAATGACCATACATATACACGCAAACACAGACAAACACAGTCTAGAACATACAAAATCCCACATTACGAACAAATATCGGAAACAACCAACAACAACAAGACAAATCCCGATATAGACCATGAGGAAATAGTTGACAATACATCACAAGCACAACATTCATACCCACTCTTAGATCACAAAGAGATAATCACAAATTCTACAACACCAAACACGAATACATTCATCACATATATATATGGAAAAAACTTAACACCATTTAACCTAGACCTTCATAAATTCTCTTCACTACAAAAATTAATCAAGACCTTCCAAATTACGATAAAAGCGTTAAAACAATTTAAAGGAAAAATAGCAAACAATAAATCCTCTACAATACCATACCTTCACACAAATTACCAATTTTTTCAAATATTAACCATCTTCATAAATGCAGAACAAAAAAAATATTGTAAACCCATTTTCCAACAATTACAACAAACAAACCCACCACCATACGCAATATTCAAAAAATTTCACATAAAATTAGACAAAGACAACATGCTCAGATTACATAACTACCTACCTCCACATACATTACATACACAAACTTATACACCATATCTATTACCCCCACAATCACAATTAACCAAATTAATAATATCATACATACACGAAAAAGGTTACCATAGTGGAACCAGATATACAGTTGCAAAATTTAGAAAAAACTTCTTCACACCAAGCATAAACAAACTAGTCATATCAACGATTCGAAAAAATTGCTATAAATGTAAAATTCATTCAAATAAACCCTATAAACAACCACCCTTTTCAACCATGCCAGATTTCAGACTTAATGAAAAGGCTCATCCGTTTACACATACCGGGGTCGATATATTCGGACCATTTTATACATATAATAAAATAATAACAAAACAACATTCACAACAGATTTCACCATCAACATCACCATCCAAAAGATGGATCCTCATATTCACCTGCCTCACTATACGAGCAGTATATTTAATACCTATCAAATCTTTACAAACAGAAGAAATTTGGTGCGCATTTCACTCATTTTTCGCAGACAGAGGAACACCCAAATTAATACTATCTGACAACGCTGCACAATTCAGAGTCATCAACACAAACATAAAAAACTTTTGGAACAACATAACAAATAATAACAAAATACAAAATTATTTATACGAAAATAACATACAATGGAAATTTATACCAGCTAAAGCCCCATGGTATGGAGGCACTTACGAACGCCAAATAGGCATTATCAAACAATCTTACTACAAGACAGTAGGACACCACCCCATATACATACACACATTTCACATCACTATCAAACAACTACAAATAATGATCAACGAAAGACCCTTATGCCCAGAATCAGAAACATCAACATACTCATACCTTACACCAGCCAACTTTCTTCACGCAAACTTTCAACACACAATACTACAATCAGACAAACCAAATGTCAACCATACATCAACAGAAAAACATTTACAACACATATGGAAAATAGACCAGACATACCTAAAAAACTTATGGATACAATGGAAACAAAACTACCTCACATATCTTAGGGACAAACAACCACAACCGATACCAAATAAATACCATACAAATGATGATTTACCAAACATTGGAGATTTAGTACACGTCATAGACGTCGCATCTACACCCAACAAACCACAACTTGCAGTAATTAAAGAATTACATAAATCTCCAGACCAAATTATAAGAGCAGCCTCCATTATGTTTCCAAACGGAACACTCACCACCAGACCCCTTAAATATTTAGCACCATTAGAGCTAAATTCCCCAGACGCCTTACAACATCCACACGCAAAAGTAGTGGCCCAAAAAACGTAACATCTATGAATTATCATAAATAATTCGTAGCTCAGACCGTCTTTAGGAGAATCTACTCTGGGTAAACTTACAAACGAAATAAATCAAGTTTGCAACCAGAGGACCCACTGTGGAACCAATATAAAGATTGGAGAAGCAGGTGACACGTAACAAACCAACAAATATAAACACTAGCCAACCATCTTTTATCCTCACAGAAGGAAAAACGATGCAGTTGACGTGTTTATTAACAAATAATAATTATATAAAAATAATACATTTTATTCTTTTCACAGAATCACAAATATATTTGAAAGAAAGAGACAAACCAGAAGAGAATAACATCGGAAGCATGACGCCGAACATGAATTGCCATACAAGAAACTAACTGTGATTATAGAACTTCAAACTGGAAACTAACTGTGATAATAGACCTTCAAACAACAGAAGAAGAAGGCAGATCTCAACATTTACCAATATATTAAATAGATTTAACAAATAAACGTTCCTTAGAGTCAAATTAAACATTCGATCAAAATATGTGATAACAAACGTTCCTAAACCTTATATATGTATTATTGTTATTTTTGTATATAAAATAAACGAGTTTATAATTTGTATATCTTGTTATTTATTTATTACAACATCAATAAACAATTCACAGACAACAAACATACTAACCATCACACAGCAAACCTACCAATACAATACAAAAAAAAAAAAAAAAAAAAAAAACCAAGACAAATAATAGACAATTCCCCGATGACTTCTACACAGAAGGGAAAATGGAATAGACTGAGACTCCCCCCCCCCCGAGTATCGTGAACGATAATGTGACACAATATCGTTATCTCACTGACGTCATTAATCAACTCTATGACGTCAGTAGAACAGACCTATCTAACGTTACCAACTTACACAAACACAGACAACACAGACAAGTTCATTACAAGAAATAACGAACTATGTCATTCGGTTAATGGCGACGAATGGGAAACACCACGTTCTTTTATATTTGTCTCACTATAGCTACCTGATCCGCATTTAACCAAATTAATTACAAATTTCTAAGTAAAAATTAGAATTAGACATATTTGTAATTGTGGCGACTACTGCCACACTACTACGGCAGATTGCCATTCTCCCTCGATCACCGTCACCCGGCATCGTGGCCGAGTGTATACGGTGTCGGCTTTTGGTGGCGGTGACGAGGGGGGTTTTAGGTGTTTGGCCGGTACGGGTTCGAATCCCCGTACCGCCTGAACACCTAAAGTGGTGACCTCGACGTGATCCGGGGGATGGTAATGCACGCCATCTCTCGGACACGTTCAAAACCAATAGCCGTGGTGGTACGTCACACCACCGATGCCGGTATGTGACGGCGCTGTAGAGTGTGCGCCACGGTGCGGTGATGAGGGGTGACATCACCACGCACCGGCGTACATCCCTACCCGCAAGGCGCCTCCGTACTGGTTGTCGTATCACGCTCCGCTATACTGGAGGGGAGTGGTGTGGCGACTACTGCCACACTACTACGGCAGATTGCCATTCTCCCTCGATCACCGTCACCCGGCATCGTGGCCGAGTGTATACGGTGTCGGCTTTTGGTGGCGGTGACGAGGGGGGTTTTAGGTGTTCGGCCGGTACGGGTTCGAATCCCCGTACCGCCTGAACACCTAAAGTAATAATATTTCGCAAGTAGATAAAAACATTCGTCATACAGCAACAAAAAAGATTATTTCTATGCATCAATAAATCAAATTTTAAATTGATTTAACTGAAATTTTTGAACTTCTGAGTTTTATAAAACTACAACATTACGATTTAATTCGTAATTAAAAGCAATAATTGTTGGGATACGATTCCCTCACTACCTCACGAACACAGAACATCACATTGACTAACACTGTATGTAACATACTATTACATTTATTCGTTTTACATGTGGCGACACTGATTGCCAATATATTATTCTTCTCGCCACTGCTCGACGGAGAATGTTCTATGTTCGTCAGTCGTTATACTAACGTCGTCAATAAACATTTTCAAGATGGAAGTCCGTACTTATCTTTTCTTTGCAAAGTGATCAGACCTCACCTCAATATGATAGCAGAGCTGCGGGTCAAAGAAATAAGTGTGGTAATTGAAATGTGATTGTGATAATCGTGTAATTTATTAAAATTTAAAGTTTGTGTTTTACGCAAAGTGAAAGGCTTAGTGCCGAGTGATACTTCCACGCAAAGTGGTAGGAAAAGTTGAAATTTGTGAACAAAAAAGTTCGATTCAGTGATTAAAGTAACTATCCTGAAAAAGTTAAATGTTTAATTAAAGTAAATCAACAAATTAAAAGAGTAATAAAAGTGAAATTAATGAAAACAACGGTAAAGTCTTGGGCACCTGTGAAAACGTCAAAGTCCAAAGTCTGGAGAAAACAGATCAGATACAAGAGGATTTTATGGTTTGGTAGACCAGTGCACACCATCAAAAACGGTTGGCAATTGTTTATGCTGTGTTCCAGAGAGTGAAACAGTCGAAAAAGATCGAAAAATCAGAAGTTGCAGAAGAAAAAGCGTGGAAGTTTGGTGTCAATTGGGCAAGGTAGTAGTAGAAAAACATCGAAAAAATACGAAAACAGGACAAGAAGATAAAAGATAAGTAAAAAGTTTAAGTTAATTAATGAATAATTCGTGTGATTTTGCCCAAAATTAATCAGAAAAAATTAAAATTACAATAAAATAAAGTAATATTTCAATATATTTCAGGTAAATTCTCAACCAAATCCTAAGTAAAGTTGAAACTTGAAAGGTGATATCGATAGCCTTCAAACTTTATCTTGTTGGTTGAGAATTGAAAGAAAGAGGAAATATTTGTTGGATGAGATTCATCGAGTCCAACAATAGAAAACCTACATTTTGAACATTGAAATTAGTGACAGATTTTTTCCTGTTCAAAAACAATAGAAGATCGATCCAATTGGTGAAGACTGATAAATTATTTTTCTTTCAGCAATTATCTTTTTCATACTTGTGAAATAATTTTGCATTTGGTATTAATTTGAACTTTTACGTGTTAAATAGAATCATCAGTATTATGAGACAAGACTTGGGATTTTGTTCAATTTAATTTTGAACATTTTCAACTATAAAAACACAGTAATTCGATCGCTTAATAAGCAGTAACAACGACGGAGAGATCACCCCATCGTCGGCAGTAAATATTAGAATATTGACTAATTATTGAATATCATAATATAATATATTTAATTTGCATTCCCTAACGAGCGGTTGAGACCATGTTGTGCATTATCGTGCGGTTGAAACCATGTTACCTCCTAGAATTAAGTTCTCGTGTTTCTGAGGTAGGATCTAAACTCCCGAACACCCAAAAATTTAATAATAAAATGTCAAGATTTGACACAAAAAAGGTATTTGACGGGAGGAATTATGATGCCTGGAGGACCAAGATAGCAGGCCTTTCAGAGGTTAAAATTTAATAGTGATGGAAATATGAGAAGCTATTTAGACGTGTTCTCTAGATCAGCCCAAAAAATAAGGGACTGAGGTAAAAACTTAGACAAACAGGAGGAGATAGAACAACTCCTAATATCACTGAACATGGACTACGATATGACAAGGCTGGAGTTTAATACCTTAAGCCAGGATCAAAAAACTATCAAAACACTCCATGCCATGTTGATCGAAAGATCAGATAGATTATATGACGAGAAGAAGTCTAGACACTTTTACAATAAATTTCGTAATTTTAATAAATTTAAAATTCTTGACAAAGGTCTTAAGAGGTATTCCGAACGGAATTACATTTTGTGATGACAAATTCGGTCTGTGTGAGATATGTGTGAAAGCGAACTCTAGGAGATTGGGACACAGTGGAACCCGCACTAGACCGGAAAGAAAACTAGAACTCATTTCATCGGATACAATGGGCCCCTTCTCACCAGGCATATATGGTGAAGAGTACGTTTTAATATTCGTGGACCATGCCACAAAATATACTTTTGTCTCTACTATTGAGAAAAAATCAATGGTTTTTGAGGAGTTTAAAAAATTGTACATGAAATTAAAATCGAAGTTCCCGGATCACCCAATAGCTACGTTAAGATGCGACAATGCAAGGGAGTATCTGGATTCAAATATGAAAACATTTTGTGAGAAAAACGGCGTGAACCTTGAGCCTGTTGTTCCGTAGTCACCAGAGTTGAATGCGATGGCCAAAAGGCAGAATCAAACAATCATGGCGAGGACAAGGGCCATGTTGTTTGACTCCGATCTGGATTTCAGTTTCTGGTCTTTGGCTGTTCTGACGGCTGTTTATGTTATAAACAGAAGCCCAACTAGGGCCAATAGAGATCATAAGACCCCTTTTGAAATGTTCTACGGCATAAAGCTAGACCTATCTAATATGAGAGTTTTTGGGTCTCTTGCTCATAGACATATCCCCATAGAGGTCCGTCAGCAACAGGCCACTAAAAATAAAAGAAAAAAAGCAAACATTGAACACGTGAAACTAAACCAGAGATCCGATAAAGGAATATTTGTAGGGTATACCAATAGTGGGTACTGTATAAGGGACCCATTAATAGATAAATCACACGTTACATGTGACATAAGATTTGACGAAATGAAAAATATAAAACAAATAGATAATAAAAATAATAATAATGAAATAATACAGGATAATAATAATATAATAGAAACCCCTGTAATATTAAATTTATTTAAATCAAGATACAAAAATTACATTGAGGACCACATCCCTCAAATATGGGAGGATGTGAAAAACAACCCTTTTAGGGAAGAATGGCAACAAGCCATTACTGACAAGCTGAAGTCACTATCTGATAAGGGCGTGTGGGAAGTCGTCCCAAGGGAGAGATATGTGAGGTTAGTAGATACAAAGTTCTCACTCACTATTCTCTAACTGAAACATATGCCCCAGTAATCCAATATTGGCTGATAAGATGGATATTATCCATCACAAACAAATATAATTTAAATATAACACAGTTCGATATAAAAACAGCTTTCCTCAATTCACAAATAAAATACCCTATATTTATATCAAACCCTAAAGGATGCCAACTAGGCAAAAACAATTGCCTAAGACTAATAAAGGCTATATATGGACTAAAAACGTCCTCCAAAAGTTGGTATGACTTGCTGAATTCAACAATAGTTCAAGCTGGATTCATCCAATCAAAAATAGATAGATGTTTATATATAAAACAAGATAATAGCAGTGCAATCGCATTTTTAATAGTCTATGTGGATGACATGTTGTTGGCTAGTAACCACAACGAGTGGACACAAGACTTGATAAATACCTTCAATAACAATTTCACCTTAAAAATAGAATATAATCCAACTTTCTTTGTGGGTTTCGAGATAAGTCGGGATATTTCTAGGAAACAAATTATATTAACACAAAATAGATATATTGATAAAATTCTCCGGAAATTTGGAATGACGGAATGTAATCCATCTTCCACACCTATGGAGACGGGATTAAAAATAAATAAGCCAAAAAATGGATTGGATGATACCGAATATAGGGCTATGATTGGGAATTTGCTATATGTGCAAGACTGACCCGCCCAGATATTGCCTTTGCCGTCAACTATTTGTCACATTTTCAGGCATCTTCCAATAGTGAAGTCAAAAATTATGTTCGTCGTATCATTAGGTACCTTAAAACCACAAGGGACTTCTCTCTGGTCTTCCACTCTGACCAAACACAGATTAAAGCTTTTGTCGATGCGTTGTATGCACCCAACGTAGACAATTCACCCATACATATAAATAACTTGGAGAAAGGGTGCTCCACAACTGGCTATATGATATTCGTTAACGGAGACTTGTTAAATTGGGCCGTTCACCGGCAAAACTCGGTTGCAACCTCGTCGACTGCAGGCGAACTAATTGCATTAAATGATGCACTAGACGACATATATGCGATCTGGAGACTTACTGAGAGTGTTTTCTCTGTAACCGACCCAGTGCAAGTCTACAAGGACAATATATCTGCGTCTCGTATTGCATCTGGGGGAGGCCAGAAATGGTCCAGGTCTCTTGCAATCAAATGCTACGCAGTATTGGAAGCTTTCCAAAAGAAATTATTAAGTTTTAATGATATTAGGTCACCTGATCAAGTTGCTGACATACTTACTAAGGCACTTGATCGGAGAACTTTTCAAAATATCGTTATGAGAATCCTCTGAACAAGTCAACTTTTCGGCCAATAGTCTTAATTGACATAACCCTCAAAATTTTTTTTTGATATTTGGTTTTGGACTGCAGATGGGTGTTGGTCTTTTAGCGCCTATTGTAAACCGAGCAGTCCATATGTTGTTTCACACTTCACATCATAATATTCAATAGGTTCCCCGTCGCTGCTCTGCCTCTCTTATTGGCATCAGCATTCCCCAATATATAAAATTGATTCCCACAATAGAATATTCATACAAAATACCCAAACGATTAATTATAGGGACATATGTATATATAATAGTATTATTTCTCTACAGCTGACAATGAGGAGATATTGATCTCTCCGACCTGCCATTTTTTATTTATATATATTTTTTAATTTAAAATCACACAATACTTATAAGACGTGACACAATAACAGAAGGTTAAATGTATATCTCATGTTAATAATTACACTATATATTTAAGATAAAACATTTGACATATACAACCACACACATTTTAATTGTACATCATAATACTAGTCAATGACATACCTAATTTTTTTTTACCATTTTTATATATATAGCAATTTTATATGACACCTATATGTAATAATTTTGACTGCTATTGCTTATTTTAATTTTTTATTGTTTATATGTTTTTTGAATACATACAATGTGTGACATATTTTTACTTATATGTTCGTTCGTCCGTTTTGAATCACAGGGGGGTGTTGGGATACGATTCCCTCACTACCACACAAACACAGAACATCACATTGACTAACACTGTATGTAACATACTATTACATTTATTCGTTTTACATGTGGCAACACTGATCGCCAATATATTATTCTTCCCGCCACTGCTCGACGGAGAATGTTCTCCGTTTGTCAGTCGTTGTACTAACGTCGTCAATAAACATTTTCAAGATGGAAGTCCGTACTTATCTTTTCTTTGCAAAGTGATCAGACCTCACCTCAATAATAATTGTGGTAAGAAGAGACCTAGTCAAAGGAAAAGACAATAAGTATTAATAAATTTGATAATGAACTAACATTTTGAACTGGGATTCGCCTGTTTGTTTTGAACACAGCTTTTTATCAGTATTAGCAGTCCGGTATGTATATAGTCAAAGCTCCATACAAATTGCCAACAAGATGGTAAAAACGGGTTTTAGTTAAAGTCCTACAGATACGAGTCTGGCAATACGCCATTTTATATCCTAAAATTCACAAGTAAATTCATTGATATTTATGTTAAATTTGAGAAACTTTATGGTTTTAAATTTTTTATTAATTTTATTGATCTTTTTTATTGTTTTAATTGAAATCTACGTTCGCCCAACAGATTGAAGAGCCAAAGTAACAAGTTTTTCATCATACACTGTTTTATAGATGATCAAAGTTATCAAAGGCGATTGTAAGAGAACTTCTTTATAAAAAGCTGAAATTTTGAAAAAAAATTTAACGTAGTATCCTTGGTTCTTTAGATAAAGCTGAAATTCAAAAGGTTAAGTGATTGTAAATTACACTAGTGTCTCCCCGTAAATTTGTTTCTAGGACCAGTCATGTGATTTGTGTTTGTGTGTTATGTTGGTGTGTATTTGGTTCTTGTCTGTGTGGGTGCATGTTTGGTCAACGTCGTTTTCGTAGTTTACATTTGTTCCAGTTCCTTACTTTTTTTTCTCTACTGTTGAAGTACTCTGAATTTTTCTTCAAGTCCTTATCATTAAACTATAACTTGAAAAAATATCATTTCAACCTGGAAAAAATGGTAAGTTAATCTTGACCATTTGTCAATTTTTGCCATTTTCTGACTTAAATGTATCTGGTATTTCTTGGTTTAAAGAACGATGGATAGTTACTTTGTTTAATCCTGCAATAATGGAAGAAGATGAAAGGAACAGATTTTGAATAGATTTAAAATTTTTCTTATTACTGCCAAATGGTGCACTTGCTGCTATAAGGTGATAAGGTGATGTCTTCTAAAAAAATTATTTTTTTCCGATTTGTTTTCAATATTTTTATCTTTGGTGTTTTAAAAATTGACTAAAATAAAGATTAAAGTTAATGAAACAAAAGTGAATGACGTTCATCCTCGATTCGTCGCTGAAATCTAATTAATTTAATGTAGACGGATCGAAGGGAATTTGTAGATGAATTCTGTGAAAATACAGCTTGATAAGGGAAGGAACTTTTGAATGGAATGTACACTTCATTTGGTTGCCTTCAACATTTTATCAGTGTGCGCAGTCCATTAAGTATATGGTTCGGAGAATTCAATGTTAATTCTCCAACAAATCAACAGAAAATCCGCAGAACACCATGACACTGTAAGTTGAACAAATTGGCAAACAATTGATGATTAAAAAACGTTAAAATTTAAAATAAATAAACACCATAATTAAAACTCAGAGTTACTAAATTCGAGAGTGTATTTATTCAACACCAAGGTTGAAGATGGAATAAAGTATGTCAAACCACAAACATATTATCATGTTAGAATTCAAGCTATATATGATGGTCCTATCTCATCTCCACCTTGGTACACTCTACAGTCAATAATACGTACTATAATATTTCTGTGTGACCTCATGTACTCATGTAAACTATGTATGTCAGGAACTCACGTTAAGATGAGTTCACTATGGTGAACATACAAAATATATTCTTCTCGTGTTTAATTACTGTTTTATTGAATCCTCCAATATGGTAGCATCGAAAGGTTAATTAATAATAATAATTTTGATTCTCTCGTGCAATAAAATAGTGATAAAGTGTATTTTAAGTATTGTGGATAAGAATCCTGTGATAGTCTGGCGTCGGTAAAGTTTTCGTCCCAATACAAAACAAGGACCATAAGGGTAAGTAATAATCATTGAATTTCTAAGTGATATATAATTAATTGTGGTCTTAATGACAATTTAGAAAATAAAGTGTGTCTACGAATTACCTAAAAACATCCTTCAGTGTGTCTGGGACGTATGTCAGTTGTCAGTCAAAAATAACTACGTAATAAGTTTAGGCAAATATGCCGCACACATGGTGTTTGAATAAATTAAATTATTCTAAGTGCGCAGACATAAAAAACGGCCGGAGCAGAAGAGAGGTGTAGAAAGCAGCCGTTTTTCATGTTCAAAATGGTACAATATTCCATATGTGTCATGGTAAAATTTTCTCTTTGGGATTTAAATACACATTTATTGCACGTATACAAAAGACGCCATTATCGGGAGCTTAGCATTAAGGGTGACAGACGCTAAATTACGTAATTATAATTAGAGGAATGTGTTTCCAATAATTATTATTCTGAATTATTATTATACCTGTGTGGTCAGAATAATTACCCGTAATAATGAAATCTTGAAATACAGTTAGTCCGAAAGATTTCAGACTTAGTGTGAAGGGTATGTGTTTGTATTGGTGTGTCCAGCGGTGTTAATTCTGATGAATTCACCGATGAACCCTGCTGAACCCTGATTGGCTGGAAAAATCAACTGACTTACTACCACTAAAACAAGCAGTCAGTTCTGCGTAGTAATTTTGATCAACATTCATTCGAAATTGAAAATGTGAGTGTTCGTTATAAAAATTTCTAAAAGTACGTCTTTTATTTTGATTTTGAATTTTAAGAAAATAACATGAATATGGATGATGAAACATTAAAAATAATTAGATATCTATCGTTATACCAGGTATGTAAAAATTATTGTTTCGTAATTTGAGTGTGTACATTAAATACGAAAATCCCAGTTCGGAAGGAGCTAATGAATAAATTTTTTGAAAGTGTATTAATGGAGGCTAGGTACTGAAGTACTTAATTAGTGGGGAGAAGTATATTCTGTGTGAAAAATTGTGTATTGTAACTTTAAAATATTAATTATTTTTGATCATTTTTGAATGCATTCTCATTTTTACGAGTAAACCCCAAATCCTAAGGACATATTTGGGTATGAGTTAGTGCTCATCTGTGTGTAATCAAGTCCTTCAGTGCAATGATATACCATGGTGTAAAGTCCTGGACAGGCATAAAGTGTCCTAGACCTACATATCTGTGGGAGTAGGCACCTTATGAAATTTATTCGATGGTATGCACGATAAAAGAATGCAATATATTTGCATAAGTGTGTCGTATGATGAGTTTGTCTAATTATATTATGTGACTTTAGTCATTTCATTGAAGTATAATAAATGATCGTTGGCAGTGGTTGTAAAAACCTAATTTTTGTGTGTGTTCACGTATATTATTTCAGATACCAACAAATCAGATGGTGAATGAAAATGCTCCCCCACCTCCAGGGCTTACAGTGCCATTATGTTTGTTACCAAATCCTAGTCAACAAAGTTACCAAAATACGATTAGTTCGACCACTCAACCATTATTCAGTTTGTCTAACACTCAGCATTCCGTAAGTTCGAACTTAAATCCGTTGGCGCCTACATATGCCAGAACAGATTACGAAATGGAGCGTGCATCGCGTAAGGCTAAATTAATGGCTGATTTCAAAAAGGCCATCAAAAATGTCATGGCATATGACATTAATTTAGCTGCTATCGTAACGGAAGACTACTTGAAAATATGCCAAAATATCTTGATAGAAAATCAAAGATCTGAGGCACGTCGTCAAGTAGAACCTGTTAGTCAGGTAACAACTCAAAATTTTGGTCAGTCCGTATCAACGCAAAACTCAGTCCACATTACCGCAAAATCTCGGTTTGTCCGCTACAATGAGTAAATCAACTTCAGCTCCCATGTAAGTTGATCTTACTCAAGAAACTGCTCGTCAACAAAACAAAAGAATTATGCAGGAGCATAATGCTGGTGTGTCTGCGACAAAATCGAAAACAACCCAAACCTCCGGTGTGTCCACAACAAGATCATTTGCACAGGTAGTGCAATTGAAATCTTCCCAACCTCAAGAAACGTTAGTCTTACATGCGCAAGTTCTTGCTGGTGAAAATTAAAATCAGTAGGAGCAACGAACAGTTACCGTAAGTCGACCTCAAACCGAAACCGAAGTACAACCTACGTGTGTTGTAGCTCCGCCAACTCCAAGTTAAGGTCCGGTGATGAACCAAACAAGCTTGGATACAATCCAAGAAGAAACTTGGGAGGACAAACAGGCGAGAGAAGAGCGTGAAGTCGCAAATGAGGAACAACAACATTGGGAAAGCTCAGTAGCAAAGGCGCAAAGACAATTCCAAATATGCGAGGATCAGGTAATGGCCGAAAGAGTACAAAAGCGTTTGGACGCGGACAGAGCCCGTGAGTCGGAGCAACGTCGAAGAGACGAACAACAACAACTACAGCAATGAAAAGAGCAGGAAGCAGAAGAAGAAAGACTACGTAATGAAGAAGAAAAACGTGTACAAGAAGCAAACGAACGTCGAATGCGGGAAATGATTGAGAGGAGAGATCAGGCATTCCGAGATGCAGAAGAAAGAGACCATTTGGCGGCAGAGAAGGAAAGACACCTCCCGATCCAACATCGTGGCAGGAATATCGGTACACACTATTCGTCTTTGGAGCCATGTGGTAAGGACAACCATAATTATTATTTTTCAACCAAGGTTTGTATTACTCCAGTTTAATTAACCGAGGAGACCGATTTCCGACTATGGTATGATAAATTTAGTATGTATATTTCTCGTTTCGAATTTAAAAATGTTTTTGATATTAATAATCCTATTCGCTTAGAAGAAAATCAAACTCAGCTTAAAATTGACGCCCGAGCCACTCTGTGTGAATGGCTGGACGAAACTCATAGAAAATTAATTTTTGGTGAATCTGATCCTACGGTGTGTTTCCTCAAAATTTAACAATGAAAGAACCAAAAGGTTGTATGTGCGACACATACATAACTCAAATCTATCAGAAAACTTTTAATCCTAAAAATATAGAACCAAAAGAATGGCTGAAAGAATTTGAGGAATTATCTCGTAAGTTAACAATTTATTATAACGGTTGGTCCGAAGAACGAAAGCTCGAAGCTTTCCTAAATCATATGATAATTCCATTTCCGAATATTAGAATACAATGTAAAGATCGTAAACAGGTTGGTCCTAACGGTGAAATTCTGTGTGATATTACTTATGAACAAGCTAAAGGCATCGCATTAGAAGAAGAAATGTTATTAAAAGAATGAAATAATACCCATAAGTTAGATAAAGCTGCAGCTAAGGCAGCTAAATTTAATAATCCAAATTTCAAAAGAAAAAGACTTAGTGGCAATTTTAATAAAAAGTTTGATTTTGCAGGAGAAAGTAATGAAGTGAATAAGTTCGACTTAGCTACTCGTAAGTGCTATAAATGCAATAGACGTGGTCATCTAGTGGCGGAATGTAAAGCCACCACTAGATTAGAGCCTATTAACGATTCTTCCAGTCAGTCTCAAACAAACAAAATATCCGGTCAGTTCCGCAACAAAGGTGAACGAAGGAGAAACGACATAAGTCGTATCATAAATCCAAGCGTTCACACAAGCACCATAAGAAAAGCAAACAACATGGTGCTCGTTCTACAAGAAGATGTTTGTCATCATCCTCATCAACGTCAAGTTCCAGTTCGTCCAAAAGTTCAAGTTTGTCTAGGAGTCAGTCTCCAAACCAGAAAGGTAAAGCAATTGTTTTAAGAACCAAATCAAAATTTACTAAGTGTATGTATATTAATGAACAGCCGAGAAATGAAATTTGTTTTCTTAGTGATACAGGAGCTACAAATCACTTTGTGTCCGACCTTAAATTTATGAAAAATGTTCAAAAATTAAAGAAACCGAAAATCATTTCTTGCGCTAATAAAAATGAAGTTGCAAATTTATACGTAACCCATAAAGGTTCTATCTTTGTGAAAGATCTTAGTGGTAATACACTTGAGTTGAAAAACGTAAATTATTCTAAAGAAATAAGTGATAATCTATTTTTGTTACATAAAATAATGAAACTAGGTTACAATGCAATATTTACAAATACTGAGTGTAAAATAATAAATAAGAAAACGGGCAAAATTATTCTGTGTGGACATAAATTTCAAAATTATTGGATTATAGATTTAAAAATTAGTGAAAATAATGAAAAAGTTTGTGTGATAAAACAAAAAGAAGCTGTTTAGTCAGCAACAAATAAATAAAGAGCATGGATATGCTCAAATTCATGATGTATGGTCAGAGTCAAAAAATGAAAATGTTAGTCAAGACAATGACCATGATCATGATTATATTTCAACTCAAGGGTATACGAATATTCAAAAGCTTGATGATGAAGGTCTAGAAGAATTTCTAGATATTGGTGCTAATATTACAATCGAAGAATTAAAGAAAATAGATGAGTTCAACAAAGAAAGTATTTGTAAGAAGTTAGGTCTTCTTTATCATTTAAGACTGGGACATGCGTCAGTCGCCTACTTAGAAAAAGCAAAGAAAACTTTTAAATTTCTCAAAAATATTAATTTTGCAGACGAAATTAAAGATTGTGAAGCATGTAATTTGGCAAAAATAACAAAACGTCCTCATAAAGCTGTGTGTGATGTCGCATCAAAACCTTTAGTAAGAGTTCATTATGATCTAATTGGCCCAATAAAACCAATAGGAGTCTGGCAGAAAAGCTCTTACATAATAACTTTTACCGATGATTTTTCTAGATATACTGTGACATTCAGTATTAAATATAAAACCTGTGTGTCTGAAACTTTTGTAGAATATCTAAAAGTAATGCGAGCAAATCTTGGTGATAGCTCAGCTAAAATTAATTATTTACGTATCGACGGTGGTCGAGAATATATGAGTGTGTCTATGAAGAAAATTATTGCAAATGAGGGTATCATTGTCGAGACTTGTTTTCCTGATACTCCTCAACTTAATGCTGTGGCAGAAAGAGTAAATCGAACTTTACTTATGAAAATTCGAGCTCTTTTTTCATTGACAGTGGTCTACCTATTGAATTTTGGGAACTTGCGTTAAACCAAGTTGTTCATATTCACAATAGTTTACCTCACAAAAAGTTAGGATTTAAAACCCCATATGAGTTACTTTGGAATAAAGTTCCTACAATTAAATATATTCATCGATTTGGCTGTGTGGCATACCAAAAAATACCGTATGAAAAACAAAATGTTAAAAAGTTAGAAGGCCGTGGAGAATTGTGTATTCTCGTCGGATGTAATGCTGAATCGTGGCAACTTTTAAATCCAACAACATTTAAATTACATAAATGTAGTGATGTTGAATTTTCAGAATCTGTAATGTTCAAAGATAAATTTTCGTTAGATTATTTTTCAAAAAATGGTTTCCCTATTTTTGATACTAATACTTGGGACAAAAATGAACAAGTCCCTGAAGTTGACTTTGCAGGAGATATTTCGGACAATTTAATCCAAAATAAAAATGGCTCAAATAAACGTAATTTAGATGAAGAAATTACCTGTGTCCAAAAGTAAGAAAGTCAAATTCAGTGATACAGCTTTCAGTAAGTCTAAAATTGAAAATGAGTTAGAAATAATTAATCCTAAAGATAAACCTGAAGTAATTGAAAAGAAGTATTTTTCTATGATGTGTAAATTAAATGAAGTACCTGAAAATTTAGATGATGTGTTCAAATGTAAAAATAAATCTGAGTGGTTAAAAGCAATAGATAAAGAATTAAAATCCTTAAAAGATAGTGATACTTGGGATTATGTTAAAAGACCTAAGTATACTAAAACAATTGATTCTAGGTGGATATTTGTTAGAAAAGTTGAAGGAAATGGTAATATTCTTTTTAAAGTGCGCTTAGTAAGTCGTGGCTATAAAGATAAAAATGTATATGATTATTCTGAAATATATGCTCCAACTTTAGGTATTGCTGAAGTTATAGCTATATTAGCAATTGCAAATAAATTAAAGTGGGATCTTATACAAACTGATGTAGATGTAGCATTCCTGATGGTGTTAATAAATCCGATGAGTTCAAACGCACACATGTATGTAAATTAAAGAAATCCTTGTATGGTCTTCGGGTTAGTCCCAAATGCTGGCATATTCGTTTCAAAAAGGCTATGTCCGACGTGAGATTTATAGTCCATAAAGGTCAAGCTAACATTTATTATTGGGAAAGAAATTCTACCTTTGTGATAATTGTTGCGTATGTCGATGATATTCTTATTACCGGAAATAATAAAGATAAAATTTTAGAAACTCAACGTTGTTTAAATAAAGAATTTAAGCTCAAAATTATGGGTGAACCTAAAAAGTACTTAGGAATTGAAATTAATCGTAATAAAAATCAAAGAAAAATGTGTTTGTCACAAAAGCGTTTCATCGAGTCTATATTGTCTAAGTATGGCATGAAAGACTGTAAGGAGTGCGATATTCCTATGGTCACTAATCAAGCGGATTGAAAAGCTAAGTATGAACCTAAAATTGAAACAACGTTGAACTTAAAACATCATATTTCGTATCGAGAAGTAGTTGGTGCTCTTCTCTATTTAACTATGTGTACTCGACCTGATATTTCTTTCTGTGTGGATACATTAACTCGTAAATGTAGTAATTATGACATTTACGATTGGATTAAAGTTGAACGTGTGTTGAAATATTTAAAAAGAACTAAAGACCTTAGAATATACTTCGAAGGTAATGATCATAATTTCATTATTACAGTGATGCTTCTTTAGGCATGACTGATCCAGATAGTTTGTCCACATCAGGCTATTTAATTCAAATATTTGGTGATTCAATAGCTTGGGGTACGAAACCACAAAAATGTGTTGCTACCTCATCTATGGAAGCCGAATATATTGCGTTAAATCAAGCTAGTAAAGACGTAATATATTTGTCAAATTTGTGTTCAAAAATATTAAAACAAAAGGTTAGTCCTATAATTTTCGAAGATAATCAAGCTACTGTTGAAGCTGTAAAATCTGGTCAGTCCAAAGCATTAAGACACTTAGTGAAATTAAAATATAAGTATGTCTGTAAAGTATATTTGCAAAAATTAGTTGATATAAAATGGATTCCTACAAAGGAACAACTAGCTAATATATTTACGAAAGCTCTTCCTCGACCATTATTCGAAAGCTTCCGTAGTGTAATTATGAATATTACTAATTGAATTATTCGATGTGTTCTTATTTAATAGCATTCCAAATGTCTAATAATCGTATGTTATTAAGACGTGGTGGATAAAAACTCAAGAAATACGGTTAGTTCCACTTCGCTGAATAAGTTCCTGTTAGTCAACATTATAATTTAACTGCTGTAAAAATTGAAGTGTTCACTAATACCTAATAATGTTGTGATATGTACATACATATGTTGGTTGTGAATAAATTTAATGTAGTTTATTATTATTGCAACGACTAATTATTCCTTAGTGACAATTCTTCGATCAAATAATTCAAGAAATATTCAACTGTGTGTTAGGTACGTAATTACCTTCAATAATTTTCTCTTAGTGACAACTTTCTCTACGTGAATACAAAGTTAATTCGTTAGCCTACAAAATTCAATGATGGCAGAATACTCAAGAAGATGTCAACTGCGATGAGTACCAGGAGGGAGTATTAGAATTCCAGCTATATATGATGGTCCTATCTCGTCTCTACCTTGGTACACTCTACAGTCAATAATACGTACTATAATATTTCTGTGTGACCTCATGTACTCATGTAAACTATGTATGTCAGGAACTCAAGTTAAGATGAGTTCACTTCTGTTCTGTATCTCGTATGGTGAACATACAAAATATATTCTTCTCGTGTTTAATTACTGTTTTATTGAATCCTCCAATATATTGCGACGTCCAAAAACGAACGTACATCCCGAGTATAGGGAATGATATCACGATTCGAAGTATATCAATAAGTCTCGATCAATCGTAGAGTCAAAACCACTAACCAGCTCAAACAGTTAGGCCACCAGCCTACCAGCGATAGCTCCCGAGGCCTACAAAGTATGTCGGGCGAATTTACATAAGTGGAAATAAATAAGTTGGCTGACCCATTATTACAGTTTACATTTTATTACAATCGAAAAGGTTACTTACAAGTATGGTAACTAATATCAGGTCGTGCAGGTTATACATCACATCGCATCATGGTTCTCGAAGTTCGGTAAACCATCAAATCTCGAGCGAATATTCGTCTTGAATTCGTAGGAATAATATCGCGAGTTATTTAAGTTTACTATTGATGTTCACATTCGAAAGTATCGGTGAAAACAATTTAAAAGGTGATTTGATGTCGTATAAAAGAGCTGTATTTTGTCGTGAATAATATTTTGTGATGTGAGGCGTACAGAACGAGGATCGAAAGAACTTGAGACTTGTGGTAATTTAGAGGTTTATTGCACGAATGAATAACACATTATTAACAGAATATGAAATGGCGAAGCAACAGCAATGTACGATCGAAAGTAGTAGGGGAAACACTTCGTGGTGAGAGTGTACGTATGACATATATATATAGTAATCGTAATGATGATGATGAAGAATGAGTGAAGGTGGGATTTCCGTTACAACACCCCCCTGAAATTTTACTGAATGAGTTCTTCATCATGTCTGACGCTGAAAGTAAACGAAATTATTATTGTTTATACAAAAAAAATATTAATATGCGTAATAAAGATTTTAAAAAAAAATAAAAAAATATCGACATCGTATTATTTAAATATTATGGTAACTTTCTGTTTCTTAAAAAAAATTTTTGCTTTGCTGCGCTTCGAGAATAACAAAATAAGGATAAAATAAATAAATATATAAATATATAAAATTGGTAAAATACATGCAATAATAGGTTAGTATGTGATATGAAATAGTATTTGGTATCGAAAGAATAAATAAAGATAAAGAAATAAAAAAAATAAAAAAATAAAAGTATTGGTAACATGCAAAAATTTTCGTATACATTGGTGACTAATACAAAATACATTCAGAAGTGTGCTCAAAAAATATTCTCGAACATTTACGTCTATACAATATATAAGAAGAGAAGAAAGGAAAAAAAAATAATCACGATGAAATAAATTAACAAAGGTTTATGAGGCACACGATCGTTTATCAGAACGTTACGTTAACAGGTATTATCTGTGGTACATGACATGAAAAAGATTATAGAATAATATTCATCGCATCGCTTCTTTATCTTTCGAGTATGTCATTGTGTTTGAACTGGCGCTTACAACGTTTTATATGATAGAGGAACATTTTCGACTTATCTTAATTTGCGGTCATGTAATGGATTTAATCTCTATTATGTTCATTGTCGAAGAAATTACCTTTCATTACTTTGTGTGGGAATATTACGTGTTTCTCTCACGGTTGTTCAAAA